>ML682086.1:899023-956017 GCA_007922195.1 Podocnemis expansa
CAGCCCAGCGCCGCCCCGCAGGCTCGGCCCGGCTCCGGCAGCACGAGCGGTGACCCCCGCGCCCGCAGCCCAGCGCCGCCCCGCAGCCTCGGCTCGGCTCGGCTCGCAGCTTCCCGCGGCACTTCCGCGCCTCGCGCGACTCCCGCCCATATGAGCTGGGCAGGGCCCGTCACGTGCCGCGAGGGGCAGCTGATTCCCGCGAGGCGGGGCCAATGCCCAACGGAGCCAATCAGAGCTCGGGGGCGGAGCCGGGGAGCCCAGCGCGGGAGGGGCGAGTTTCAGGCAGGCACCGCCTCTCCGCCCCCCCCGTCCCGGCACCCACCTCGAACCCCCCCCAGTGCTGGATTGGATTGGCTCGTGAATATTCATGAGTTCATTTGGAGACTGTCTGGGAGTGGGCCTCAGAATAAGCAGGGGCGGCCACGTGCACCAGGCACGCCTGGCACACGGGGCAGGTGCCCCGACTCGCAGCACCAGTGCCCCAAGTGTCCAGGCCGCCCCGTCCCAGACCGGAGACCGGGGCTAGGGTGCCCTCCGCCGCGCCCGCCTCTCCCAGCCGGGACAGCTGCAGCGGTGCCCGTTTCTCCTGGCGTGGGATCAAGGCCAGATGGCCGCAGTGGCACCCGCCTCTCCCAGCCCTGAACCCGGCTGGAGATCTGGGACCAGCATGGAGGTGGCAGGAGCCCGATGAAGGATCAGGCTGGTGGCATCAGATCGTGGACTGGGGGCATGGCCCGGACCCAGGGATGGGGCCTGCACTCATGCTCCTGGTCTTCCCCAGGGCAGCGACATTCCTGGTGCCATGACAAAGAAACGGGTGGGAACCCCTGAGCTACAGAGCCGTGGCCTCCTTTCCTCACCCCGGGGCAGCTGACAGGGAGGAGGGGCTCAGGGCACAGTGGCAGAGACTTGTGGGAGCCCAGGGCCCGCTGTGCTGCATGCACGTGAGCGAACCCATGCCCGGGCAGCTCTAGCTCCAGCTAGGAGTTGCCAGCCGCTAGAGATGCCCTGGGACCGGGCGCTGACTTGCCTGGCTCGGAGACCCAACAGGTGGGTTTTTTGCCTCTCTGAGCCGGGCCGGTGAAGCAGCACTGGGTGGAACCCACCGAGGGATGGAGAGAGAGGGGGGGCCCACAATGGCAGACTGAGTTCTGGCAGAGTTCAACTTCTATGCTATAAATAACTGTGTTAGTCTTTAAAAGAGTCACCGGGGTCCTTTGGTTTGCTGGACTAGACTGACACATCTGCGTCACTGCAGCTTTAATGCTAGGCGCGGGGTGGACCAGCTCCCTCTGCTCAGGGTGACATGACAGGCAGGTTCTCAACAGCAGTTTGGTGGCACTAGGACCCTTGAGAGGCTCAGGGGGGCTTGCCTTTCCCAAGCGTCCCTGTTTGGAGTGTACAAATGTCACTCGCTGCCCTCCCCTCACCAGCTGTTTGAGGCTGACTCTCCTGCTTAAAAATAGCCACAAGCCTGTGCTCTAGGTGAATGCCACTGAGATGGCTGCTGTCTTCCACCCTCCTACCCGATTCCACCACATCCACGGTACCAATATCCGCATGGATCCCTCCCACACTCAGGCCACCAGGGTGGAGAGCTTTGCCAATGGGCTGTGTTTCAGCCAGGAGCCTCTGGAGCCTGGACAGATCTTCCTGGTGGAGATTGCGGAGAAGGAGCTGGGCTGGTGCGGCCACTTGCGGGTGGGGCTAACAGCACATGACCCACGAAGCCTGGAAGTGGTGCCAGAGTATTCACTGCCAGACCTGGTAAATATGGGGGACACCTGGGTTTTTGCCATCACCAGGCATCACAACCGTGTCACTCCAGATGAATCGTCAGCTCGTGTCCAGGGTTTCCTCTCAGAGCCCTACCTGCTTATAGAGCAAGTCAGGATTCCCCGAGACAAGCTGGTGGGACGGAGCAGGCCCAGCCAGTACAGCCACATCCTGGATGACTTGTACAAGACAAATGTGCTGCCCGCAACAGCCCGGAGGAGTAGGATAGGGGTGTTGTATGCCATCCGGCCTGATGGGACAGCAGACATGCACATCATCATCAATGGAGAGGACATGGGGCCGAGTGCCAGGAACCTCCCCACCTCCCGCCCACTTTATGCGGTGATTGATATCTTTGCTTCAACCAAGAGTGTCCGTGTCATCCAAGTGGAATATGGCTGTAGGTATCTGCTTTTCCTCCCACCCTTTAGAACCATCCTAGACCAGTGTTTCCCAACCAGTGTGCCATGGCACACAGGTGTGCCGTCAGGTCCAAGCAAGTATGCCACAAAATTTTTTGAAAAACTACTCAAAGAGCTCTTGATTAGGTCACTGGCTCATGAATATTCATGAGTTCATTTGGAAACTATATGGTGGTGTGCCCCAAATTAATTAAAGGTAGCAAGGCGTGCCACAGCAGAGAAAATATTGGGAACTGCTGTCCTGGACTGACTCCCTTCATGGTGAATCAGAGCTTGAGAGGAGAAGAGTTGGGTGGGGCTCAAAGTAATGATTTAAATCCAGGAAGATTAAATGTCTTAGTCTCAAAGGGCACAAACTCAGATGCCAGGGCGATGGGCACAAGACTAGCCAATTAGGGAGGAGAAAGCACTCACTTCCTGCTGGATTCAGCTTCAGCCCTGAGCCCCTGGTATCCTAACACTCTCATTTCTCTGACTTTCCACCTCCTGCACCCCTGAAATCTGTCTGGTGGGACCCTGGCCTTCTTGCCTCTTTTCTCTACACCCCTAAGTCTCCCATCTCTATCCTCTGATTTTCAAGGCTCTAGTCTCTCCCACTGCCCTTCCCACCTTGTCTCTGAGCTCCTGTCTTCTCTCATTTTTATGCCATTTCCAAGTCGGGATAAGCCTGGGAGGCAGTTCTGAGCTGAGGATTGGGTGCACTGAGCAGCAGCAGTGTATTGCCATTTATAGGCTGAGGAACACCAGTGATTCCTGGGTTATGGCATCTGATAAAGATGTTCAGAGATAGGAATAGCAGGAATGGGACCAACTAACTCACTACAGCAGTAGTAAAGTCATCTCAGCTGCACAGGTGCTTCATGGTTGTTGTGTTGTGTGAAATGAATTTGGCATTTCAGTCAAACGCCTGATGGGAGGGGTGGCCACGTCACATCTATCACCACTAGTTGGTCACCTCGTTGGCTGCCTTAGAAGAGGAGACAAGGAGACTGTGGGCAGACTCTTGATCCCATTTTAATGGCTAGTAACAGAAGTGTTGCTATGCTGGCTGATATACATTAGGACTACTGTTCGTTGACTGATACCTGGATTTGAGGTGTGCACCCACACGTCCGACTCAAAAATAAACTCAAAGAACAATTATAAATAGGGAACAGGCAGAAAAGTGACTTATCAATGTAGGGGAAGACTTCACTTGGTTCACTGTCTTAAAAGTAGAGCTTATTTTGGAACCAAGGCTGAAAGTCAGTGGTTTCTCCTTTAGTTGTTTTGAATTAGTTCTGTGAATGTCCAAACACAGGGCGGTAAGAGGTGCCCTGCCATATAGGCTTTTCAGTCTTACAGTAACACTCTGAACATAACTCACATTTGCGTGTGCAATAATCAATCATTAAACCTCCTTTTATCCAACAGAACCCCCTACTGAAATGTTTTAAACTTGCAACCTCTCATGGTATTCTTGGACTAGATCACATCTTGTGTGCAGGGCCCCATCCAGCTCAGAGTGTGAATAAAAAGCTTTTCCCCAGCAGCCTTTCAGGCTGGAAGCTGTTGGGGATACTTGCTGTGCCAGGCAGATTGCCTCAGGATGTTCACTTGGGCTTCACCAGATGGCAGGAACTGATGCAGGAGGCTGACCCTGGCACTCCTTGCATTTGACTGATGCTTGGTGATTCCTATTTCTGCAGAGCTTCATAGCATAGAAAGAGAAGTTTCACGGCCACTGTTTATGGGCCAGGAGCCAGACTCCAAAGAAAGACACAGAAAGAGGAAGTTGCCACCATTGGTGATGTATTCAGGTCACAAGAGAGATTCAGGGCTGTGGATGTGGTGAGGAAGCTATTGCTGCAGAGACACTTCTCCCAGAGCCCCTAGTCATAACAAGCTGAGAGCCCAGTGCCTCCAAACTAAGGTAAACAATCAAACTGTCTGAAAGCCAGCCCAAGGTCACAGTCATCCTCTAAACATGTTTGGGCTCAATGGTATATCTGGCTCAGGCTGTGCCCCAAATTCCTAGAAGTCAGCCGTACTTAAGGCATCCATTTTAGATAGAGACACTGAACAAACATTAAGCACAGCTGAAGGGTTCTTTACCACCTTTATCACAAAATGGCCAGACCATCACAGCTTTTAAACTCTGTCCCTCCCCCAGTGGTCCTGTAGTCAGGGGTGGAAGCTGTAGCAGGATAAGACAGGGAAGCACATCTTGCTGTGGCCTGGACTGTACTGTGGAGAGAGGATTTGCTCTCCAGGAGTCTCACTCTGGTGCCTTTTACCAACACTAAATAACTTTAAAATATCTAGCAGTACCCTTCAGGTTTTATTTTTATTATTGAGTGTTGAGAGCATTAAAGGTCTCATACAAGAGGGGAATCTGAAGGAACTGGGTGGGGTGGTTGGATCAGAGCCAGGAGGTCATCTCAGCCATCAGGACCACTGGTCAGAGAGAACAAAAAATTCAGTGATTAAATCAGCTCTAACCAAAGCAAAGAAGGAATCTCATGGCATTTGCAAAGTCTAACAAAATTATTCCCACAAAAGCTCAAACCATTAATAAATTTAGTAGGCTTTAAAAGTGCCTCAAGACTCTCTGTTTGTTTTGCTGAGCTAGACTAACACGGCTCCCCCCTAGAACTTGTCAGCTCAGATCAGTTAATCGTAAAGCTATTGTAAAACCAGTGTCTCTGGGAAACCTCTGCTGCACCTTGGAGGGATCCAAAGTTCAGTTCTGCATATTTGCTGAGGAGCACTAGAGATAGAAAGTCATACATGGAGTGGAGATAAATTAATAGGGTCTTTTCAAAATCAGTTATGGAAATGCACCAGCTTAAGCACAGAAACTGCTCTCCTCTAGCCTTTACTGGGAGAATAGAAAAACGTTTCCATGCTTCGCTCCTGTAGTGCTTCTCCCAGGGAACAGTAGTATTCACCCATCAGAAGAGCTGTGCACCAGTGTAATCAACAAGCCGATCTTTGTGAGGCTGAATTAACAATGCCCTTGAAGCAGATTAATCTGCCGCTGTCCCATAAACTGCTTTCCAGAAGCCTCTGACCCAGGGACTTGTGTCTTCTGACCCCACAAGGTGCCTCTTCCCTGTCCTCGTTATCTTTAACAGAGTCACTTGTCTCCAAAGCTTAGAGTGATTCTAATAACCACAGAGCAGCAAGCTCAGCTTTTCCCTTTCCTTCTTCTTTCAGTCCTTTCCTTGCAGACCCTTTGCCGACTGGTCATCCAGAAGCATGTTGTCCACCGACTGGCCATTGATGGGCTGGATCTGCCCCTACTCCTAAAGAACTTCTGCAAGTATGAATGAGATGTCCAGGAGATAGCCCTGGGCAGGCAGGCACTTCCTACTTGCAATGCCTGTGACTGACCAAGAATGACCTTCCAGAAAGGGATCTATGCTTCCATCTGTCTTCCCCCAATAAGCACCAGGAACAGCTGTGGTCCCCCCACGTCACACCAACTGTACAGAACATCAGCAGTTACACCCATCCTAACATATATTGTGCAGTGACATGAAATAGCACAGAGCACTGGAATGACAGCCTTACAGCATGTGTGTGGCAGCACAGAAGGATTAGCAGGGGTGGAGGGATTTTTCCTGAACACAAACATGGAGGGGCCGATGCACATGCTAGGTGATTGTTATAGAAGTGAACAGATAATAAAGTGCCTTGGAGAAGAAGCAGAGTGTTGGGCATGCTGGTGTGGCCTAGTGTTAGGTTCTTCTGCATAGCACTGGGGAGGGGGCAGCACTGCACATCCACCGGATGGACATCAATTGCTTTCAGATACCTCAAAGTAACAAAATTTAGTGATGATAAACTTGCCCTAACAGAAGAGGGTGAGGGATGTTCACTTTCCATCGGCATCCCATTCAAGAAGGTTCTGCAGGAGCAACTCAGGTTAAGTTTGGAGTCCAGGCCTCTTCCTATGGGCTGACAGGGACACTCAGCTGTCAGAAATAGAACGGAAAAGGCAGGGCAGCTTGGGTTGGAAAATTCGCTACAGAAAGCAATACTGCTTTGTAGCATCATGGGACTTCGCTGGGGATGGACAAAACACAAGTTGTGCCATGAGCAGGCATGGAGGAGAGTGGCTTGCAGGTTCCATGTGAGGTAAGGTCAGGGCCTGTGATGCTGGTTCTAGAATCGGGAGAGGTCAGTTCTGATCCATTATGGGGAGCAGAGGCACCAGCCTGATTCCAACACTGGCAGTGGCTTATGTGGTGAAGGAAAAAGCTTCTTCAGGTTTTTCAACTCCCATCCCAGGCAAGTGCTTTTTCTTCCAACAGGGAAGTATTTTGTACAGAAACCAGAATTAGGGTGTGTCTGGACTGACGGCCCAGTCAACATGATCTTTTGGGTGTGACTGAGCAGTGAGCATGAACTTGCAGAATTGCTTCAGCAACTCCAGCCCTGGAACTGGATTTGCTGAAAGCCAACTGCAAGGCATTTGTGGTTGGCTTCCCATAGCGTGACTGGGCAGCCTAGAAAGTCGTCAGGAGATACGCAAGGTATTTTATGTGCCTTGTGTATCTGCCATCGACTGCTGCCGAAAAGTCTGGTAAGTGTAGACTGGGGCTCAGAGACTTCTCAGCTGCCATGGCAACTTAACTCATCAATCAGGAAATTCTGGGTTAAGGGCTTGTTACCTTCCAATCAACACTTCACATGGATGCCCAAATAAAACACCACCCATGCTGGGATGTGAACAGGACAGGACTGTGTCAGAACAATGCCAGCAATCTCTGCTCTGTACGAGCCCTTTGCATGGTCCAGGACGGTCAGACAGTTCAGTCCTATCTGCCCAGTGAAGTCAAGCTGCATGCTGCTAGTGCTGGAGCTCCCACTCCCATTAGTGGAGTATAACTGAGCTGTAGCCCTCCAACCCAACCTGGATAATTCCACAAACAGCCTGGCTCCCTTCCCCACCTGTAGTTTAGCTATATTATTGTTAAACACAGACCACGCCATCCCATAGCAGGGCAGCAATACCCATGTCTCCAGGACCTTCATTAAATCGCCCAGGAAAGCCTACCTGATGTCCCTTGGGTTTATAGAATGAACAGCAGTCTCCACCTTCAAAGCACTGGTCAAATGTTAGCTAATTCCACACCAAGGAGAGGTGACAGAGCAAAATAAGTTAAAGGCCTCAAACCAGACTTCTTTCACTGGAAACAGCCAGCCAGCCCAATGTGAGGATCAGCTCTTTATAGACTGTTTGTCAGTCCCACCAATTGCTGGGCACAGGCCCTGGGTCCTGAAACAAAAGTGCAGCAGAGCTGGGATTCGAATGCAGTGTTCCTGGCTGCCTGTGCAATACGAACAAGGAGCCTGGTGGCACTTTTAAAGACTAACACATTTATTTATTGCATGAGCTTTCATGGGAGAGAATCCCACTTTGTCAGATGCTTGAAGAAGTGCAATTCTCTCCCACAAAAATTCAAGCAATAAATAAATGTGTTAGTCTTTAGAAGTGCCACCAGACTCCTTGTTTGTTTGGCTGGACTAAGGTAACACAGCTACCCCTTTGGAACTTGTGCAATGTGCTGTCACTAAACCATGTGGCTTCCGTGTCATAGGGTGGGTGGGATGCAGGAGAATCTCTTCTGAGCCCTGCAACTGGAATGAAAATTACAACCTAGTTCTCAACCCAATGGTATAATTTCTGTTAGGAAACATGTTTATGCAAAAATAATGATGACTTATTTCCTGCACTGGCCATGGAAACATGTATGTAAATAGATACCTATGTGTATGGGTTCAGTGGAAGCCCAGGTTAAAAAACACACACAAACCTCTGTCTATTGTACATCAGTTCTGTGATGAACTGACTTCTTGCTCTTCAGGCACTTATCTAGGAAAGACACAGGACCACATTTTCAAACCAGGCTCGCAGTGCCCTCCTCTGGTGCAGATGACAGAATCTTAATGTGCTCAGAGCACAGCAAGACTCTTTGAAAGCAAGGTCCCATGATTTCAATAGTTGAATGACAGGTTATGCAGAGACCTCCCTCAGCTCTGGAGCCCACTTCTTGAGGAATAGGAGATTGTGCTGCAGCCACTAATATTCAGTCTGCTCCTACATTTTTTCTTTCCTTTCCCACCCCACAGAAACCAACAGAGAGCTCCACCTAGTAAAGAGCAGTCTACTAAGTGTCCATCAGTGTGGGGAGACATATCCTTTGGCTGGGGCTCTGGTTCCTGGATTGCACAGAAGGAAAGCCCAGGAAAGTGCAGCTCCTCCGCACATAGTAGCCTCCCTGCTGTGTCAGGAAGAGAAGACACTAAAGCAGCCCTGTAGCGGGGCCCAGCAGACTCCAAGGTTCCGGCTCACCAGCAAATCAGGGGACAGGGACACAAGGTGGGAGCCCTATAATGGACAGCACTGTGGCAGGCATTTGAGTAAGTTTCCCAAATATAAACAGTACGAGATCTCTGTATGGGACTCCCTAGCTGAACAGGTAAGAGACAAGCAGTCACGTGGCCCATTTGGCTTGCATCCGAGCGCAGCTGTGAAAGTATATCCTGCAACCCAACAGAGGAATGGGCAGCATGTTATTGAGCTGGACAGCCCAGCAGGAGACTTCCCACTGGCTCCCTGTGGGTTTTCTCCTAGAGGTGCTTTTCTTATGCCACTAAAAATAAGAAAAAACAGGAGTGGGCAGTCAGTGCAGACTCCTCCTCCAAACACCTGCATTCTCACTCTTGCCATGATAATAGCTGGCATCCCCACTGTGCCTGCACCAGGGATTAAAGAGGAGGATCTGATCAGAGCTGCACAGAACTTCATGACAGAGAATCAAGAACTAGATGTACAAGGGGAGATGACTCCAAAAGGGAGAGGGGATGCGTGGTTCTGCAAGAGACCCAGACAGAGGAAGAGACCAGTAGAGAGAGGCTTCTGACCACCTTCCATAGCACACTTTGAGAAGTAAAGACAAGGTGAAATTCATAATTCAAAAGGCTTTAAGGAAAATATTTGATACTATAATTATGTATTTTGTTTGATATTACAGATCTCTAGCTCACAAGGAAAATACCCGATCAAACAGTAGTTCTCCTTACGTGACAGTGTTGATTCTGACGTTAACAAAACTGTTAATTGATCCAAAAACCCCCACCCACAATTTGATGTGCCATGAATGAACCAGGCTAAACTAGGGTGGAATAAATTAGACACCTCAATAGCACTTTCTGGCCAATTCCCCTCACTACTCCCTGCTGGCCTGTGCTGAAAATTACATCCCCGTCTTCCTGTCCCAGGCTTTCCTTGCCTGATGCTGCAAAGCAGGATTGTGCAACAATCCACCCCTCTATCCCCACATAAGGCAGCACCTTTGACTGCCAGGGACTCTGCTTATTCCCTCCTTTGCATGTCCCGCTTGGTCCCACAAAAGGATATTTAAAGCTCTAATTTCCCCACTTCCCAGTTTGTCTTCCTGTAACTCTAATTTCAGTTTTACTTTAACACTAATCTGTTTCCTCCTCCCATGTGAGTGACGCAAGCCTGTTGACAGATCGAGGGCAGGTTTCTGTGGAACTATGAGCAGCTGCCATAACCACCCAAACCGCTCCACTGTTCATCACAGAGGTAGCAGACCTGTTGCTATCCTGGGGGTTTTCTGGCTCCTTAACAAGCTGTTTCACTAAAATAATTAGAGGCAATAAAGTGAGATGAGAAAAAACAAAAGTCTGACCTCACCTGAGCAGATCCTGCTCTACCAAGCCAGCAAGAAGACCCGCCCAGAGGGAAGGGGTGGTTCAGAGACACACACGCACACACCTTCCTGTCTAACCACAACTGACACATTTTGGGACTAAATGGCATGCACTCCGCTGCAGCAACAAATACAAAAAAATCCCATGAGCTGCTGAATTCCTGAGACCTGGAATATTTGAGCCATGGTATTATCCCATTCCCAGCAGTGTTTCTTGTAGGCTGGGCCAGAGACAGAATCCCTGCTTAAGTGCACATCCCTAGATTTTACAGGCAAGAGGAAGCATTCACCCAACAGACATTTATGATAATTTAGGATCTGAAGCCAAAGCAGAAACTATCATGATGCATATTTAAGGCTCACATTCATAGTTTCTAAGGAGCATAAACTGGAAGACATACCACTGGAGTAAACTACATTTAAACACACATCTCATTTCTCCCAGAGGCCTTGGGAAGCAGGAGAGCCACACCCCAAAAGAGGCTGGGAGAAGGGACATGGAGCTCTGCAGCTCTGAACTAAAGCTTCACCTGAACGTAAGGCCCAATCCAGCTATCAGCCAATTCTCGGAGGGTGTTATACCGCCGATCAAACTCCTCACTGCTGCACTGGGTAAGAAGCCTGCTAATTTCTGCTGTGAGAAAGGACACTGCTAAGGACTTATCCAGAGACTCATTCCAGGAGCTTTTCAGAACATCTAAGAGGCCATCTGTGCCATTTTGCCCTGCCTGACAGATATTAGGTTCCTTCTGCCATTGCTCACTCAGCATGTCTGGCTGTAAAATCTTCTTATCAGAGTTCAGGACAGCCAGGATGTGCCTGCAAGGCAGCTGGAAAGCTTGGTTGAAGTGGCAAGTGCAGCTTTTCAGGCCCCTTGGGTTCACTTCATGGGTGTCTTCGAGGATCTGTATGTTGATTGTGTCTTCATTGGTGCCTATTAGCTGTACAGACTTCTGGACAACTGCAAACTCGTTCAAGCACAGTCTGGCTGCAGGCTCTGTGCAAATGTCTCTCAGTGACCGCCTGATACAGTCTTCAGTCTCTTGGTTACTCTCTGCATCTTGGTCACTCTTTGCGTCTTCAGCGATGATCTCTAGTTTAACTTCATGGCATAAAGGACCCGAGGGGCTCTGAGGGTTAGCCAGCTGGTTCTGAAGAGGCAAGGGGTTCAGAGGAGCAGGCAGGGGATTCTGAAGAACCACCAGGGGACTTGCAGGGGAACTCTGGGCTGGCCATTTCTGCTGGGCTACTGCTGAACTGGGAGAAAGGGGTGGAGAACACTGAGCTGGCCGGTTCGGAAACAGGAAGATCTGAGGAGCTACCAGCGGGCTCTGAAGAAGCAGGGGGCTCTGGGTAGCTGGCAGAGGATGCTGAGAAACCAGGGGATTTGGTGCAGAATTCTGACCAGGCCATTTCTGATCAGCTTCTGTCAGACTGGAAGAAACTGGTGGAGAATTCCGAGCTGGCTGGCTTTGAAAAACTGTCTCAGCACACATGCTATTGCTAACTCGATTACCTGAGTATAACAGAGAATCAGGGGGCTTCTTCGAAACACACTTCTGGTAGTGTTTGGCTAGAGAAGTGATGGAGGTCTCCAGAGACAGTCCAGTGCAGAAGACCTGGCTCAAGCCCCGTGTCATGATTTCCAAGTCTTTAAAATACTGATTGCATTCCATCCAGCTCCTCCATCTATGCATAGCCCATATCTTGTCATTGAGCAGCCAGTGCGTATGAAGCTGGGGAAGCAAGTCCGGCTTCACAAAGTCACGCAGGACGGTGTACAGCATCCTGAGGTTGCTTTCTGTCGCTGCGCACATAGTGTTCCTCAAAGCATTTAAGATCAGTCTTTCTGAGACAGACTCCAAAGACATCTGATTAATCTTCTGCTGCAGGTGCTTGCACACGTGGAAAACAGACAGCTGTACCTCTGCAGAGGGGAACGCTTCAGAAAGAATCTGCAGCAATTGAAAGTGCGGATCCACCAAGAAGGTCTTGATTTGCTTCCACTCGGGGTTGAAGGCCTTGAAGGTCCTATACATGTGCGCCAGGCTTTCTGGGGATTCTTTGGCCGGGACCGCAAAATGAACGACCTTCGTCATCTCGCCCTGCAGCTTCAGGAAAGGCCTGTCCACCATGAAGACGTAGAGCGCTTTCCCCTTGGGGTTGTGGGTTCTGTGGATGAAGACGACGTCTGGAAAATGCACAAAGATGCTTCTCATGAGGGCGGTCTGGAAGCTGATGGAGTCCAGCTGAGAGTTTTTATCTAACTGATAAGCCACCAGGGAGCCACAGTCAGAGCTGAGCAGCTCCTTCACGGTCACCAGGGCCATCGCTCACAGGCAGCGCCTACTCGCCGTTCATTGCAGCCGGCGGTCGGGAGAGGCGGCCCCGCGGGCTCCGGGCTGCAGGGCGGCCAGGCGGCGGCAAGGCCCGGGCCAGGCCGCAGACCGGGGCTGTCCCGGCATGCACCGCTCCAAGCCCGCCCTCCGGCGCGTGGCGCCGCCTCTCCGCCCGCTCGCCCGCCGCTGGCGGGGCGGGACCGGGGCAGCGCCGAGTCCCGCCATGTACTGCTGCCGCCAGCCAGCCAGCCAGCCGCCGTGCCGACCCGGGTCCCCGGCTGCCCGCCGCTCACCCTCGGGCCGCCGCCGCCGCCGCCGCCATCTTCCGACCGGCCCCCGGACGCTGACTGGCAAGCCAAACCGCCAATCACAAAGCGCTCTTTCGAACGCCAGCCAATCGAAAGAGAGCCGCGCGCCGCGCCGCCGGATCCGCCCATCGCGGAGCCGATCCGAGGCGCTGGTCGCCATGGTTACGCCTTCTCCAATGGGCGCGGCCCAAAGACTCGCTTCACCCTTCACCCTTGACCTCTGGGTCACCGCCCCCCGCGCCCACGAGGTGCAGCCCCCCAGCTCCTCGGGGGTCCGGGGCTCGGGCGGCTGTGCCTCCTGTTGCTGGATGTCTGGTAGCCCTATCCACAAGGGAAACGGGCGTGAGAAGTGTCTGTGCCAGCCCCCTACCCTCACACGAGGCCCATGGGGCACTGCAGCCCTCAGGATAACGAGCCAGTAAGCGCCACAGGCCAAGAACAGGAAAGGCGGCTCAGCATCAGTCAAGGCTCTAGCAGCAGGATGGGACTGAGTTTGTGATCCATGCAGATGAACCTAGCACGCAACCCCACCCGTCCAGCTGTGGAAACTGACTCTTGCCTCTCCTCCAGTTCCTTTCCAATTTAACTGAAGAAAATATCGTTTCCACTTCAGCATAGGGAAATCAGATGAACTCTGAGCAAAGCACAGTGGGCCAACACCTGAGGAAAAAAAGGTTATACCAGCTCACAGCATTAGCCTACTCCCTCTGATATCTCAGTCCAGGCACCATCACTTCTGATGCTTCAAAAGAATGGGGAGGGAAAACTCAAAATACTGCTGTGCAGTGGGAAGGAAGAGTCTTCATCCTGGCCCTCACAAATGATTAGCTGAAGTCCCAAAAAACTCAGGCTTTTAGGATTGTTACAGCTGACACCCAAGCCTCCTGTGATCAAATAATACAGTTGACTGTAGCTTTTAACCAGTGAGGGGTAAGCTTATATATGAACTTTCACAAAGGCCAAATGACCTCCATACTGCATCCTCAAGTTTCCTATAAAGCCAGTGTGGACCAACATCAGGTCTGGGGCATGATACTGGCTTAGCATCAGCTTACTGCAGACAAATGGTTCATTCCATATGTATAGTATCCACACTGTGGGAGTTAGTCTTGCTTCCTGTGGCATTGTTCCAGTTGAGAATGGCCTGCTGGCAGTATGCAATGTAGGGTCCACTGTGATCAACTGAAGATAAAGGGTGTTTTTCTTTTTAGAATGGACTGTTGCTTCTAAGACAAACCAAACCCTCACTTAAGGGAGTTATTTGTATACAGATACAAAGTAAACACTTGTTACAGTGGGAAAGCAACCCTCCTCTCCGACCTCCAAGCTACTTCCTATTAGGAACCTGGAAGGACCACACCTTTACATTGTGTGGAAGATTTTTTTGGTGAATTGCAGCTAATTTGGCCTCTATAGCACTGGGCATATGTTTCATGTTTCTAGGGTTGAAGTTCCACCACTGTCAGTCAATGAGAGATGCTTCAGCAATACTTCACATACTCCTGTTTAGAAACTAAGATAGGACTAAGAGCAAACAGCAGCATATTAAACCAAGCATGAAGGACAGGCTATGATCCAAGAGAAAACAGAAAACAAATTTAATGACAATACAACAAAAGAAGTCAGAACCATATTTAACAATTAATTTGGTCTAAATACATAGCAGCGAACAGACCACTAGCAGTGACCTCAACACAAAAACAGCAACATACAACGCATTATTGCACTTTTTCCAGCTGTTACTTAGAGGAGAGCAGGGCACAGCCCTGAGACGGTGCACAGCAGAAGGTGTGGGGGGAGGCAGTTTGACTTGCATCTCTCTGCCTGTGCTAAGCCAGGTACTTGAAAAAAAAATAAAATAAAGTCATTACAGTGAACAATGAGAAGTTCACTCCAAATTTAAAAACAACTAGTTTTCAGAAACCAAAGAACTGAGCTGGGAAATATAGTCATTTATTTTATCCCTATAACTTGGTTTTCAGTGTACCCCTCTGCACCAAGTTCAGGTTACTTTTCAGGCCTCTGTGGCAGATGACTGGGCTAAGGAGACCGTCCCACAGAAAGCATTACTGGCCTGTCTTCAGCAGCCCTGAGGTTCTTACATAAGCTCCTAGCAGGTACTTGGGAAGGGGGAATGGCCATATTCTAACCACCTATCTCATCTCTTACAAAAAAAGAGAACAAGAAACCCACTACACAGCTAGTCTGAGAAGCATGTGAGCACACAAGGAAGTCTCAGGTTTATTACCGAGATCTTCAACAGTCTTGGAAGTTAACAGTTAACCCTGAGTCTCCTTGGGACTGGGAATGGGGAGAGAACCACAAGAGGCTGGGAGAGGGTTGAACCATCAGCTCCCATTAACAGCTTGTTGAATCTCCAAGCTTGAATCCAGAACACTTGACATTTCAAATCAGGAACACGTTGGTACCCGTCAGCGATGTCTCAGAGGTTGCACCTGCATCCTCCTTTTCCATTTCCTCCTGCTTTACCCACAGAAATGGCAAGTCCCCCACATTTCCAAAAGTAAAGCACTTCCCGTCCTCCTCCACTGGCTCTGAGCATTTCGCCCAGATATCCACAATCATTTTGAGTGTGGAGCTGCGCTCCTCTAACTCTTCCCCATCACACTGCATCAGGAGATTAGCAAGCTCCTTGCTGAGGGCCTGGATTTTGTCATATCTTTCTGCTGCAGCTGGTGGCTGGTTATCCATTGAGGGCCCAGCACCATCTAGCAGGTTCTCTCCTAAGGTGGAAAAGTGCTGGTACTTCTTCTGCCAACGTTTGCAGACCATAGCTTCTTCCACAGCCTTCTTGTTGGCATGCAGCACAGACAGGATGTGCCTGCAGGGGAGCTGGTACCGGCAGTGGAAGTAACAGCTGCAGCTCCTGCAGTCTTTGCTGACTTGGTAGGTGTCTTCTAGCAGCTGAACCCCAATAGTGTCTTTCGTGACATTAATGAGCTGTGTTGACTTCTGCACCACCTCCCACTCATTCAGGCACAACTGGTATCCCAGGTCTGTGCAACTCTCTCGGATTGCTGCCAGCATGGCACCTGGGCTCTGTGAAGGTTTCTGTATGGCCTGTTGCTTGGGAGGTGCAGGACATGTGATTTGGGGCTGTGAGGCAGCACCAGAGGGGTGTTTCATGGAGGCACGGGTACGCATCCTAGGCTTTTCTACAAGATTGGCCTGCGTCTCCTCTTCAACACTTGAGAAACCCTGGTTCAGGTTTTCCAGACCTTTGGTATTGAAGCAGTCAGCATACTCAACAAAGTGAAGGATGCTGGTCTCTAGAGACAAATGCTTGCTGAAGAGACTGGATATTTTATGAGTGATGAGATCCAGGCTGTCTATGTAGGTGCTGCAGGAATGGAGGCCCTTTTTTGCATGCATGTACCATAGCATCTCACAGGAGAACCAGTTGGCCTGAAGATAGTCATAGAACTCTTTGTTCACCAAGCGCTTTACCAGCTGAGACAAGATGTCTAGATTTGCATTGGAGGTGGAAAAAACCACCTCCTTCAACGCCAGCTTCAGGTTATGCTTGAAGGAAACAGAGGCCTCGGTTTCCTTTACCTTCTTCTCAAGGAATCGGACAGTGTGATAGACAGAGAGAAGCACTTGGGCTGAGGGGAAGAGCTCCTGCAGGGTGGCTTTGTGAAGGAAAGACATGTCCACAAAGACCACCTTGACCTTCTGCCATTCAGGGTTGAACTCCTTGAAGACAGTCAGCATTGTGCTCACATTCTCACTGGTGTCCTCCTTCAAGACAGCAAAATGTACCATCTTTCCTACTCGCTCCTTGCTCTCCACTAGGAAGGCATAAAGGACATGGCCCCTCTCGCTCTGTACCCTGTGCAGCAGAAGGCTCTCTGGGAACTTGACAAACAGGCTCCTCATCTTGCTGGTCTGGAAGTTCAGTCTGTCTAGGTCCTGATTGCTGCCCACACTAATAGAGGCCAGTGAGCCCATGTCCACTCTCAGGAAGTTTTTCATGACCTCTGCAACTCTGACTAAAGCTGAAGTTGAGGCACTTTCCTTCACTGCCTCAGGAAGCACAGCAGGAGATCCATTCCAAGCATTGTCAGCCACCACATACTCCTCACGGTCTGTTACAGCAGCTGCCACTTCTCCTGATTGTTGTCTACGCAGTTTCATTGCAGGGCTGCCATCTGCTTTGCAACTTGCAATTTTGGTTGTGGTTCTTGGCACTAGAGAAGAGCTAGTACGGGCCAAGGAAGTTCCCCCAGGGTCTACATGGATGTGATTACTGTTCAGTTCTGTAATCACCAGTCGATCTATTTCTTCATTATACTGCAGGACAAAATAAGCTGGGCACAAGCTGGGCTGTGGTTTCTTCTTCTTGCTGTATTCCCGTGTCCGGACACAGCCAAACTTCACCTGGATGAACCTGGGGAAGTGAAATGGAAGTTAGCACTGGAATAAGATGTAATCTGACCAAATTATACTAGCACAGAACAATTTCCCTCTCTTACATGTCACACCATAACCAAGGATACACCACATAAGTTGTAAACAGGCTACGCTGGAATGGCACTCAATGTGGTAAATGTTCTACACGCGGGCCAAGAGAGAAGAGGTTAAAGTGATACTTATAGTATTTTGTAACGGTCTTAAATTGGCCTGAAGTCCTCATCTCTGACACAGTTTCTGCAATTGGTCTCTGACCCTTCCAGTCCTCAAAAGTGGCAAGGTCAAAGCATATCACTGACATTGTCACTTCATTAAATTTTATTTGCTCTTATTATATTCCTTTACAAGCCAAGTCACTCCTACAGCTGGCTTCTGCATCAAGAGGATGAGACAGCAAGCTACTTTAGTTCAACATAATAAGGAAGCATACTTAGCACTTAGCATGCATCAGGAGTTTATGTTTCTAGGATGCAAGCTGAGAGGAATTAAGAAACTGAAGTCTGAGCATTTTCCTGATTGCTGGCCACCTTCTGTTCACCTAACTCCACTGATTTATGGAAGAAGCACAACTGGGCCCCATTACTGCAATTGGAATGCTCAAATAAGTAAGGCCTGCATAATCAGATCTTAAGTAAGGTGCAAAAGGACAGCAATACTAAAATCCATGGAGGTGAAGGTGACTGGGGAATAATAAGAGACACTAGTTAAGGCACACAAAACAGACTGTTCCTTGGAAAAAGAAAGTTACAAGAAGGAAGAGTGAAGCCATATTGGCCAACAAGTCAACAGCTCCATGATCAGCGTTTAAAAACATGTCCTGGAAGTGAAAGGCTGGCAAGAGAGAGAGTGAACGTGAGCGTACAGTCAAACTAATAAACTGTCAGTTCAGGCTGCAGGGAAATACACTCCCAGAAGAATGAAGGGGAAGAAAAAGTGAGAGCATGTGTAACATGGGAAAAGATGGTAAGATGTGAAATTAATGTTGACGCAAAACTGGCAGAGAATCTGAAACTGGCAAGCGCAGCAAATCGCCAAAGACTGCCTGCATGTTGGCTATTTGCATCTCACACAGACACACACAAATATACCCATTGGACTTGAAAATCTGACCCCTGACTTTTAAGGAAGATATGGCACAACCACACCCAATCACCTCAAACAGGTTCAAATAACTGTCACGCCTAGGGGCTTGGGCACTGAACTGGCCTGAGTAGACCAGGGTTCCATTCCAGGCTCTGACTGTGCGCAAGACATCGTCTCTCTCTCTCTCCCGTTCCGTAAGACAGACTAGCAAAGCAGTTTGAGGTCTACTAGAGGAGAGCTGCATATGGCTGTTATCCTGAAGGACCTACTTCTTCCCAGTGAAATTCAGCCACCTCTGGGAGGAGCAAGACAGCTATTTATACAGCAACACGGCAACAGGAAGTGAAAAAGAATCCCATTTTTAGTGAAGGCTGCAGAAGCTATTTAGTCAAGCAGCACAGACTGACTCCATGCTGGGACTTGCCCAGGACACTACAGTTAATACCCTGTTTCTAGCATAAGGCCAGAGGATCATTGATTATAAGTGAATCAGGATCTTGCTCATCCCTCAGGAAAGGGCAGAATTTTCTTAAGTGCCTGAGGCCCCCTTCCCAATACCCGCCCTTACCAGCCACCCCCAGGGGGCAGAGAGCCTTACGTGATATCTTCACGGATGCTGGTCCCATGTTTCTGGTTGTAAAAGCGGACAGAGACGCAGTTCTTTAAGCCATAATGGCACTTGTTCTCCTTCTTGTAAGTGTTGAAACACTCTTTGAAGTCATCGTAGTTTCTAAAGCATGAGCCTACTTCCATGGCTGCTTGGTCCCCTGCAGGTTCTTTATCACCACTTCTGGGCTTTGTGGCCGCACCCTGAGTTTAGTGCTGGAAAAGGACTTTGATAGAACTCAGCTTTACTGCACAGCGCATGACACACCTTGGCTTCTCCTATAGGCAGCATCCTGCATGTCTCAGGCCTTTCACAGGGGTCTAGATCTCTGCTTAAGCCCACTCCACTGGCAGCCCTTTCTTTCCCCCTGCTTTGCAGGGCATGCCAGGTTACAAATGAGCATAACCCTTTCTTCCCATTCCACCTCAGCAGCACCTTCAGGGGACTCTGCCTCAGCCCTTCCTGCCCCACTTCAGAGGAGCCCCAGCACCAGACGTGCAAGTTTAACCAGCCCCGCTTCTCCTGGCCAGGAGGCGCCCAGTGCCCCAGCCACTAAGGCTGGACAGGCAGGTTAGCTCCCCACCCTCCTGGGGCTCCACCTGCTCCTGCCCGGGGCTCTCACCCTAGGAGGGGATTCTGGCCTCCTACCTCTACAGCTGAGAACGAAGATGGAGACAGCAACGCTCCAGCACTGGTCATATTAACCCAGCCACGGCCTCCGCCCTCCCCAGCGAACGGGCCAATCGGTGGCTATTCTCCCGGATTGACAGCACCTCCACCAATCAACACAAAGATTTTGGATCACGTGCCCAGAGACTGACAACTCACCTGCCCAATGAACTCGGATGTCCCGCCCCCGCTTCTTAGGCGGGCACTTCCTGCTTCTTCAAGCAGAGACCGGATGTGTGCGATGATTGGCGGGTCCTACGGCCAATCGGCGAGCGTGTACCCGCTAGGGGCCCGCCTTTGAAGGTCGCTTCCTGTTCGACGGAGAACACATCCGGGTTGAGGCTGCCTCACGTGACCGGAGAAGATGGCAGCTTCCAGGGGCGCCGGCAGCAGCCGGGTTCCCGCGGGCGAGGACCAGCCGCCGCCCGGCGACCTGCGCAGCGTCCTGGTCACCAGCGTCCTCAGCCTGGAGCGCCTGGACCTCGATCTGTTCAGGTGCCGCGCGTCAGGGAGGCCAGAACGGCCTGGCCTCCGGGGCCCGCGATGGGGCTGCAGCCTCTCCGGCCCCGCCGAAACGTGCAGGGCCCAAACAGCCTCCAGCGGCTGCTCGCTGCCCGTCTGCTGAGGGGTGTTCAGCAAAGCCGAGGCGGGACGGTGGTGTCGTGGGCACTAATCTCTGCCTCTCTCCTCTTTCCGCAGAGGCAGGCACTACTGGGTCCCGGTGACGCGGAGGCTGTTTGGGGGGCAGATAGTGGGCCAGGCTCTGGTGGCAGCCGCTAAGGCTGTGAGTGAGGAGGTCCATGCCCACTCCCTGCACTGTTACTTTGTGCAAGCAGGTAAACCTGATGCAAGAGGGTCTCTAAACGACGCGCCTGCTGGGGCATTGGTCCCCCACAGCATGCATTTCTGCGATCATGAGTTCTTTGTCACAGCCCATACCGCAAGGTGTGCGTAATGGAATACGTAGGTGTAGAAACACAACCCTTCACGCAGGGCAGAGGACTAGGCCACCACCAAGCGATGGGAGAGTCGTGTCACTTAAAGCAGGACTGAACAACGTTCACAGGGTGCAGTGACAACTGCTCTACAAGAATTTACATAGACTAGATGGTAGCATGGCTAATCCACTGAGAATGCTTCTGCCAACATGTCCCCTGGAGGCTTATGGAGCTGATGGAGGCCCAGGATGTTCCCAGCAGGTGCGGTGCCCAGCTGTTGCTGGGGTAAAGTGAAGGAGCATCCCTTGCCCGTGCACACAGAATAAGCTGATGGAGGAGGCATGCCTTGCAGGGCCAGCTGGCTCTGGGGCTGTTTGCTGGTCAGAGGAACACCATCTACCTGCTGGGGTTTGGGATTTCACGCAGCAAATCACTTCTCTGCCTTGTTTTATATAGGTGTAAAAGTGGTAAAGTGAGCTCAGGAGTGATGGGAATTAATGTACTGCTCTGCCTTAATCCTCCCCATAAAGCCAGTCTCTTCCGCTGTCTCCATAGAAGCAGCAGGTGAGAGAGAGGTCTTTAGCAGTCGCTGGGCTTGTGCACGCCCACTTTCTAGAGACCAAATAATAGAAGCGGCAGCAAAATATCTTCAGGAGAACACCTTAAGACAGTGGTTTTCAAACTTCTTTTCTCAGGAATCACTTGGGGAAAAAAAAAAAAATTACACCTGCACCAAAAACAATTACATCTTTCAGCAGCAGCATAGGGCACCATGATCCAGCACCTGATGGTCCGCAACCCAGTACTGGGTCTGGATCTGTGGTTTGACAACCACTGCCTTAGGAAACTGCTCCTCACAGAAGGATCCTTGGATAAGAATCTCACCTGAGGAGACATCAGCTTGGTAACCTCCAGGGCAGCTCTGGCTTCCAGTCGTGCTCTAATGCAGATCAGGCAGAGGGCCCCTTCTGTAAATGTAATCCCCTTTGAGCAGCAACTGCTAGCGCTCAGGTGCTTTGTGCTTCTGGGGGAATAAGCTTTGCTCTAAGTCACAAGCCTTTCCTTGTTCCAGGGGATCCCACGGTGCCAGTTCTATACCAGGTGGAGCGGACCCGAACAGGGAAGAGTTTCTCTGTTCGCTCAGTGAAGGCCATTCAGCATGGGAAGCCAATCCTCATCTGTCAGGCCTCCTTCCAGGAAAGCCAGCAGAGCCCCATTCAGCACCAGTTCACCATGCCCACTGTGCTGCCCCCGGAGGAGCTGCTGACGCAGGAAGAGCTCATTCAGAAATATCTGCAGTGAGTGGCTGGAGAGGGCAGAAGCAATGCTGGGGAGTAGCTGGGAGAGGCAGCTCTCACTGGCTGCTAAATAGACCCATCCACCTTCTGAGTGAGAGGTCCAGCACCAGCAGTGTAATTCCTTGGGTGTGGTAAGCTGGCCCAGCTATGTCCTGGGGCTGGGAGCCAAAACCAGTATAGCTTCAGCTGACATGGGGATTCCTCCCCACAGCAGCATGGCTGACAGGTCTGCCTGTGTAAGCCTGATGTAGCTGGAGCGCCCTTGGCTAGAAATCTATCAGAGTGTCATTGTGTCTGTTCTCTGAAGGGATCCCAACTTGGTGGGAAAATACAGACTAGGACTCAACAAGATTCTGGCTCAGGAGGTACCGATTGAGATCAAACCTGTGAACCCCCCGGCTGTATTCTGCGAGCTGCTTCAGGAGCCCAGGAACCTGTTCTGGGTGCGAGCACGAGGCTACATTGGTAAGTCCTGTGTCAAAGATTGAGTAGCCATTTCTGGTGCGCACCCCAGGGCGTTCCCTGGGCTGGGCTCCAGGCTCCCACCAAGACAGAGCTGCTTAGTAGCTGAGCATAGATTGGCCCAGCAATTCCTGGGCTGAGTCCCAGCTATGTGTTGACAGTGGGCAAGTTCTAGTCACCACCCTAAAAAAACAACAAGCAGTTGTGTGGCACTTTAAGACTAACAGATTTATTGTTTGCAATTGCTTTCGTGGGAGAAGATCCCACTTCCTCAGATGCTTCGAAGATGGGTGAACTTACAGAAGGGAATGAAACTAAATGCAAGGGGGTGTAAAAGCCTCTGATTTGCTGTTACTTTATGACCTGATCCTATGTTTTACACCCCCTTGCATTTAGTTTCATTCCCTTCTGTAAGTTCACCCATCTTCGAAGCATCTGAGGAAGTGGGATCTTCTCCCACGAAAGCAATTGCAAACAATAAATCTGTTAGTCTTAAAGTGCCACACAACTGCTTGTTTTTTTACTGGACTAGACTAACACGGCTATCCCTTTGGAAACTGACTAGTCACCACCTGCCTGTGTCCTCTCCATAGAGTGGGGATAAGGGTGCTGGGGTACCATTGGTAACTGCCCCTGCCTTGCGGGAAAACTTGGGGCCCTTTGGCCACACAACCGAGACACAGATCTGGAGCTTTCAGAGAGGGCTGCTCTCTGTGCCTGCAACATCTGACTGCTAAGGAATGGGTTGTGCTTCCATGGCACAGATGCCGTCCCTGTGCCCCAAGTCTGGGATGGACCAATCTACCCCGGCTCTAACCCAGAAGAGGTCCACAGTGGAGGGTGCAGCGGGGACTCATTCCTTTTGCAGCTGCTGGCTCATTCACAGTGTCTGTCAGCCCAGTGGCCAGGTATGATGCAGTATCCAAGGGGGGACCTGGTCCACAGCTGTGCTGAGCCCTCTGCAGCTCCAAGGTGTGTCCTCAAAACAGCCCTTGGCAAGGAGAAGTGTGGCATGATGATTTGTTTACAGCTCTGTGCTGAGCTTGTGGCTCTGGTTGCTTGGCAGGGGAGTGTGATATGAAGCTGCACTGCTGCGTGGCTGCCTACATCTCTGACTATGCCTTCCTGGGCACTGCTCTGCTCCCACACCGGCAACATCCCATCCACTTCATGGTTTCCCTCGACCATTCCATGTGGTTTCACAGCCCCTTCCGAGCCGACCACTGGATGCTGTACGAGTGTGAAAGCCCCTGGGCCGGTGAGTCCTCCCTTGACTGCAGGTGTGAGGGATGCTCTGCCTCTCCACACTGGGGAGTTGCTGGACCCCAGGGTAATGGATGCTCTCTTTCCTGGGCAGGTGGGTGCCGTGGGCTGGTGCAGGGACGGCTGTGGCGGCGGGATGGAGTCCTGGCTGTTACCTGTGCACAGGAAGGAGTCATCAGGGTGAAGAAGAGCCCAGCTGAAAGCAAACTATAGCCGGACAAATCAACAGCAGCAATGTCACCCTGTGGCTGTGGTGGTGCAGGCTGGACAGCTGCCAGGGCCTGGCCCCCCGAGCAGAGCTGGACATGACCAGGATCCAGGGCAGCAGAGAGGAGCCTTAAGGCAGCAGCCGTCAGTGCTGCTGGGTGGCCTGCACGGCCTGTGAGCACTGGAGGGAACCATGCAGTCATGCACAAGCTGTATGAGCATCACTTTATTGACTGTTAGTACAGAGTGTCCTGTGAGGTGCCAGCCTCCCCCCACCAATAAAGCCCCATGGCACTGAGACTCAGTCCCTCTGTGTTTACCCCTGCTCTGCCAGAGTGGCCATGATCTGCAGAGAAGGAAGCACCTGGGAGGGGCAGACAGCACCCCGAGGACACTGGGAGAGCCAAGGAGCTGCACGTCATACCAGCTGTGTCAGGGAAGGGAGTTGCTGCAGCTTCTGTTTCTAAGTTGTGTGGCCCGCTGCTTGGCTGCGGCTCCTGTTCTGGCTCTTCCTCTGCGCTGCAGCCCACAAAGAGCTGGCTTTGAGATGCTGCTAGGAGAGCACCAGCACAGCATAGCAAGGCCTGGCCAGCAGGGGTCAGCTGAGAAAACCTGACTGTCTTCACAGGGAGGCCACGGGGATCACTCCAGCCTCTGCCCTGCCCCTAGCCCTCTTGCTGCCTCCAGGGGAGGGCTGATTTCAACTCACTCAGGGGAGACAGCACAGCCCAGCTAGCCTCCCTCTTGTCCTGCCAGCCTGGCACTGGGGGTTGTGTGCCCAGCTCTGAGCTTTCACAGACTCTAAGCAGCACATTTCTAAGAGAATAAGGCAGGGGTACAGAGACCATCTCCCAGCCCCTGCCACATCCACCCTGGGCCCCAATCCCACCATTTCACCCACGTACTGCCAGCCCTGCTGATGTTCCCACCTGGGCCTCCCAGACAGCTCCATCACTGCCCGTTTAGCCTGACTTGCAACAGTCTCTCAAGGTCTAGGCCCAAGAGATGCCCCATCCCTGGCTTACAGCTGCTGCTCCAGTCCACATGCATGGTGCAGTCACCTTCACTGAGACACAAGCTGCTCTGTCCCTTGCAGCCCACCCCTGGGGGCACAGGCATTCAGTCCAAAGCCTCCTTGATCAACAGTTCCTTCAGGGTGGGTGGCTGCTGCAGCGTGACCCCAGTTCCCTGCAACCCCCGCAGCCTGGCCTCCGACTGGCGCTTGTCCTTTCCCACCTTCCAGGACAGATGGATGTGGGCCTGAAGGAAGGGCTCGAGCAAGGGGTGGCTGTCTTGGGCCTCCAGGAGCTGTAGAGCCTGCTCACAGTAGCCATGAGCCTCACTCAGCTCATCCAGTTCCTGGTGGCACACAGCCAGGCCAGCCAGTGTCAGGAGGAAGCGGCCCGAGTTGCAGACACCCAGCTTGTCCTGGAGCCGGTAGGCGTTGCTCCAGGTGGCCAAGGCCTCTCGGTACATGCCGGTGCAGGTGAGGCGCTGTGCAGCTTGCAGATCGCGCAGGAAGAAGAACTCCAGGAATTCGGAGGAGTGGCGGATCTCGGTGATGGAGTGCAGGTGGGCCAGGAACTGCTCAAAGGCCCGGCTCCGCTTGGCGATGGTCTCAGCCGTGAAGTTCCTGCGCAGCCTCTTCCTGGGGAAGGAGACGCCGGCCATGTCACAGCTGAACTGGCGGCGCAGGCGGCGGTTCAGTCTCTCAAAGTCTGAGTAGCGCCGGGCAATGGCGGCAGGGGCCTTGTCAAACTGGCCAGAGCGGATCAGGTAGATGGTGTAGAGCTGGGGGGTGGGAAGAGCAGAGTGGTCTGAGAAACAGCCCAGGCACCCCAGCCCGCGACCCTTTGGCGGCTCTGGGGGGAAGGGGAGCAGGTCAGATAACAGCAGCAAGCCCCCGTCAGCATTACCTGAGGGTTGTCTGAGCCACCAACGCCATGGGAGCAGCATTTGGAGAGACAGAGACAACAGTGAGGTCCAGCCCCTGCCCTTGCCCCTCCCTCCATAGGCAGTGCATGCCCAAGGGTCATTTGTGCTAGGTCAGGAGGAGGAGGAGGCACCCAGCACCTGCAGGGGTGGGCAGCACATGCCCCGTCACCCTTCCACAGCCCCAGCAGGTGTCACTGACCACATATTTGGAGGAGCGCTCGCTGATGACACTGGTGCTGGTGACCTCGAAGAGCAGCCGCTGTGGAACCAGGGTGCTGCGTGATCTCCTCCAGAAGTCCTGAAGTTGGCGTGTCAGCAGGTTGCTGCCTTGGCGCTCAGCTGGGAAGGGGCTTTGATCTGCACCAGGGACAAGCTAAGCAGTCAGCCCCTGACTGGCACCAGCCAGCCAGATGCCGTTTAATGGGGAGACCAGCCCTCCAGTAACCCAGGGGTGCAGGGCTCCTGGACTCACACTCCTGGTGGCTCCTGCCACTGGCCTGCATCCCATCCTAGTCGTGTTCAACCGCTCTTGCCCTTCAGGCCCCCATACCACCACCTCCTCCCCCGCCATGCTCTGCTCTCTGCTGTGAGGCCTCTGCCAGCGGTTTGAGCCACTGGCCATCAGGCTGACCAGTATGTCTTGTTTTCAGGTGCTCCCCACTGGTCAGCTGTTGTCTTGCACTTGGATTGGGTGAAAACTGTCTGTGCAGGGCTTACACTAGGGACCATGGCTGGGCCTCAGGGAGCACTATGGTCAGGTGTACAAGAGTCTCCATCCCTCCTCCCTCCAGCCAAAAGGGGTCCTGGTCACACCAGCCCGCCCGGACCCTGGCACCTGCCTCCATCCTCTGTCACTCCTGTGTCCCTGGGCAGCCCCGGCTGGCTCAGATCCCCCAGCTCCTCACTCTCTTCCTCCTCCTCCTCCTCCTCGTTGCTGGTGAAGCTCAGGGTGCCACTGAAGCGTGTAGACAGCCCCTCGGCGTCATCCTCCAGCTCGGAGCTCTCCGGGAATTCCTCCGCCTCAGAGCCACCTGCCCCCGGGACCTCCCCGGCCAGGGCATGCCGGAGGCGGTGCAGGAGGCGGGAGGCCATGGTGCTGGGCGCGGGAGCTGCAGGTAGAGACCGGTCGGTGCCCCGGCTGCATGGGAGAAGGCGCTCGCACCGGGCCGGGGGCTGCCTCAGCCTGGGCCTCCCGGGAGGGGGGCAGGGGCTGAAGCAATGGGGGGAATTTGGGGTCGAGGCTCTGGCCAGCCTTGGGGTGCAGGGGGGCTTCCCTGCCAGCTGCTCCGCGCCCCGGCCTGCCCCAAGGAGCCCCACGGGGACGTCGCCCGGCCCCTGCGAGCTGCTCACCGGGATCCGGCTGCGATGGCCGCGGCGTCTCCTTGGACCCTCCCTGCGCGGCTCCGCCTCCGCCGGGAGCCCGGATCCTGCCCGGGGCCGGGGCCGGCGGAGCTCGCTGGCGGGCGGCTCCCCGTGTGCACGGGCTTAATGCGGATCCGCCGCCCCGCCCAATCCGGAGTTAACCCAGAGCCGCCAATCCGGATCCATCGCTCTGGATGGCCCGGATCCCGGGCCGCAGCTTCCAGCCACGTTTTTCGGGCTTCCGCCGGCCAATCCGGAGCCAATCCAGTTTGACGCCCGGTGTGCGTGGAAAGCCCAGTCGGATTCTAACGTGATCTGATCTGATCTGATCTGATCTATATGATAGATCTGCCGCCCCCGCCCCGCCCCGGGGCTACTCCTACCTGAGACCACAGCCCCCAGTCCCCCCGTGGGCCTGAAGTGGCTCCAGTGGCCGAGTGCACCAAGAAAACCTCAAGGACACCCACCCAGCTCCTGAAGGTCACACACCCCTGGGGGTCAAGGGCCACGGATGGTTTCGGTTCAGAGCCCAGGGACTGGCCTGGGTGGGTTACAGAGGCACACGCGTGGCGGAGGCATGTTTGACCCGCTCCTCTGAGCAGTGGGAGGCTGCTGGCTCCTCAAGGCTCTGCACCCCTGTCTCTCCAAACTGGGAACTGGCCCCAGCCTGGGCATCCTTCCCAGCCCCAGCCTGGACCCAGCTGTTCCCTTCCTTATTTAGAGAGATGCCGCCCACTCCTGCACGGCAGCTTTTCTTAGGAATGTCTATTAATATCAAGGAGCCCAGCCCAGTTGTCCCCATCAGTCTGACGCTTCCCTTGGAACAGTGGGGTCCCAGCTGGGCCCAGTGCTCCCATCGCTCTGTCCTCACGCCGAGGGGAGAGGCTGAGCCTGGGGGCAGCGACTGCACTAGACAGTGAAAATCCTTCCAGTTTAAGAGGGCAGAGGCTGTGCCTATCTCTTCCCTTAGCGGGGGCACCATAGGCAATGGCACAGCCTGGTGTTGTCTCCAGTGAGGCCGGGTAGCCCTCTCCCATGCATTGCACCAGAGCCCCACTTTCACTCACCAGGTCAGCCAAAAGTCGATTTGGAGTGGGACACAGGACAGGAATTTGGGGGAAGCTCTTTGCCTTCCTCCCGGAGCTACAGGTGCTTTCAGCCTGGCAGAGGGGGACAGTGAGCAGGAACCAGGTGATGGGGCTGGAATCTCACTAAGGACCCTGCTTCCAGAGAAAAACACTTGCTCTGCACCAAGTGCCATACACCTGGGCACTGGTCAGGACAGTTCCCAGCCTTGCAGCAGCCCCCTGCTCTGGACTGTCCCCTTACCCAGCCCCAGCAGCCAGCAAGGAGCCCTTTGTGCCACCTCCCCTCTGTTAGGTCTGTAAACAAGGCATCAAAGCCACATCCTAGGAACGTCCTGGCATGGGCAGGCTGGGCTACCAGCAGCTGTTTCTGGCCCTGGCCAGTCCCTTGAGTGAGGCCCGGGGGGAGGATGGGTGGGATGCTGGGGTTCCCCTTCCTTTGACAGTTGCTGTGTCCACATGCATGGCACCTTTCCTGGATCCCAGATGGGTGGGACTTGGATCCCGACATAGACAAGAGCTTGCCGGATGGGAGAGATCCTGAAGGTGCTGGAGGAATGTGATCTCCCGTGCTGGACAAAGACAAGGCTGTTGAACAGAAGCTCACAGCCTTGCCTCTAGCCCTGGCGTGACCATGCAAGGAGCAGCACAGCGTAATGGGGCATCCTACCCAACCCTGTCCTGGGGCTGTTGCCCTACCTGGGGCAAGGCAGGAGGAGATGCTGTACTGCAGCCTCCTGGAGTGTCTGGATGTGGGGCTAAGAAACCCAGCCTTGGCACTTTGCCCAGGGTCTGCGCCCAACTCCTAGTTCCCAGCCATAGAGTGAATGAGCGTGGCAAGGCCCGAAGGAAGCCCAGGCTTCTGTAGTCCCATCCTTGGACTGAGCCTTGGGCACTGTACTGGCACTTCTTGAGTCTGTGGGGCTGTGTGACAGGCTTCTGAGGCGGTGGGACAGGCAGAGCCTTTGCACATGGCTCATGCTCCCATAGTACCCAGTGCTGGATGGCCAGAATTCCCACCTCTTCATCCACCAGGCTCTTGCCTCTTGGCACTGCAACGGTCCCATCATCTTTTTCTCCAGGCCAGTCTCCTCAGAGCAGGCCATTCCAAGCTCCGTCTCCCTGCCGCAGTCTCTGCTTCTTGTGCTCACTGCTGGCGCCTTCTTGGCCAAGAATATTTGGAGGAGGACAGGCAGGATGAGCTCTGGCCCCAAGTGGAGCAGGCCAGTGGAGCTGCAGGATGGTAACAGGAATGCAGGGAAGGGAATCAGGGGTAGGATGGCCCCAGAGCAATGGCGAGGAGGTGGGACACCGCCTGAAAACAGAGGGCTGGGAGGCGGAACAAGCAGTAAACCCAACCCCCAAAAGAGGCCTAGAGTTTGAGGCCAGAATGGGCTGTAGATGCCAAGCCATAGGGACTAGACCAGGAGTGGAGTCGGTCATGGGCAAGGCTGGGCAGGGCAGAACACGTGTTTTGGTGTGATTTGCTCTGGCTGCTTCTGTGATGCCAAGCTCACGGGGTTTCACCAGTTTCCAGCACAAAATCATGAGACATTCTTGGTCTAGGACAGGGAGCACGTAGTCCGATTTCCCAGGGAGTTCACAGGCTGGTTTCTCACCCTCCGGCAGCTCTACCTCAACTCTAGCCAGCCTTACCTCAGCCCAGTCCCAGCTGGGGGTGTGGAATATGGACAGAACCCAGAGGTCAGAACCCCCCCCTCCTTTCTTTGGCTCTTCCTTGGCCTGCAGCTGGCTCTGTCTGGAAGCTGCGCCCTCCTGGGCCAGCCCACAGCAGGGGCTTAGTGGGCGATGGGAGGGAGGAGCAGTGTCTCCAATGTCCCACTCCCTACAGGGGTTGAATTTCTCTGTCACTCCCAGACCTGCTCTTAATCCCCTGCTCGGCCAATAAAGCTTTTGCTAAATTAGGTAAAATATCCCCCCACCAATGAGGGGATGAGGACTCGAGGGCAGGAGCTGATAGGCCATGGGGAGGGCGGTGCCCAATGGCATGGGTGGGGAGGCAGCATGTTGGTCAAGGACCATACAAATTGGGGTGCCAGGGGCAGTGAGGAAGCTTCTGGGGGCTGTTGGTGGCAGGACGTGGTGACTGCTCCGTGGAGGCTGCGGGTGACCAGCCACCATGGTAAGAGCTTGTGCTGGAGCTGGGCTGGTCCAAAGAGGGCACGTGTGCGCGGTAGAGGCAGGTAGGACCCAGTCAGCTCAGGGGTGTGCCCACTGCAGTGGTGGCCACAGGCTGATCAGAGCCCCGAAAATAGAGGGATCAGGTCCTGCAGGGCAAAGGTTATGCTTCAGGTAGAGCCTCTGTCTGTGAGTGGTCACCTCATGTGTCTGGGCAATAGCTCAGAGACCGAGGAGAATGCAGGGGCTGCAGTGCCAAGATCATGGTGGGTACAGGGGAAGGCAGCTGAGCCTGCAATAAGACCCAGGGCATGGCTCCTAAGAGGCCAGGAGAGCTGGGGGGAGGGAGGCAGGGGGCTGCTCTCCATCTCGGCTGGGCAAGGAAGCCCTGAGACAGATCCTGTCTTGCACGGGGACTCTCGCACACTGGCATCCCCAGTCACCGAGGTGGGCTGGTGGCTGGGGTCAGGAGGCTGGTTGCGCTCCAAGGATGCAGAGGGCTGGCTGGGAGTCTAAAGCAGTGCTGCGCACAGTCACTGGCTGGACCCAGCAGGCCGGGCAGTAAACTGAGCTCTGGGTCACAAGACACCCATCTGCAGCCTCCTGCAGCTCATGGCAGCTGCTTGGGCCTGGCCCTTAAGGAGTAACTCAATCCTGGTCCCAACAGGTGTGGGCCCTGGCGTCCCACTGCTCCCCTATAAGGGGCTCTGAGGCATTGCTAAGAATAGCCATGCACGTCCAGGCGGCGAACACCCAGCCTGCGGGTCCCGCTGCACGTGTCCTGAATCAGCGCAGCAGCTTGGGCTGGGCTGGAAATGGGATGCCCATCAATGGCCCAGTGAGGGGGAGGAGTCCACAGGTGGCCACACACAGCCAGCAAGGTGGCGGGGGGGGGGGTCCGGGCAGGGGGCATGACACACAGGATACTTGGCAGCCCAGCTGCCGTCTGACTGCAGGGACTGGCTGGGGACTGCCCTGGCCAGAGCAGAGCTGGGTTAGCACATGTGAGGCGCAGCTGGCTGTGTAAATACCAGGTGTGCCATGCCCACGCTTGCCTTTCCTGGCACAGGCCCCTAGGATGCCCCTGGACCGTGGTAAGCAGGAGGCTCCTTAGCCAGTGGCCTGGGTGGCCAGGCTCTGGGCCATGCAACAGAATCCAGAGCTGCCTGGCTCTGAGCAAAGGTGCCAGGGCTGTGTGGGGACTTTGGGCTGGTTCAGAGACCTGCCCCGCCTGCACCCTGCAGCTGTGAGGGGGGCCTGCCTGGCAGACACTGGCTGTCGGAGAGCGGAGGAGCCCACCAGTCTGGGCTGGCACTGGGGTAGGGGCTTGCTGCAGCTCTCAGTGAGCGGCTGCTTTGTTTGCCTTGCAGACGGACCAGCAGGCAGAAGCACGGTCCTTCCTCAGCGAGGACCAGATTGCAGGTGAGTGGACCTGATCCTCCCCCACCTGGACAAGGAGCCACAGGCTGGGATGGGAAGAGGGGCAGAGTCCTGTGCCTGGGGGTGCCAGTGACTCAGGCCTGAGCAGCGATGGCAATGCTGACAGGCACTGGGCAGAGCTGTGGCTCCTTCCCAGCAGCTGGCACTATCCTGCTAGGTGTGGGGCCGACCGGCCGCCAGTGGCCATGGCAGCACCCCTCTCACCACTCATATGGCCTCTTCAGAGTTCAAGGCTGCCTTCGACATGTTTGATGCGGATGGCGGTGGGGACATCAGCACCAAGGAGCTGGGCACTGTGATGCGGATGCTGGGGCAGAGTCCCACCAAGGAGGAGCTGGACGCCATCATTGAGGAGGTGGATGAAGATGGTGAGTGGTGGTTTCTTAGCATAGTCCTCGGGGTGGGGGTGGGGGACAGGGGCTGGGGCTGGCGGTCCCTGATCTTGTGCTTGGCTTCCTCCCACAGGCAGCGGCACCATCGACTTTGAGGAGTTCTTGGTCATGATGGTGCGCCAGATGAAGGAGGATGCCAAGGGCAAGTCAGAGGAGGAGCTGGCTGAGTGCTTCCGCATCTTTGACAAGTGAGTCGGTGTGGCCAGGCTGGGTGAAGGTGAAGCCAAGACTCCTCGGTGTGGTTGTGGGGGCACCTGTGTCCACCAGCTTGGCTGGGGGGGGCCTTGAAGTGGAGGCCAGTACAGCATGGGGTGGGGAGTCACATCACCATGTCCCAGCCACCCCTCCTGGCTGCAGTGTCACCAGTGCAGTGGCCATTGCCCAGGCAGCTCAGCCCATGGCCTCAGACTCGTCATGTCTGGCTGTCCTGAAGCACATTGCTGGCTCCTGCTCAGCCCAAGGGACACCCATCTGTGCCCAGCCAGCCAGGCCAAGCTCTCTTGGAGCCTGTCATTTGGTCTCCTGTTGGCTGCAGAAGCAGCTGCACCAAGTGGGCTGGTTACTAGAGCAGCAGCCGGGGTAAGGGCCCAGATGGGATAGGGGCCTGTGTGGCCCCTGTTCCCTGCCAGAGAGCCCTGCTGCCTGGCCAGGCCTGCTCAATGCCCTGTGCCCCACAGGAACGCAGATGGGTACATTGATGCTGAGGAGCTGGCCGAGATCTTCCGAGCCTCTGGGGAGCATGTGACTGATGAGGAGATTGAGGAACTCATGAAAGATGGGGACAAGAACAATGATGGACGCATCGACTTTGATGGTGAGGCCCAGGGCTCCCGCACCCAGACGTTGTGGTTCTGCCCAGGTCTATGCCTCTGCAACTTCCCCACACGATGGCTGATCGTGAGCCCCTGCCCCTGCCCCTGAGCCCAGCAGGATCTGTGCTCCTGAATCTCCTAAAAGCATCATCTTCCTGACCTCTCAGCTGTGCAGAGGGATCCCCCAGTACAGTCTGGGCCGCAGCTGGATGCTGGTGCCAGGTTCCCCTCGCAGCCCAGCACGTGGGGTGTAGAGCGGGGTCTGTGGGTGCCTGTTGTGAGCACTGTGCTGCAGGGCACATGCTGTGCATCCTCCCCACCCCTGCCCTGAGCTCCCAGCGACCCCTTCCAGGCCCCCTAGCACTGATCAGGCTGCCCGGCTGCTTGTTTGCAGAGTTCCTGAAGATGATGGAAGGTGTGCAGTAAAGGACCCACATTCCTGCGAGCCAGGCCCAGCTCCCAGCCCTGCTCCTTCACCATCCACGCTGGGAGCAGCCTCCAGCCAGAGCGCCTGATCTCCCCTGCCCTTTGAAGTGCTAGCTGGGTCAGCTTGCTTTGTACAGCTCCAGCACGCCCTGAGATTGGCTCCCTCATGGCCATGCCCTGGGCCATGGGGCTCTGGACTCACCTCTCATGCGGCTGGAAAGAGCCTTTCCCCTTGGCTGTAAAATGCTGTGTATAGTACTGAAGCCTCATTAAAAGGGTCAAAGGTTTGAACCCGCTGAAATTTAGCTTGTCTCTGGCTCCCATATGGGAAGAAGAGCTGGCAGGGCTGAGGGACCCTTTGGGCACACACCCCCTGTCCCCCCAGGCGTGTGCTGTCAGCGGGTGGGGGAGGAGAAGTTCCACCAGGGTGTATCACTGAGGAGGGGAGCATTGCCAGACCCTGCCCTGTAGCAACCCCTGGCACCCCTCTCAGCAAGCAAGGCCCCTTGTGCCCACGCTGCTGCCCTGACCTGGGATGTGGCCCCTACCCCACATGCACAGCCTGAGCTAGATACCAGAGATGGGGCTCCTCAGGCAAGCAGGAGTCAGCATCTGCATGTGGGAAGCAGCTGGCCCCATGCGCAGTGGACTTTTCCCACACAGCTGCTGGGATCAGGCCAGCGGTGAGCTCAGATTTTCCATGGGGAGGAGCTCGCTCACATGCAGCACACTGCTCTGCAGGAGTGCTGCAACCAAACCTCAGCCAGCCCCTCTGTGGGGGGCTGGAGCAAGTACCACCTCCCCCAACCAGGGGCCTCAGCAGGCGGCAAGAGTATGGTGAGCCCAGGGACCCCTCTGCAGAGGGCAGCTCTGCTCTCGCTTCCAGGAACAGAATCTGCCAAAGTCACCAGAGCCAGCTGCAGCTTAGGCAGCTGGTACTGCCCGTGGGTCCTGCCTAAGCCCTGCTGCCACCTAGCCCCATACCTAGCCGTGTCCCAGGCCAAAATGCCCCCTCACTAGTCAGAAGTGGGGAGAGAGAGCCAGGGTGGAGCAGGGGCTGTGAACAGCCTTCCCCCTCCAAATCGCTCCAGCAGCAGGGGGGGCCCAAAGCAGCAAGCAATGGCTGTGGCAGTTCCTTGCTCTAGCAGGACTCACACCTGTCCTGGGGCCATAAGACCAGCCCCCTCCACCACCAAGACCTCACGGGTTAAACCACAGAAACCACAAGGCAGCTGGGCCCCAGGGCGCCTCACAGCCTGCCCAGACCTGCTGCAGCTCCCCTGGGACCCCAGAGCCCGCCCCTCATCTGCCATCGCCTCAGGCCCAGCCCAGCCCAGCCACAGGAGCCTCCAGCAGCAAAGGAGGAGGGAGCCACTCAGAGAACTGGGAAGCCCCGGGGGCTGGGGTGTGGGGCCCCAGTCCCTGGAAAAGCTGCTGGCCTCCTCCCACAGAGCGGTGTGAGGACTGGAGGAGGGAGGCAGTGTCCTGGCTGCAGGCTGGGGGGCAGAGGGTCACAGCCCACGCCACCAGCCACCTTCCTGCTCGGCAAACAGCTGGAACGGACCTGAGGGGTCTGCGGCACAGATCCGGCTGCCCCCCACTGGTGCAGGAGTCCTTTGCAGCAAGACCCCCTGGACAGACACAGATGTGGCAAAGCCCATCTCAACAGCAGGGCCCAGGAACGAGCCTGCTGGACAGCCCAACCCCTTAGCTGGGGGCTCACCCTGTACTGGAACAAACTGGGGCCCGTTGAGGCCTTGGAGGAGCAGGGCCAGGCCAGGCTGCATGCAGGTGCTGGAGAGGGAATGCCCAGGAGCAGGGTCCCTGCCTCAGGGGACGTCCCTCATGGCCCACTTCCCCAGCACGTGGGAAGCAAGGGGAGACTGTGCAGCTGCCCACATCTCCCTGAGCCGAGTCATTGCCTGGCACAGGCAGCTGGCGCTGCAGCTCGGGGGCACGGCCGACTCACTCCAGCTGCGGGAAGAGCTGCAGGAGAGAAGCAAGGAGGCACACGAGCTCAGCAAGGGTAAGGAACAGCACGGCCTGGTAAGGGCTGGGGACACCCCATGGGGAGCACAGTAGTGGGGGGCTGAGGCCAGACTGCCCTTCCTCCTGCCCATGGCTGCTCCACATCATGGAGCTGCTTGGGTGACACAAAGCTAGAACAACCCCCCCAACACCTCGCAGCTTACTGTAGAGAAAGGCTGGGCACCTGCTCCACCCCCAGCCTGCAGCCTCAGAGCTGACACCTTGGGTTGATCTAACAGACCACGGGATCTGCCCGCAGCGTGTGGCCCGTTCCTGCTTTCCTCTGCACCCTGCTGCTCACAGCATCTTTCTCTGCCCCAGAGCCAAGCCCTGTGCAGAGAGCAACCCTAATGGGCATTTCTGACAACTAACGCATGCATCCCCCTCCGGACCCTTGTCCCCATGAACAGCTTTCGAGCATTGCCAGTAACCAGGGCTCATGCCCTAGCCAGGTGCCATGGGGAGTCTGCTGCCTGATCTGATGCCACATGCTGTTTCCCTATGTTAGGCCTGGTGGCTGGATAGTTCCCCCTGAGAACAGAGGCAGGGTACTGCCGCTGCATGGGGCCATGCCCTGGGCGAGCCCACACCCTGTAGCTACAATTCCAACCAGCCTTGCAGATGCCTTGTGCGAGCCCAAGCACTCAGGCGTCAGTGCCAGCAGGATGTTTCACCGTAGGTGGCTGTTCAGTTACCTTCCTCTGGAGCTCCTCAAGCACTTCGCTCCATGGGCTTCCCTCTCAGGCCTTGTAACACTGCACATCTTGCTCCCACAGGCCTGCGGGACATGCTCCTAGCACGGCTGAGGCAGCCGCTGGCCAGCACAGAGGAGCGGCAGGCACTCGAGAGGCTGTGGGTGCTGTTTCTGTCAGCTCTGGAGCTCTTCCACCAGGACCTGGGCAGAGCCCAGCACCTCTGCCAAGTCTTCCCCCTGCAGGGACCCAGAGTGCAGCTGCTCAGCACTGGCATCACAGGGAAGGCCACGGATGGTGGGCATAAGACCTGGAGGAGGGCAAGCTGCAAGCGCAATAGGAGCACAGAGCAGCTGGAGGCTGACCCCGGCCTAGAGGAGCGAATCGAGCAGGTGGGGGCGATGCTGCTGGAGATGGAGACCAGAGTGAACGTCCCTGTCTGGACAGTAGAGGCCACAGAAGAGGCCTGGACGGAGAGCAGCTCAGCCTTGCAGGCAGAGGGGATGTGTAGCGAGACGCAGGCTGCAGCGGTGGCAGCTGGGCCAGGGTGCTGTAGGGAGCAGCAGGGCTGGCTTGCATGCTGCTGCACCATATCATAACCAACTCTTCACACCAACAGGGAACACCCAGAAGGGGGCCTGACAGCCCAGAAAGGCAAGTTCCTGATAGTACATGGCACCCAGTGGAAGAACAGGGAAAGGGGCTAATGCATGGGGTAGGAGCAGGTCGGCTGTGGCTCCTCTGCCATAGCGGAGACAGTTCCGCAACCACCTGAAAGGCAGTGGCAGCAGGATCCTGTGTGGTCTGTGATGGTGCTCTGAGTGTGGAGGCCTCCCCCTGCAGGGAGCTGTGGCAGAGGAGACTGCTGTGCAATTAATAAACAACATTGTTTTCCACTGGTGTTCCTCCCATAGAGCCTGTTGCTAAGTGCCCCTCACTCAGGGAGCCATTTCCACATGCGCGCCGGAGGCCGTGACAGAGGGGCTCACAGTGCTCATAGGGGCCCTGGGTTTGGCTCCTGCCATGGCCCGGCAGTCAGGTTGGCAAGACCAAAGTTAAAAAAATGAGTGTTTATTTATACAGTAAGCATGGGCTTCAACTGCAGGATTAATTTAAAATCAGTCTATGACAGAGTCCTGGACAGAGCCATCAGGAAAGACAGTTCCAGAGAAGAGAAAGAGAGAGAGACAGACAGACAAAAAACAGACAGCTGCAGCATGGGCAGGCAATGGGGAACACAGATGTCAGGTCTCCTGGCTCTTCACCTGCTTTTTGTAGGTCTCCTGCAGATATTTCTTGAAGGCTGGGGAGGGAGGAGGGAAGAGCTGTTGGATGGGTCCCGGCAGGCGTCTCTACTGAGGCCTGGAGCTCTTGGCTGGCAAGAGCAGTCTCAGCAGGAAATCACCCTGGACCCCAGGTGAGGAGGGAAATGCCCTCCTCCGCTAGGTCAGAGCTCAGGAAGGAAGCCAGGCTGAGTGGCCGAGCCTCAGGGCCCAACAGGCAGTGCCCCAGGGAGGGCTACTGGTCCCAAATGGGGCTGAAGGCATCTGTCCTCCCTCTGTGCTCAGGCCCAGGAAGCCCATGCTGGCCCGCAGGGAGCGGCAGCCCCTGGGGCCCTTCCCGGAGACGCTCACCTGCTTGGTTCTTCCAGAGTTCGGCCGCGTGTGTGTTCAGGGGGCTCTCGGTGTTTGGCTCTGCACAGTGGGAAGGCAGCGAGTCAGTGCGAGAGCGGAGGAGGCTGTGCCCGCCCCACTCCAGCCAATCACACCCCACCCCACCCAGCTGCCCTGAGCCTCCTCCCCGGCTCATACCCTGTCTACAGCTGGCAGCTAGGAGCTCGCGAGCTTCAGCCACGGGCCAGGCCCCAACCCTTTGAGGCCTGGTGAAAACGGTGGCTGCGCTCCAAGAGCTGGAGGGCCATCATCACATGCCACCCGTGCCCTCGGCCTGGGCAAAATTGGGGGGCAAGCCTGCGCTGCAGGCCCAGGGCAAACTAGGGGAAAGAGAGAGGAGACTGTGACCCCGGGCAGCCTCACCTCCCAGCAGGCTCTGAATAGACAGCAGGATTGTCCGGACGTCGTAGAGAGCAGACCACTTGTCCTTCAGGATGTCCAGGCAAATGTTGCCTTGAGTGTCCACGTTGGGGTGGTAGCAGGGGGTGATGAACTTGACGGTGGGGGCGTTGTAGGGATAGCCATCGGGGAACTCCAGGGAAAGCTTGTACCTCAAGTCCTCGTACACCTAGGGCGGCAGCGGGTCAGCGGAGAGCCCCGGGCCCAACACGCCCGCCCCACATCGGAGCAGCCCCCGTGGCCCCAGCGCCACCCCCGCTCACCGTGCCCGCCGCGCCGTCGATGGTCCCGATCCACCTGAAGAGATTGTCTGACTCGGGGAAGGCGGAAATCCCTTTGTCGCCGGCCATCTGGGCAGAGAGGTGCCGGGGTTAGGGGTGCAGGGGGGCCTGCTACGGGCACCCAGGGCGGGGGCCGTGTCCCGGGCAGCCGGGACCGGGACCGGGACCGGGGCGGGGCGGCTACTCACCATCAGCGCCATCAGCTCCTGCTGCAGCCTGCGGGGCAGAGGGAGGCGGATCAGTGGGGCGCGGCCCCGGTTCCCGCGCCCCGGCCCCGGCCCCAGCCCCGCACCCCGTCCCCGGTCCCCGGTCCCCGCACCCCGGCCCCCCGCTCACCGCTTCCCCACGGAGCCGCGGGCGGCGCTGGCGCCAGGCTCGGCCCCCTTACGGGCGCTGGCGGCGGCGGCGCTGGCGGGATCGGCGTTCTGCGAGGCCATGCTGCTGGCGGCCCCGCGCTCCCTGCCGCGCCGGCGTTTGAATGTTTCAAACCTCCGGCCCCTCAGCCAATCAGCGACGCTGTCTGTTATCATCCAGCCAATCGCGGCTGGCCGGGGACGCGGGCGCTGTGGCAACGCCATCCGCCTCAGGATTGGTCGGACGGAGCGTCAATTATTCGGCATTGGCTGTTCGCCCACGCCCTGCTCTTAAAGGGCCAGTAACCTGATCAGCCCCCGCCCCAAGATGCAGCCTGCTGCCCAGGGCGCCTGTGGCTGGAGCCCTGCGCGGATACAAATAAGTGGATCCGTATCCGACCTGCATCCGCAAGAAATGGTCCGCGGATATCCGTGTCATATCCGTGGGTGCGGACATAATGCAGATATCCATGGATGTCCACATGTTGGCAGGGCTCTAGCTCTGTGCAGATAAAACTGTGGATCCGTATCCAATCCGCATCCACAAGAAACGGTCCACGGATATCCATGTTGTATCTGCGGATGCGGCTATAATGTGGAGATCCAGGGATATCCACATATTGGCAGGGCTCTAGCTCTGTGCAGATAAAACTGTGGATCCATATCCAATCTGCATCCACAAGAAATGGTCCACAGATATCTATGTTGTACATGCGGATATAAGGCAGCTATCTGCAGATTTGCAGGGCTCGACCTGTGGCTGCTCGCTCCTGTATTTGCATTTGCCAAGCCACCAGTGCAGCCCAGCTCTAGGACCAGGCACCCAAGCGCCCCTTCTCCAGCAGTGTTCACATGGCCTCATAGGACAGGCATTAACACAGCTCCTTTGGCGCTACCTAATGTGCCTTTAAAAATGCAAGAAGCACCACCCACTTTGTGCAAATGACACTGGTTGTTGCATCCTACTTTCTGTTTAAGGATGCTGCAAACTGGACGCCCCAGTTACATGCATTGTCACTTGTTAACCAACAGCTAGACCAGGGGCCTAGAAGCTGCAGCTCTTTGGCTGCCCCTTTGCAGCTCTGGCTCCAGGTCCACCCCCTGCCTCCAGGGGACCCTGCAGGTAGTCTGCTCCTGGCTATGGCGTCCGCTGACAGTGGGGAACCCTGGAGGGGCCCGCGTCTGGTTCTGCACTCCCCTTCTTCCCAGGAGACCAGGGCCAGCGCTACGCAGTAAGCAGCCCCTGTGTAACAAGGGAGTGCCGGCATTTTGAGGGGCATCAAAAGGGGATAGCGTCATGGCGCTCCCCTGATGACATCACTCATCTGCACCAGCATCGCTCTGCTGCAGGGGGGCGCCCCAATCCCCAGCGCTGGCCCTGCAAGGGACCCAGCAGCAGGCACCTGGGCCCAGATCCCAGCTTCCCCCTCCAGCAGGGTACAGCCCTTGATGCTCTCAAAACAGAGGGTTATTGAAGGATTTTTCTTTTTTAAATGGCTTTTCTCATCTTTTGGGTTGCCAACCCCTGGGCTTGATGCTGGTTCCAAACAAGACTGACAGATGCTCACTGTCAGCAGGAAAGCACCTCAACTCATTGGTTAGAAGCATGTGGTCTAATCATGAAAGACTCAACAGCTGAAACAGTGAAGAAATCACTTCATTCCCTTCAAAAAGAATTGCTTACACAGTTGATGAATGCAACAATGTAAATGGACATCAAGTATGAAGTCATTACTTATGATTTCTTGCTCTCACTAGGTTATAGACCAGGCATGGCCAAACTGCAGCTCAGGAGCCACCTGTGGCTCTTGAATGAAAAAGCGTGGCTCATGGAAAAATGTCAGAAAAACAATTTAGTAGGTAAAAGTATATGGCTGTATGCCTCAGTACAGCTCTTGAAGGTTTAGTAATCAACTTGTGTGGCTCTTGAGTTCCATACGTTTGGCCACCCCTGTCATAGACAATGCATCAGCTTCATCTGTGACAACCCACATCTTAGAAGAGTTAAATGGATCCCAAACCTATGACTGCTTGTGGATCTAATGGAGCCACAAACTTGCCTGGAACACATGGTAGGGTAAAAGCACTACCCAGGCAAAAGGGTAACTATCAGCTCTTTGGTCCTGTATATACTGAAGTGGCCATCTTAGCCTGAGTACCTGGAAAGATAATGGAGCAAATTAAGCAATCAATTTGCAAACAGCTAGAAGATAATAAGGGAATAACTAACTGTCAGAATGGATTTGTCAAGAACAAACATTGTTACACTAACTCAATAGCGTTCTCTGACAGGGTAACAAACATTGTGGATGGGAAGATGTGGTATACATTGACTTTATTAAGGCTTTTGATGCTGTCACACATGACCATCTCAAACAAACTAGGGATATGCTTGTGGACAAACTGGGAGGGGTTGGAAGATAGGATTAAAATACAAAATGATTTGGACAAACTAGAGAAATGGTCTGAAATAAACAAGATGAAATTCACTAGGGACAAACGTGAAGTTCTCTACTTGGGAAGGAACAATCAATTGGACACATACAAAACAGGAAATGACTGCCGAAGGAGGAGTACTGCAGAAAGGGATCTGGGGGGGGGGGGGTCACAGTGGATCATACGGTAAAAAGGAGTCAACAGTGTCATGCTGTTGCAAAAAAGGCAAATATTTTCAATTTAGCAGGAGCATTGTAAACAAGACACGAGAAGTAATTCTGCTTTACTCCATGCTGGAGTAGGCCTCAGCTGGAGTATTGTGTCCAGTTCTGGGTGCTACATTTTATGATGGATGTGGAAAGACTGGAGAAAGTCCAAAGGAGAGCTGTACAAATTATTAAAGGTCTAGACAACATGACCTATGAGGAAAGATTGATCTAATTGGGTTTGTTGGCAAGGATGTGATAACTTGGAAGAACTCACATTGTTGTAAGGAAGAGGAAGAAAAATTGTCCTTGTTAACCTCTGAGGCTAGCACAAGAAGCAACAGACTTAAATTGCACCAAGGGCGGTTTAGGTTAGATATTAGGAAAAACTGCTCAAGTGCCAGGTGAGTTAAGCAATAGAATAAATTGCCAAGGGTGATTGTGGAATCTCCATCACTGGTGATTTTAAAGAGTAGGTTAGATAATCACTTGTCATGGATGGTCTAGGTAATCCTTAGTCCTGTCTTGAGTGCAGGGGACTAAACAGAACTCTTAAGGTCCCTTCCAGTCTTACAATCCTATGATCTTCTCAACTGGCACTAGTCTGAGCTGCAGAATTTTCAAAAGATGCTAAAACTGCTGTAAATGTACTGTCTTTATTATATTCCATTGTCAACAAGAGTCCAAAAAGACTGAACAGCCTGAAAAAACTTAGAAGAAAGATGCTCAGAGACTTATGTTCAAACTCGTTCAAGCTGGGAAAACCTGCTGGATTTTTCACAAGCAAGCCTTGGCTGTAGTCTTCCAATCACTGCAGCCTTCATTACTGGCTTTGGAAAGTATCCACCAAGACAGGATGGATCTAAGTAGTGAGGCTGGTGGACTACTTTTGCTGCTACATTTAGAGAAGACAATCACCATTTTTTCCTCTTGTAAGTCTATTGTTAAAACCATTTAGGTCATTAAACAATGCATCTGCTGCAACAGTGGTAGGTCTTTGTCCAGCAATAGAAGCTACAGTTGGATTAATCAGAGATATCCATTGAAAACACCCTGGAGAAGCAAAGACTTCAGTCCAGAGGTTAACTAATGAAGGCACTTACTTATTGGTCAAGTCAGTTGAAAAAAGTACATAGACTTGATTGCCACAGATTGACAATGGGAACTTCTGGAATCTGAACACAGTGGAATGTGATACAACCAATGAAGATCTGGGTTCAGCTTTTTTTTTTTTTTTAATCATCATCACCACCACTAGCAGCTCGACCCAATCTTTGTGCTATAGTTCCTGGGATGAAAGAAGCAGGAATTCACCTCTTGCTACTCCCAGGCACAACAGCTAGAGTTGAGCATTCTTCTTCACCACTGAACAGAATTTATTCCTGAAAGAAGTCGCCTTCTGCCTATCATGGGTACGAACTTAAGGACTGGGAGTACCAAACACATGGGAAACCAGCGAAGAGGAACAGACATTAGAGAACAGGTTCCAACAGGGAGCCGTGTCCATCTAGCCTGGCAGAACCAACACAGAGGCTTATTAACAGAGTTGTACAAAATAAGAACTAAGATGCAGATGTAGTGCTTCAGAGAGTAGGCTTGAGCACTTCATGGGAAGGTTTTGAAATACAAGTTAAACCTTACAGAATGCTTGTGCCTTGTGAAATATTTGTCAGTTTTTTAATATGGTGCTGTCCAGCCACCTTCACCCTTAGTATCTGCCTGAGGGCCTCAACCCTCAAGTATATTTGAACCACCCCCAATTTCAATTCTTGGAGGAAGTACTGCCCCAGAGGCTCCTGGGCCAGTGCAGTCTGCAGGCAGAGGGGATGCTGGACCCTGATTCAGTACTGCTGGATTGTAAGGGGCACTGACCCACCACAATGCACAGGTCACTTGACCAGGCGGTGGCCCTTACAGCACACGTCACCCTAGGGTGATATTTCATTTCTAAAAGCAAACGGGCGTGCTAAATTCCAACCAGTGAGGCCCAGCCCTGCTCCACCCCGTGGAGCCAGCTAGGTGAGAGGATAGGTAGGTAAGGCAATGCATAAAAAGGAAAACAACAAGTGCTACTGATGTGACACAGAGTTACCGGCAAGGCTTGTTTTCACTGCCCATCCCAGCCTCTGGCGTCTCTATTCAGCTAGCAAGTCCGAGTTCCTTCATGACCAGAGTCTCCTAGAAGAGCTCTGTGGAGCTGAAAAGGTCTCTCTCACCAAGAAAAGTTGGTTCAATAAAAGATATTACCTCTCCCAGCGTCTCTGTGGTGCAGCATGGATGAACAGAATTTATTCCTGAAAGAAGTCGCCTTCTGCCTATCATGGATGAGTCATCACTGCTGCCTGTAAAAGCACAACTCCACAGAAGGGTGCAGCTCAGAACAAAGAGGAAGCAGGCCCCAAGCTTTACAGTAACAGCAGCAGATGGAGCAGGCTGGCTGTGACCAAAGCAAGCACTGAGGAGTATGGCAGCATGGATTCAGCAAGGGGTAATACATTGACAAAGAAATAACGGAACAAGTTTCCAGATAAAAATTATTAAAAACACCAACAATACAGATAACAAAATAAGATTTTGGGGGCCATTCAAAAGTATCTGGTGGTCCAAATTTGGCCCATGGTCTGCTCATTTTCTATCCCCAGACCTTCTGCTCCACCAGCAATGGAGTTAACGTTCCAGGTTGTACTAAAGAACCTTTCCCATGAGGAGGCAGGAATACCAGCTCATGTGTCCTTTTTCCCAGCTCCTAGTCCCAAGAAGTGGGAGAAACTCTTACTCCTTCCCTCAGTAGCTCTGAATAAGCAACAGCCTCTCTCCTGTCCAGCCCCCCAAGTCCCCTCCTAGTAAATGCCTTTGGAAGGGCACAGCAGGTTCTGACAGCAGCATTTATTACAAATCCATTTGCACACTGAGCATCCAAATCAGGAAGTTCGTGCACACACAAACAGAGAGAAAAAGCACAGTTCGGTTTGAAGAGAGGCAGAAAACAGCCAGTGACTTTGCTGCCAGCAGCCACTGACCGAAGAGAACAGCTGATAGCTCTCTGGAGGTTTGATACTACAGCTGCATTGCTTTTCCCTGTGGCAGCATTCTGGTGCCTGGGCCACCAAAAGCGCAAGCCCCAAGGTGTCGAATGACACACAAAGAAGGAAATATGGGGAAGCTCCTGTAACAGTCCATGTTGTGACAGGCTGGGACTGGGTGCCACTTTGCAGGGAGGGTGAAGTTTCTTATGTTTCATGGGTTCCCTCTGGTGGTTGTGGGTCCCCTTCACGGCGAAGCATCTCCATATGTTTCTGCATCTTCTCAGTCATCCATGCAGGTGGGATAAAAGGCTTGAGTTCCTCCAGCTTCAGATCAACAGAGCCCCTGGGGAACAAGGGGGAAACAGGAGTGAACATGTGGGGAGGGACAGACACTGGCTTGGCATGGTTTCAGGAAGCTCTGCACTCACAACTGAGGTGAGATTTTCCAAACAGCTCATCACCCCCACTGAGAAGCCCAATTTTTAGAGCCCTGCACAGATCTGTAACCTGCAAGCACGGTGAACAATACACCTGCATCCACAACCACAGACACCCAGAGTGGCATGGCTTTGCTGCATCTCCTGAGAACGGAGCACGGCGAGCACACACTGGCTGATGAGAAGTCTCATCCCAGTCATGGGCACTAAGCACAAGATCCTCCTGAGATCATTTGGTAGAGCACAGTCCTAGGCAGGACTCTCTCTCTCTTTCCAGGCCTTGCTTGTGTCTCTTGCTCTCTGGAGACATGCTGAACCCCAGTCCCCTCCCCCAACTGTTTCTTGTTTTATAAGAGGGGAGGAGGAGGGCTTCAGCTCAGCTGAAGTCTTGGCTCCTTGCCTCACCTGTAGTCGTCACTGGCAGCCAGGTCCCGAATATCCTCCTCGATGAGGAGATAGGCCTGCAGCAGTTGGGAAATGAGATGGTTAGGAGCCATTCTAGTTGCTCAGACACAGGCTTCAGTTTCCCCTTGGAAACCCAGAAATGAGATCTGCTGTAATGCCACGGCAGCAGCACTAGCTCTGTAAAGGGCACCCATCCCCCTCTACTCACAGGACCCAGTTCAGTCGCAAGCAGAATTGCTCCAGAGAGCTCAGGGGAAGCAGGCTTCCACATCACCCCGCTCACGCCTATCAAAGCCAATTACTTCTGAGGCTGAAGCAACAGCTGCCGAATCTCAGCCCCAAGTGTCTGGATGCAAAGTGCGGCCTGCCAGATGGTGCCCTGAAGGGGCTGCAGCTTGGAATAGCCCAGGCAGATACCTGACATCCGTGGAATCCCTGCTGTTTCTGGCACTGGCTGTTTATTTGCACACTTCAGTTCTAAACCAGGTTACGTTAGGAGTCTCCCTCCCCACCAAAACCCCAGCCTGCAGCAGAAGCCAGGGGTGGCCACTCACCATCTTGCCCCCAGTGGCCCTCATGTGCTGCTGTTCTGCCAGCCAGTGCTTGTCTTGGGGATCGGCTGCATACTGCAACAGAGCAGCAAGGTCACAGGTGGACACACACGAACAACATAGCGACATCATGGCGCAGCTTCTGGGTTTCGGTCACAGAGCCCCAGCCTAGCCGTTCTCTGGGAAAACCAAGGGGTAATCCCATGTCTCTTCCTATGAAAGAGCACCCAGCACCATCCTGCTTACTCCTCAAAGCCAAGCCCTCCATGCTAGACAACTGCAGAAGCAAGTCTAGTTGTATTTATCTACCCTGAGGTTAGCACCCACAATGTGTCAGAATCCCTGCCCCAAGGAATTTGCAGTCCAAGATGACAAACAGCATGAGGTTGTGAGAAGGAAGAACAGTCAAGCACATGTATATACTCCCCACCCCCATCACAAGCAACTTCTGAGCAAACCCCAAAGAAGGAAGCATTGTTTGAGGTTTCTGACCTTAAAAAGGTGGGGGTGTTTGATGTAGAGTCGCCCTCTGGTTCCTCCCATTCCAAGAGCTCTGAAACCAGGGGAGAGAGGGGAGTGATTTAGGCCTGTGTGGCAGGGGAAGCTGAAGTGAGATGTACAGAGGTTTCTCTCCCTCCCCAGAGCCCGTGCCCTTCCTATTCTGCTTTATCTGATGAGAGGATACCACAGCCTCCAGCCACGCACACAGTACGACTGCTTCCTTCTTCCCCTCACCCACAGGGCACAGACCCAGCAACCACCAGGGATTCCTTACTTGTTTGCTCGTGATCCCAGCACAAAGGTTGTTGTCTCAGTCAGCCGGGATGGATCCCACTATAGAGTGATTGCAAAAGGGAGAGAGATGAGAAACCCAAACAGCTCCAGCTCCCCTTCTGGGAACCTCAGATTTCTGCAGGTGAAGCCAGTGGAGGAGTTTCCAACTCTAGTGGAGCTGTAGCTGTGGGCTCTGTGGAGGGGAAATACATCACCCATCTTGGTGGATCAAAGAGGCAATGAAGTTTCTCTGGCTTTCCAAGCAGAACATGCTGCTCAGGGACACATCATATATAGCAGGAGGGTTCTAACTCCCCCAAGCAGCTGGGTGTACTAGGGAGTGCTCACAGGCTTTAGGGTAGAAAGGCAGCAGAGGAGGGCCTCCACCTAGTCAGTGCTCTCCCCATGCTTTGCGGGGCAGGGGAGGGTAAAGCCTAGTTTAGAACCAGGCTTGGTTCCTGCAGGTGGCAGGACAATTGCTGAATGTCTCTTCTGCCAGAGGCAAAGGGGAAGAGGAGGGTGCCAGGAGCACTGCTGACCCAGACCATGAAAAAGGTAGCTGGTTGCACACTGTACCTTTGGGCCATCCCGGCGCACTGGCTCAAAAGATTTCAGCTTCCATCTGCAGGGGAAAGAAGGCATAATAGGACTGAATTCCAAAAGGGTTGTGTGAAGAAGCCACAGAAGAATTAAAATCTACACTGGATCAAAAGCACTAGAAGATGGCAGCAGCCCATGTTTGCATGGGCTCTGATCTATAGGGTGCTACCATCCTTACATTTGACTAATCCAAGCTGCCTACCATTTAACATAATTCTCCTCCCCTGAGCCAGATATGCACCCCACAAACCCTCCAGACAGACAGAGCACCCCTGTATAATACCCTGCCCAGCTCTCTGGTCGTGGCTTCTCTTCACACCTTCTCCTCTCCAGAGTCCCACAGCACTCTGCTTTCTTGTTTCTCTCGGCTCCTCTAACCTCTGCCTTTAAACTTGCTCAGTTAATACTCAACAGCACCTATTTCAGGGTCTTGTGACCTTACCCCCAGTCTCGCTAATCACACACGTCACTGCAGAAAAGGAGCCAAGGTCTCCCACACCAAAATGCTTCTCTGGGCCATGTGGAGTCCAGCCCCTTCTCCCTTCTTGACTCCAACCTTCCATTTGTCTCCTGAGGCCATCCCTGGAGTGCCACGTTTGGCCAGGCGTTTTCCTCTACATCCCACACGGCTGCAAATCTGCCATTACCCTCTGCCTGACACACTGCCCAGATATGCAGCTGCCTTGATGTGATCAAAAATCCTCCAGTTTCTTGGCAGATCTTTGTCACCCTGCTACTGCTGTTTCCTTCTCCATGTCTTCTCTCATACGGGCTATCTGTTTGTGAGAGACACCCCAGGAGAGTTCTACCCTGCGTCTCCCTTTGTATCGTTGCACTTACGCAGCCATGCCTGAGGCACCACGATCGTTCAGCAGGCTCTGCCCCGGAGGTCGCCCCTTCCTCTGCAAGAGAGAAATCCTTCATTAGTGCTCTCTTCATGCAGCCCTAACTTGGAATGCCCACATGTGCATTCCATGTGGGAAGCTTCTCTCCTAACCACGTGAGGAAAGTGTTCAGAGCAAGGGTGTCCAACCTTTTTGGGTGAGGGGCCACAATGCAATTCGTTTCTCAGTCAGGGGGCCAGTGAGAAAATTTTTGATAGATAAGGCATACAAATCGATCTTAGTAATAAACTTTAATAAAATAATGAGTAGTGTGATATCTGGCATTGCTTTTGCTTGCCCTGTGTACAGAGGGCAAGGGGGCTGCCTGTGTTAGGGGGCAAGGCAGGGACGGGGGGAGCAAAGCAGCTGGGTGGCAGGACTCAGCTACTTCCTGACAGGGACCCCACCAGTTCTGCTCTCCTCACTCTCTGCCAAGCACTGCTCAGGGAAAGGAGAGCAGTACTGGGGAGAGGAGAACAGAGTCAGACAGAGGCAGGACAGAAACCCTAGCTGTTCTGTGGGGATCACAGGTTTTGACACTGGGCATCTCTGTACCAGAAACATTGATGGCTAGCAATCTCTACAGAAAAGTTTTTGCTCCTGAACTGCTCTCTGGCCAGGCCACACCTCCCTGCAGCTGCGTGCATGGCACGGAACTGACAAGGGCCCCAGCCAGCCCCAGCTCCCAGGTTCTTGCGGCAGCACTCCGTGGGCTGGACGAAAGCCCTTGGCAAGCCAGAGTCTGGCCCCCGGGCTGCAGGTTGGATGAGCCTGGTTTAGAGCTGCTCTAAGAAATGCCAAGACTGGGTGGAAGGAGCCAGCATGAATGAATAGGGTGGAGGTCACAGGCTAGCCTGGGGCCTGCCCCCTCCCTCAGAGCAGCCAGTGAGGCCTGCACAAGAAACTAGGGCCACACATCTTCTAGAGGCAGCCTGTTGGGGTAGAGTCTTGATTGGTCCTGACCTTTTTGGGAACGGGGCTTCCTCGCCGACTTGATTCCTCTTCCATCTGCCGGGCCCGCTGGCAAAGAAATTAAAGACAGGATGAACACAGCCTTCTTCCTCCACAGTCTGTGGCATGGACAGCACTAGCCCACCCCACAGCTCTCATCTTCTCTGTTGCACTCAGAAGTGCATGACACAAGACTCAAGCAGGTGGAGCCACCCCAGCCTGATCCTTCATGATGGGCCCCCAGGGTTCTACCTGCCCAAGAGAGAGACCAGGCCTGAGCCACTCACTGCTCAGAGCAAGTCTGCTCCTCTCTCAGCCCTCAGTTTCCCTATATCTATTTCCCCATCAACAGGATTGATGAAGAGGCAAGGAACTGACTTGCACAGAGTTCTCCTCTGCAGCTAGGTGGCTCCACAAAGGACAGGCTGGCTAGAAGATCCCTGCTCTACCCCTTACTGGTTCTGGTTCCATCTCTCAGTCCTCTCCATCAGCAGGTAACACTGCTATGGGCCTCTCCTAGGTCCTGCCAATCCAGTGCTATAGACAAAGCAATAAGAAGCTCAGCTCCAGCCTCCTATCCCAGCTCCTTGAAGTTCAGCCCTCTGTGATGAACAATAGCTCTACCTTTGGCACTGACTGCTCATGGCTCAGTCTGGGTATCACCTTCTTGCTGTCACAGAACAGCAGCTTGGCCTGTGGAGAGAGAGAGAGACAAGGATTAGGTGCCTCCAAGAGGCTGTTGTACTGCTGTAGCATCAAGAGGCCAGGAAGGAGGTTGGCTATGGGACAAGCTCTCTCACTGGGGGGCATTCCCAGCTGGGTTTGATAAGTTCCACAACGGCTTTTACACATGGCATATTTGGCTCAGAGCTCTGGAGTAACATGAGCACAGTGGCAAAAGCCAGGAGGGACCACTGTGCTCGTCTACAGCTGCTCCCCCCACCCCTGAAATGACACCAGCCAGAGAATGTCTCTGAATTAACCCGTTAGAACTAGGGCAGATCTTCCAGAAGCTAGACAGGTGTGATTCACAAACTGCCAGTGATGGAGAATCCACCACAACCCTGGGAAATTGTTCCAAAAGTTCATTACTCTTGCTGTTAATACTTGACATCCCATTTCCAGTCAGTTTGTCAAGCTTCAACTTCCAACCATTGGATGGTGTTAGGCCTTCCTCTGCCAGACTGAAGAGCCCCCATCGAATTTCTGTTCCCCAGTTAGGCACTTACACTTGGATCAAGTCACCCCTGAACCCTTTCTTTAAGCTAAACAAATTGAGATCCTTGAGCCTCTTGATAGAAGGCAGGTTTTCCACCTTTATTTCTGAAATGTGCTTTTCATTAGTTACTATTCGTCCAATTTTTGTGTCATCTGCAAGATTTATCAGTGTCATTTCAGGTCATTGATAAAAATATTAAGCAGTGTGGGACGAAGAACTAATCCCCATGGGACTCCTAAAGCACACCTGCTTGATGACTCCCTCTCCACGTTACAGTGCTGTCAGTTAGCCAGCTTTAAATCCATTTAATGTGGGTCATGTGTTAATTTGGTATCATTCTTGTTTTCAGATAAGAAATTTTGCATGGCACCAAGTCAGACTCCTTACAGTCATATCAGTATAAGTTCATCACCATTGTGATCTTTAGCAATCAAATTTGTACTCTGATTAAAAAAGACAATATCACGGTAGTTTCACAGGATTTATTTTCCATAAGAATGCACCAACTGGTATTATTTAGAGGGAATGACAATTATTTATTAACTGAGCTCTCGTTTCAGGCCCAGCAGTCCATCACTAGCTCCCTCAAAAGGATCAGAGACGTTTCAGTGCAGAAAGTATTTTCTGTTGCCTTACAGAACACCAGTTCCTGCAGTAACTTGCTAGTAAAGCTCTGTCACCATCTCTAGGGGGCAAACTCCAGCTGAGGAAAGGCAAAGCTGATCATACGCTGAGAGGTTACTACTTCTCTTTCTTAATAAGCAGAAAATTGTGAAATCCAATTAAGATGAATTTGTTTCAATTTAAAAGGATGGAGACGCCTACCCAAAAATGTATGTGCCTGAACACATCAGTAGCACTACAACCAACCCTAGAAGCATTAGAATAATTTTGCAGATAGGAGCTCGGCCAGTCAGCCACCTACACAATGAGCTCCACCTCACCATGTCCTCATTCTGAGAGGCAGAGCCTCAGCTCCTCCAAAACATTGCCAAACAGACATCTTACACCATGTTCACAGGGCCACCAAATCTGGGTGAGAGGAGATGGGAGGAGAGCAAGTTCTGGAGCCCTCCCACACCATGCCCTGCCAGCCATCCTCTCTGTTCTACAACTACAGGGATCCAGTTCGAGTGCACCCATATAGCACAGTGCTTCCCAACTGGTGTGCCGTCAGGTCTGAGCAGGTGTGACAGAAAAATTTTTGAAAAACTATGCAAAGAGCTCTGGATTGGCTCATGAATATTCATGAGTTCATCTGGCAACTATATGATGGTGTGCCTCAAATTAATTAAAGGTAGCAAGGTGTACCATGGCAGAGAAAAGGTTGGGAACCACTCCCATAGCAGTTGTGATGGTCTGGCTCGGGGACAGAGGTGAACCTTGAGGTAGGGCCAGTCCTAGGCTATTTAGGGCTGCCCAGGGTCACAACCAACCCCCCTTAGACCTCTCACAGAGACCACTGGACAGCCAGTGCAGAGCCTGAAGTTTCCAGAGAAGGGCCTCACTCAATAATCAAGCTGCTCTGGTCTGCACCAGCACCAGTCTGTGGCTGGCTTTAAGGGACAGCCCCATGCAGAACACACTGCAATGGTCTGATCATCAGCTGTCACAGGCCTGGAGAACAGTCACAGTTGCTATGGGAAAGGAAAGGTTGTAGCCTCATGGCCAGGCGCTGATGATGAAAGGTTGAGTGGGTTATGGCTACAAGGGATCACTCAACTGCTGCTGGGGCCTGGACTCACCTCTCACATACCTTGCTGGTTGCCTCTGCATTACCCAGAGACATAGGCTGAGCCAGGGAATGGAGCAGGAGAAGTGAAGCAGCTCACTCGTGGCGGATTACCCATGGCTGCTCACTGTGCCAAGCTTGTGAAGCCACCATCACCAGGCTATGCCCGAGCTAGAGAAGAGCATGCAGTTCCTCTCATCAGAGCTCTCTGATGGCTGATCCATATGATTGTGGTGACCCGCTCTGCCCAGGTCACTGGTACTCAGACTTCAGTGGCTGAGAAGCCAAAGTAGCAATCAGCATTACTGAAAGAGTCATAGTTATGTGAACTCTTTGTTTCATTTACTACACTACTGTATATTCACATGTAAACAGTATGACGGGGAAATATTTAACCTACACACGCTATTCTCACAGCAAAATGACTGAAAGTAGTTTTATTTATTAGCTATAATTGGTTAATAATGCAATAAAAGCATCTTGATGGGCTAGTAACTCAGATAGGTCAACAACTAAAGCTCAGTGTTTTAGTATCATGTTCTATAAAAAGCCACAGGAGAAACATTAACAAGCCACTTGCAGCTGGTGAGCCTCCATCTGAGTATCAGTGACCTACACAGAAAGGCATGTTAGCAAGGACACTTTGTACTGTGAGGTAGTGAGCACCCAGCTGTGGCGCTCTGTACGCTGTGGAGGACATATTTCCACTTCTCTTGCAGGGCTACTCCCAGAGAGAGGTGACTCTTGCTGTGTGTGGCAGTGGCATGCACCTACTTGTTCTAGGCAGCTCCGACATGTTTCCTGGATGAGCTGCTCAGGGTCCACCTCCTCGCCAATGTTCTCTCTCACATTAACTGCTGCCTTCTGGAAGAACTGGAGAAGAGCCGCAGGGAGTGGGTTAGAACAACACTGGCTCCTCCGACCTCTTCCCACAGGGGGGCTGCCTCTTTAGGAGAAGGCTTTCATATGCACAGACAAAGTCAGGGGCTGGTGATCCCAGGAGTCGCCTCTGTTCATGCTACACCTCAATACTGTGTGGCCATCAGAGATCTCACCACGCATGTGGGATGCAACCCCATTAGGAAATTCTGTGCCCCTTGGGAGCTGACTCCTTCACCTCTGGTCACCAGAGAACTTGTTTTTAGTTTCCTCTTAACTGTGTGGATTTTTGACTCCTCTGAAGGGACTGGGAGCCCTGTGAGTATGACCCCTTTCAGGTTTAGCCAGAGCAGCCCTCACCTGAGTATCTTAAGAGGGTCACCAAGTTTTGCTGTGGATGGAAATAGGGCTACAAGGCTCGGTTTAATAAGGTCAGAGCCTAACAGCACAAGCTGGAGGTAGCAGAAGGCTGATGCCCACCCAAGAGATTTGCCTCTCTGAGTGAACTTTTACCTTCATGTATTTATTGAAGACTATCTGGATGTCCTCATTGATGCTTGGCTGCAGGACAGCTCGCAGCAAATCCATGGAGACAGCGGGATCTGTAAAGCTGAACACAACAGAAATAAGTCCACGTAATCTTACTGCCAAACCTAGCACACCCAGTTCAGACAATCCCTGGCCTCTCCCTGATTCCTGCCCTAGACTGTGGGTTCTTTTCCCATCACAACAAGCAATTTTGATTTCCTTGTCCCCCACCCACCTCCCTGTTAATTGCTGTACTCCACTGTTTGAATCCCAACAACTGCTTTGATTTGCTGTTACAGTCTGATCAGATCCTCTGACTTGCACTCCCCTGCATTTATTTTGCTCCCATCCTGTAAGTTCCCTGTCTTCAAGCAGCTGACAAAGTGGGATTCTCTCCCACGAAAGCTCATGTGATAAATAAATGTGTTAGTATTTAAAAGTGTCAGGAGACTTCTTGTTTGTATACCACAGTTAGTATTTCTGTAATTTTGCATTTGAGTGCCTTCAGAACTCTGGGGTGGATACTGTCTGGTCCTGATGACTATTTACTTTATCAATTTGTTCCAAAACTTCCTCTAAAGTTCTCTCATTTTTCAAGAGTTCCTCAGGATTTGTCACCTATAAAGAATGGCTCAGGTTTGACAATCTCCACCTCCTCAGCCATGAAGACAGATACAAAGAATTCATTTAGATTCTCTGCAATATGCTTATCTTCCTTTAGTGCTCCTTTAGCATCTCTATCATACAGTGGTCCATCAGCTTCCTTATCAGCCTTCTGGCTTCCGATGTACTTAAAAATATGTTTGCATTTACATTTTGAGTCTTTGGCTAACTGTTTCTCAAATTCTTTTTTTTGCCTTCATAGTTATAGTTTTACACTGTACTTACCAGAATTCATGCTCCTTTCTGGTTTCCTCAGTAGGATTTAACTTTCACATCTTAAAAGATGCCTTTTTGCCTCTACCAGATTAATTTACTTTGTTATTTAGCCACAGTGGGTCTTTTTTAGTCCTTATTATGCTTTTAATTTGGGGTGTATATTTTAACTGAGCCTGTATCATGGTATCTTTAAAAAGTTTCCAAGAAGCTTGTAGGGATTTCCCTTTTGGCACTGTACCTTTTTATTTCTGTTCAATAAACTTCCTAATTTTTGTGTCATTTCCCTTTCTGAAATTAAATACTACCCTGATGGCCTGTTTTGGCATTTTCCTCTCACAGGGATGTTAAATCTTATGTTTTAGTCACTTATTACCAAGTGGTTCAGCTATTTGCAAATCTTGGACTAACTCCTGTGTTCCATTTCAGTCTCAATCAAGAACTGCCTCTGCTCTCGTGGGTTCCAGGATTAGCTGCTCCAAGAAGCAGCCATTTAGGGTGTTAGGAAATGTTATCTCTGCATCTTTTTCCTGAGGTGACATGTACACAGCCAATATGGGGAGAGCTGAAATCCCCCAATATCACTGAATTTTTTTTTTTAGCTTCTCTCATGTCTCTGAGCATTTCTCCGTCACTATTGCCGTCCTGGTCAGGAGACTGGTAATATATCCCTACTGCTGCATTCTTATTATAAAACCACAGAATTAAGATGGTGCATTCTTATTATACAACCATACATTGGATAGTGTGGTTTGGTTCACTTAAGGTTTTTCCTTCATTTGACTCATCCCATTCCCCTGCCAGTACGACCTATGCTGTCTTCTTGTGTATCTTCTCCCCTGGCATTACTGTGACCCACTGATTAGACTCATCGCACCAGACCACTGTGATGCCTCTTCCTGTTTGTATCAATATCCTTATTTAATACAAGGAACTCAAGTGCACCCACCTTAGAAATTAGATGTCTGGCATTTGTATACAAGCCCTTCAACAACTGTTACTTTTTAGCTGTCTGCCATTATCTGATGTAATTGATTTTTTAAACTGTTTCTTACCAGATCTTCCCTGTATTTTATCTTCTTCCATCCTCTCCTGATTAAGCTATAGAGAATCTCCATTAACAGATCCTCCCCTAAGAGATATCTCTGGCTGAATCATGTGCTCTGCTGCACCTGTTGGCTTTCCCCCAGGCCTTAGCATAAAAGCCACTCTATGCCTTTTTACCTTTCCATGACAGTAACCCAGCTCCATTTGGTTCAGGTGAAGCCTTTATTCCTGTCTGGGCTTCCCCTTTCTTCAAAGGTTCCACAATTCCTAATGAATCTAAATCTTTCCTACACCAGCAGCTCATCCATGCATTGTGATCCTGCAGTTCAGTCTGTCTAACTTGTCCTGTGCATGGAACTGGAAGAATGCTACCATACTTCCATTTCATACCTAGCAGCCTAAAGTTGGTCTCCAGGACCTCTCTCCCACCTTCCCTAAGTCACTGGTGCCTGCATGTACCACAACAACCAGCTTTTTCCGAGCACTACATATAAATCTGTCAAGATGCCTTGGGAGAGCCACAGCCTTTGCACCCAGCAGGCAAGTCACTATGTGGTATTCCCAGTCATTGCAAACCTAGCTACCTATGCTTCTTACGATCCAATCCCTTTTACTATTATCTGTCTCTTCCTAATAACTTGAGTTCCCTCCCTTGGAGGGGTATCCTCAGTGTGAGAGGATACCATGACATCATATGAAAGACTGCTCCAATGATGAAAGGTAGTTTTCTCCTCCTCCTTCTCTCAGCCTTTCATCCTCCTCCATGGCACAGAGGCTGTCAAAGCAGAGGTGAGGCTGTCTATCGTGTCCCAAAAAGTCTCACTTATGCACTCTCCCTCTGTCTCCCTTAGTTTTTTCACTTCAGCCTCCCTGGTCTCCAAAGCTGGTACGTGGTCTGTGTGGACCAAGAACTCCTTTCACCAAATGCACACATATATCTTCGGCCTGTAGCGGAGCTAATCATACTTAACACTCTCTGACCAACTGGGATCAGGGGACATGGGATGGGTCAGCTGACAATTTGCCCTGTTCTATTCATCCCCTCTGAAGCCTCTGGCACCAGCTGCTGTCAGAAGCCAGAACATGGGGCTAGACAGACCATTCACTTGACCCATTATGGACACTCTTATGAATCTCCCACTTCACCAGGATCAAAAAGGTTGCCTGCTGAGCCAGCGACCTGCACTCGGACTGGGCTCCTGGAGATCTCAGAGTGGTCATCACCACTCAGCAACCATACAGAATTTCAGCCTTCAAAGAACTTCGCTCACACTACTTCTAGCCAAAGAGCCCTATCTTCCAAAGAAAAGAAGATGACTTGCTGAGAGCCCCCCAGTGGGTTAGCATCAGACCCAGGATTAGAATTTGTGCTTTCCAGGTCCCGTGCATTTCTGCAGCCCTCTAGTCCAGCGTTTCTCAACCACTGTGCCACTGCCTACTGCTGTGCCGTCAGCTCTGAGCAGGTGTGCCTCAAAATTATTTGAAAAAACTGCTCAAAGAGCTCTGGATTAGCTCATGAATGTTCATTTGGAAACTACATGGTGGTGTGCCTCAAATTAATGAAAGGAAGCAAAGTGTGGCGTTGCAGAGGAAATGGGAGGACCCTGGCCTGGCATTAAGGCCCATTTGCCTGGGTTTAATCCTATACCTAGCACATCTGGTGTGGGTCAGGTGGTTTCTTTTAAGACAGGACAGGCCTTCAGCGTGTTTGCACGGGATGCAGCGCCTTGCGGCCGGAGAAGGCCCTGACCCCCGGGGCTGTGCAGTGTCTGGAGGGCCAGGCTGGCACCGGCCCCCGTGCCTGCACCTCCCTCTGGGCGGCTTTTACTTGGTGAAAAAAAACAAACCAAGGAGTCCTGTGGCACTTTAAGACTAACAGATTTATTTTTCGCA
>ML682086.1:975764-1075692 GCA_007922195.1 Podocnemis expansa
AGGGACACACAGAGTTTGGCTTCTTGTTCCCACCATTCTGTTCCTTGAGGTACATAGTCCCCTCCCCTGTACCACTGCTGTTAATGGGACTCTTGTTTCTCTCTGCTCCTCCTTCTGCATGCAGCCAGGTGCCTGAGCTGCCTCTGGAGTTTGTCTTTGTCTCTTTGTATTAGAAATTAAAATCTCTCTTCAATAAACCTGGAATTAAAGATAACCTCTAGGGCTATTTGCTGTGAATTTCTGCCATGGGTTTAAGGAGTCTCTGTGTCCCTGGCATCCATTTGTCTCTGACCCCTTCCCAAACAGTGCAGGGTACGGTGAGATGCCCTTTCTGCTAGCAACTCGATTAGTGATCAAGAACACAGGAGGGTCATGATCCAGCTGTGATGAAGTAAGAAAACCTCTTGGGTTATTGTGGTTCTTCTTTTCTGTTCCTGTTCTTTGGTGATGGTATTCTGGTGATGGGACACAGGGGTGTGATAACTATAGGTACCACTGGGGGGAAGAGGCTTTAGTGCGACCTTACCTGGACCCCCTGGGGGTGACAGGTTGTGGCCGGTTTAGACCAGGGGCAGGGCAGCTGGATGTAGAAGAAAACAAAGGGAGAAGAGGGAGGAGAAGGAAGATGGAGGTCGGAGGGGCAGGACCTCCGGGGCTCGTCCTGGGGGTTTAGTGTCAGACCTCCTAGTTGATCTGAGAGCCAACTGTCCTAGCTGCTGTGCAAAGTGGATTGCTAAGAAACCCTCGGACTGCTCCACTGGCTGAGTGCCACTGCTGATTGGGACGGCTGGGACCCTCGTGGAGGGAAGAACCCCCCCAAGGGAGACCAGACAGAGCAAGGGTCGGACCCTCTGGGCCTGGATTTGGGAGCTGACTACAGGTAGCTTGGAGACCCGGGTGCTGGACGGGAGAAAGCTCCACCGTAGCAGAGTCCTGGTGGGCTGTGAATAGAGGGGATCCAAGAGGCTTTTCTGGGTTCTCCGTGACACCAGCTCAAACTCATGTGTTTTACTTTATTTAGACTGTTCACATGCTAAATGCCAAGTACACAGGTAAAGTTTTGCAGGACAGGGCCCAAATTTAGTCCTTGCGGTATGATTTCTAGTGACAAAAGTAATCTGCAGTAATATGACCCCTCAGCCCTTCCAGGACACAGCAATTTCCATCCCTGGTCAGACACATGGAAGCCCAAAGCCAAGTGATGGAGGAGGATGGGAAGCTGGCAGTGTTAGCAAGAACAAGTGACTTCTGAAGCTGGAGGGACCTTGTCCAAGGTCTGAGCACATCTGGAGCCATAGGACCTTCTCACTAGTGTGCTGTGCTGCCATGGGAGAATCAAGAATTCTGATTGTTCTTTAGTCGTGTGAGTGCCCCAGGCAGACTGGGCAGCCTGAGGCCAGCTGCCATCGTTAGTCTCTTTGAGACCCTGAGTAGTGTGCCTGCAGGACCCGGCCTTCTGCCAGGGTGTCATGAAAATGGAGTCTGCTGTCAGTCAATAAGACAGGAACCTTGGGAGCCTGGCTTTCCCAACAGCAGCTGCTTCACAAAGTCTCAGCCAGGGGAGGACATGGGACAGATTTCCAAAGCTGTGTGTACAGGCAAACAAGTGGATTTGGGAGCAATGTTCCCTCTAATTACTCGTAGACTGTGTGGGCAGACAATTTTTGTGTGCGTGTCACGGAGAACCCAGAAAAGCCTCTTGGATCCCCTCTGTTCACAACCCACCAGGACTCTGCTACGGTGGAGCCTTCTCCCGTTCACTAGGGTCTCCACGCTACCTGTAGCCAGCTTCCAAATCCAGGCCCAGAGGGTCCAAACCTTGCTCTGTCTGGTCTCCCTTGGGGGGATCCTCCCTCCACGAGGGTCCCAGCCGTCCCAGTCAGCAGTGACACTCAGCCAGTGTAGCAGTCAGAGGGTTTCTTAGCAATCCACTTTGCACAGCAGCTAGGACAGTTGGCTCTCAGATCAACCAGGAGGTCTGACACTAAACCCCCAGGACGAGCCCCGGAGGTCCTGCCCCTCCAACCTCCATCTTCCTTCTCCCCCTCTTCTCCCTTTGCTCTCTTCTACATCCAGCTGCCCTGCCCCTGGTCTAAACCGGCCATAACCTGTCACCCCCAGGGGGTCCAGGTAAGGTCGCACTAAAGCCTCTTCCCCCCTAGTGATACCTGTAGTTATCACACCCCTGTGTCCCATCACCAGAATACCATCACCCAAGAACAGGAACAGAAAAGACGAATCACAGTAGCCCAAGAGGTTTTCTTACTTCATCACAGTGCGCAAAAACATTTCTTTGTGAGCACCAATATTAGCACTATTGGATTTTGTTGTGTGCACTTCATTTTGTTGTGTGCACAGGTTTCATGACCTACGTGTGTGCGCACACGTGCACAGCTTAGAGGAAACAGTGTTTGGGAGCCTAGTTCACATGACTGTGTGTGCAAACGTGCAACTGCATTAGGCAGCAAGGTGTGCCTCTGCATGGGCCACATAAAGAACTGCGCAGTTGTGAAACCAGGGTGGTAGTGTAGAGAGGTTCATCTACTCCCAGAGCTCCCCAGGCACAGCTTAGAGCTTGTCTCTGTTCAGTGGGGAGGTTTCTCACCAGACCACTCAGCATCTCTTTGGACTGTAGCTCTGAATTGAAGTATCCACCTTGGATCTAGCCTGATGGGCCCCCCAGGGGACAGGCCCAACCTGGCAAATGAAGAAGCAGATGGGACATCAGGAAATGTTTACGACGGAGGAGCTGGGACCCTGGGAAGCCATGACCTGGTGCCCTGGAAATGAGCACAACTGGGGGGGGGGGGTAGGGGGTCTTGGGGAACAGGGTTTTGTCTTCAGGCTGATCCCATCTTTGCAGTGGGCCTGCATGAGTCACTGGGGCTGATTACATGCTCAGGTCCCACCGCAACATACATGAGCAACACGTGGGAAAATTGAGGCACACACATAGCACCCAGAGAAAATGCCCAAAATACTCCCACTTCATCACACCCTGGGACACAGAACAAGCCGTGACTGAGAGTCACCTGCCCTGACACAGAGCTGACCCAGTTAAAGGCTGCTGGCTCCCTTGGGAATAAGAGGAGCATCTGAAAGAAATGAACCAGTGCAGGGCTGATGAGAGACTTCAGAGATGGGGGTTCATCAGGGGAGGAAGTCCCAAAAGCAAGAAACCTCCTTTTGCAGCTTTGGTAGAAACTCCGAGCCACTTGTGCCAGGGATGTGGCGGGAGTCACTCAGGCCTTGGCGATGGGGCTGGGGTCCTGGGCCCTCATTCAATGATTGATTCCTTCTCTTCAGATATGGGGAAGTAGGGAGGTGGCTCCTGCCATGCTCCAGCTCTGACAATAAATCAGTCCTCCCCCCCCACCGGATAAATGAGGAAACAACCCAGATTCTGGGGCATGGGAACCCCCTCGAAGGAACCTGGAGAAACTGGCAGACCAAGACCCAAAAGTCCCATTGGCTGGGGTTGCATGGACTGATAGGGGGACATGCCCACCCCCCTCCTAGGAGACAGCCCCTATTCACTGCATATAGCAAAAGAAAAAGCCAGGCCCCTGCCAGTGGCTCCAGGGATGTGTTTACTTATTCCTTCCTGGCCTTGGGGTGGGGATGCAGACAGCTCGACCCTTTAACCCCAGACACAAGCTGGCAGCCAGGTCATGGCCCATTCCCCAGGGGGCCCAGGAGACTGGACTGGCTCTGGAGAAAGTCCACATGGTGATTCGATTCACAGCAGTGCCCACTGGACCCTGACTACTGCTCAGCTGCTCCTGCCCTGCAGCCTGGCTGCATGAGCAGAGCCCTGTGCAGATACAAATAAGTGGATCTGTATCTGACCTGCATCCCCAAGAAATGGTCCGCGGATATCCGTGTTGTATCTGTGGATGTGGATATAATGCGGACATCTGCATATTTGCAGGGCTCTAGCTCTGTGCAGATAAAAATATGTGGATCCATATCTGATCTGTGTCCACAAGAAACGGTCCACAGATATCCGTGTTGTATCCGCGGATGTGGATATAAAGCGGATATCTATGGACATCCGCAGATTTGCAGGACTCTATGCATGAGTCTAGGAGGGGCTGACTGGAGGGCTTGGTGGGCCTTGTCCTAGGTGCAGCCTCATCCCTGCCTTTTGCCTTGGGGTGGGAGGTGGCTGCCCAGGAGAATGGTCTAAGTTCCCCCATCTTCGAAGCATCTGATGAAGTGGGATTTTCTCCCACGAAAGCTCATGTGAAAAATAAATCTGTTAGTCTTAAAGTGCCACACAACTCCTTGTTGTTTTTTTTTTTGAGAAAATGGAGCCAGGGCAATCAGCTAGGGAGATGCTGGGCTGTGTGGCTGCCCTTTTGAATGCCCCAAGCCTGACGCAGGCCCAGAGCCCCCAGCATCCCCTCCCTGAGGAACCAGCCGGCAGGGTGGGAGGCCTGGGCACTGGAGGGGGCTGGCCCCACTTTCCCTCCTCAGCCAGGGCCATGGAGAGCTGGAGGAGGAGCCCAGGGCCCTGCTGGCCCCATCCATCCTTCCCTCGGAGACTCTGGCCTGCAGCCCTGACCCAAAGCACCCACAGGGGAGGACCGGGGAGGGCGATGGGGCTGCCCAGACTTGGACAGGCCAACCTGGCAAATGATGAAGCAGAGGCCAGGGTGCTGGGAAGTTAGGAATTGTTTACTGAGGAGAAGGGACCCCAGGAAACCACAACCTGGTGCCCTGGAAACGAGCACAGCTGTGGCAGCGACTTGAGGGTGTGAGGCTTTGTTTGCAGGCTGATCTGATCTTGGCAATGGGCCTGTGGGAGTCAGTGGGGCTGAGTCCAGATCCTAGCTTCTGGGAGTTATGGAGCCCCTGGAAAACAGGAAGAAGCCATCAGAGCCCTGGTCCCATGTCCCCACTTCCCACACACCTGTCCCCACACTTGGTGGGAAATCAGGGGCAGTGTGTGCGAGTGAGTCCCAGGCGTGTGCGCAAAGAGGCGGGACAGCTGCACATTTCCAGGCTGCTGCTGAGCCTCAAGGTTTGGGCCAAGAAGGGCAACTCACCCAATGGAGCCACCTTCATGCAGACGTGGCCACAGCCATTAAAGCAGCACTTGTGTCCTTCTTTACAGTCCAAGTCACTTTTGCACTGATGCAGGCAAATGCCGGGACCTGAGATCTTGGGGCAAACACCAGGTCTTTCTGCAATGCACAAGGGTGCACAGCTTGAGACATCAGCCTGGGAGCTTAGCTGCACCTGGCAAAGGGCATTCAAACCTCTGCCCTAGGGCCCTCCTTGGGCAGAGGTCCAGTCCAACAGACACTCCCAGCTTCCTGAGACAGCCTCGGGGCTGGGCCCTGGCCCTGTTGCACAGGATTTTGTCCCACCCCAGCGGGCTGGCAATTTCCTTCCCAAGCACTTTTCTCCATTCCCCTATGCCATCAGCACTAGTGCTCCATGCGGGCATGTGAGGTTGTGGCACTGCACAGCCATCTCTCACTCAGAGCACTGCAATTGCTACCCAACTGTGCCAAACCACAGAGCAAGAGACTGGGTCTGAGAGATCCCCGGCCGACATGAGGCTGAGCATGTCCCTGGCTGGTGTTTAGTCTCTGGTGGCAATGCTCCTAAGTGGAATTGATGTCTCCACCTCAAGGCCAGTTGAGCAGTCTGGCTAACAGTGCCATGGCTCGCTGCCCTGTGATTTGGACCCCCCCCCCCCAGTCACAGCAGGACTGGAATGCAGAGGACTTTATTTGACCCAACTTCCTACTGTGAGAAATACCAGGGCTCCCTGAGCTGCTGAAGACCATCCTTAGAGGCTCTAGAGTAACCCTCCCCAAGTTGTGGAGCACAACTGGCAGCACCCCACCCTTCCAAGGGAACGGTCAGGTTCTGTCCATATGACGCACCAGGAGGCTTGCAAGCACGCACACACTCCGCCTTTGTCCCAAAGTTGTTCTTGTTGCCCTTGCAGCCGCCATAGATGAATTGCTCGCACTTCCTGGAGGCTGGCTTGTAGAAGTAGCGTAGGATATTTCCTTTGCAAGGGCCCTTCTCCGGAGGGAGCCGGCAAATGTCACCTGGGGAGAGGAGCTGGGTTATAACAAGAGTAGAGATCTAAACCGGACTGCAGGCCCCAAAACACATACATGGGCTCTCTGGGACAAGGTGATGGCAGGGTGGGACCAGGAGTTGCTTCTTCAAGGCCTCTGGTCTGCCCAGTGTGGCCAGCCACTCACCCCAGAGCTGACAGCTTCTCTAGGGAAGTGGTTTTCATCCAGGAGAGAAACATCCAACATGAGCCCATGGGCCTGAGAAAGACGCGTCCAGGGAAAGCCACACTTAAGAGCAATTCTTTCACTGCAACTTGTGGTTTCGTCTACAGATGAGAGCTCCTGTGCTAAAGGGAGCCCTCGTCTGAGACCTGGGCAGCTTCCCTTACTCACGTTTATCTCCCTGACCAGCAACAGTCTGCAGCTCAGCCCAGAGGGCAAGGAGTCCCAGGAGGAGGAAGATGCTATATGACTTCATGGTTCTGCAGAATGCCAGCACGGAGCCAGCCTGAGATTTAAACCCTTGCCCAGGTGGGGTAGAGTCAAGAGCAAGGGGAGGTGGCCCACAGTGACCTATCGGCTCCCGCCATGCTCCAGCTCCCAGCACATTGTGTCTGACAATAAATCAGTCCCCCCGGATGGAATGAGGAAACAACCCGGATCCTAGGGGCTGGGAAAGCCCCTTGAAGGAACCTGAAGAAGTAGAGAGGCCCAGGCCCCATTGCAGCCTGTGCAGTGACTTACTGCTCCAAAGCAAGTCTGACAGGGAGGTGACTTGGACCAGGCAGTCAGCAAAAGGGGCCCAGGAGTTATGTCAGGGGCATGGAGATGGCAGTTTGCTGTGCATGGGGAATGAGAAGGTCGAGAGGATTCTGGGTAGCAGTGGACAGAGGGTCATGGACACGTGGTGACGTAGTGCAAGATGTGGACCCTATTGGTCCAGGGTGTCACGCTCCCTGTGCTACTCAGCCCTGCCAAAGCTTCTGCACCACTGCACTGTGTGCCGGTGCAATCCAGCCTCCAGGTGTGGTACTGAAGCCCTGCCTGCATCCAGCTCTGGGCAAGCCAGCTCCCCAGAGAAGAACAAGTTCTGGACAAGAGCCAACGAAGAGCTGCTGGGGTTTTAGCTAGAAACCTTAACTCTGTGCAGCGCAGGGAACAGCAACTGTGGGGCAGATGAGGATCAGTGAGGGTGAAGCAGTAGCTAGGGGTCACCTGTGCACAGCGAGTAACGAAATCCACCTCAGGACTTTGCCTAGAGCCAACGTTGTCGGGGATCCCGGGCCCAGGGGGGGCTGGCAGAACCAGTGACGGGGACCCATGGGGAATGGGCTGTGGCCCGGCTGCCCTGGTATCTGTGGTAAAGAGCGTGGCTCACTCCACCACAGGCTAAGTTGTCTCCAGACCTAGGTCTGGGGAGGAATTACCTGTGTGCGTGCGCACACACACATACACATGCACACACACAAACAGAAGCAGGGGACAGGGTTTTTTGTCTTGGGGCACAGAGCTGAGACTGTTTCCTAGGATGAGGTGGGCATGTTCTCCCATCTGTCCCTCCGGAACCTGGCCTCCTTGTTGCTCCAGGTTCATTGGGGTGGGGGGTGGTTCTCAGACCCCAGGATCCGGATTGTTTCCTCATTCTCTGGAAAGAGACATGCAGGTGGAACCGGTTTATTGTGAATTGCAGTGAGCTGGGTGCTGGGCCAGGGCAGGAGCCAGGAGGTCAACGTGAGCCACCTCCCCTCTCTCCTGACCCAGCCCCAGCTGGGACAAGGTTTAAATCCCAGCCTGGCTCGGTGCTGGGCACTCAGACCCAGCTCCCAGCAGCACCATGAAGTCAGAGACCATCTTCCTCCTCTTGGGGCTCCTCACCCTCTGGGCTGAGCTGCCACCGGTGTTTGGAGGTGAGTGTGGGCAGCAGGCAGGGCATGGAGGGGAGACCTGGCATAGCCAGGTCGAGGGATGAGATTCCCTTGGAACAGCAGATGGAATTACAGACCCAATGAACGGGCCGGACAGTACATCACAAATTCCCGAGATGCTGAATGATAGGCACTGAGGGGCAGGAATCTCCAAAGGCTCAAGCTAAGCACAGGAAACAGCTACAGAGAGGCGGTGACACAGACATCAAATTAGAAGACCCTCAACGAATGCTTCTGGTAAATTGGGGAGAATTTGTGAAATTCAGGAAAGGGGAGCACTTTGCTAAAGAAACACACCAATACCAACTGGCTAGGCAGCAGTGCTGCAGGAAGGGCTCCAGCAGTCACAGTCAATTGACAGTGTGGCACTGTTGTAAAAAAGGCAAAAATCACTTAGGGATGTATGATGAGAGTGCGGTGTGTAAGACAAGGAAAGATGTGGATGAACTGGAGTGAGTCCGGAGGAGAGAAACAAAAGTCATAAGAGGTTTAGAAAACCTGACCTATGAGGAAAGGTTGACAGAACTGGGCATCTTTTCTCTAGCAGTGAGATGGCCAAGAGGGGGGTCACAGCCTTCAGATATGGAAAAGATTGTTGTAAAGAGGAGGGTGATCAACTGTTTACCGAGGGGAGGAGAAGGAACTGGCTTAGGTTGCAGGAGGGGAGATTTAGCTTAGATAGTAGGGAAAGGTTTCTAACCTGAAGGCTAACTAAGCAATGGAACAGATGAGCTAGGGTGCAGAATCCCCATCACTGAGGGTTTTGAAGAGCAGATCAAACAAACACCTGTCAGGAATGGTTTAGAGTTATATGTGGCCCTGCCTCATCATGGGGAATAGATCTGTGAGGCCCCTTCTAAGGGCTTTATGATCCTATTCTGTCCATAAATTCCCAGGCCCTTGCAGTGTCTCATCTTTAGGGAAGTGCCTGGCTCGGATCCGGGGGACTGGCTAGTCCAAGCCATTTCCAGCCAACAGATGACAGTGCAAGAAGGTTCTAGCCACAAGCTCTGAACTGTTCTTCCTAGCACTGCACTGGAAGAGGAGCCCAATGGCAATGGCTGTGGGACAGCTGTATGAGGGCTTTAGCCTGCTTGGATGGAGAATGGCTGCCAACACCACTCTGATCTGCAGTGGTCATTAACACAAACCAGCCCTTGAGTCCTCCTCTTCCTTCAGGCCTTGCACCACTGCTGAGAGGCAGCTCTGAGTTTCTGGGCTGTCAGCAGTGGCCTGTTGGCTTGGCCTGAGAGGGTCCCCTCTCAGGCTCTGGTTTTCTGGGCCCAGGTTAGCAGCTGTGATGGAGACCCCAGAAAAGCCTCTTGGATCCCCTCTGTCCACAGCCAGTCAGGTCTCTGCCACGGTGGAGTCTCCTCCCGTCCAGCACCCGGGTCTCCACGCTCCATGCAGCCAGCCCCCAACTCCGGGCTCAGAGGGTCAGATCCTTGCTCTGTCTGGTCTCCCTTGGAGGGGGTTTCCTCCCTCCAGGAGGTCCCAGCCGTCGCAATCAGCAGCGACTCTCAGCCACTGTGGCAGTCAGAGGGTTTATTAGCAAACCAGTTCATACAGCAGCAAGGACAGTTGGTATCAGCATCCTCAGAACAACCAGAAGTGAAACCCCCCGGGGATTAGGGCTACACCCCAGGGCAGGGTCCTGTCTCTTGGACCCTCCATTTCCCTCCTACTCTCCCTCCCCTTGGTCCTTTGTTCCCCTCCTCGCTCTGCCCACCTCTCCGCCCCCTGGCCCAACCAGCTGAATCCCATGTGACCAGCAAGGGGGGGGGTCCCAGGTACAGGCTCCCTAAACGCTACCCCCCTGCCCCCTAGTGGCTCTACCCCATATCACCCACCTGTGTCCCATCACCCGAATAGAAAAGAAAGAGGGTCAACACCCGTGTCTTCCCTTATTAACCTAGCAGAGGGTTCCCACTTCTCCACAGCAGCACAGTGTTTAGGAAGCAGGAGCCCTCAGGTGTTTGCTCCATGGGACTACTGGAAAGAATTTGCTTTCCTGCTTTTTCAAAGCAGCAAGGTTTCTGGGTCCATGTCATTAAAAGGGGCTGAGGATGATTCTCGTGGCAACAGGAAGGCAGTGACAAGAACCTGCACTGTGTGCATCAATGGCCATGCTGCCCCCAAAGTGAGAAGGGCTGGTGGAGCAAGTGTCTGCCCTCAACTGCTGAGAATCCACTCTCCCCTGTCAGCTCAGCGCAGAGGGTGAAGGGGGAGAGTATGGAAGTTGGGAGAACAGAGGGATGAGAGGGAGCACCCAGGGCTCAAGTGGCTAGCGTCTCTCTTCAGTCCTGCACTAGTCCATTTCCCCAGGTGCTTCCCTCATTCCTAGGGAGCTGGGGCAGGTGAGCATCAGGGCAGCCACACAACCATTTTGTGTCCCAGAGAGCCATGGGACGTGCCCAAAGCCAACCGGTGCCGGCGTCTGCGCAGAGTTATGTGGAAGTGACGATTCTTGCGGCCAAGGGCAAAAGTGCTGCAGTAATGGGTGTGGCCACCAGTGCATGCGAGTGTCTGGAGGTGAGTTTGGCGCCTGTCTCCATGGTCAGCTTTGGGTGCAGGACCAGAGGGAACAGCCCGTATCAGAGCAGGTGGGAGGAATCGGGCTCACTCAGTGAAGGGCCAGGATTCCTGCCCTATTAAACTTCTCTGGCAGATTCAACTTCTCCTACCACAGGGCTTGTAGTTTCACACTCCTATGTAGTCGCTCTGGTTTGCAACATATACGCAGTCACGGGGCTGGATGTAGTGTATTGGGTTGCCTTAGTAATAGCTGTAGACAGAACCAGTGAGTGCAGGGAGCCCTGGGCATTGGGGATCAGTGAGTCAGGACCAGGGATCTGACAGCTTCATGGTACTTTCCAGGGGCTCCCTAGCTCCCATCTGCCTGAACCGGGACATCAGAGAAGATAAGCTGCCTGAGTCTCCCTGATCCACGCAGGATGATTGCCAAGGTTGGACCCATCTCCCAGGGTCCCCCAGCTCTCCTCACTCTGGCTGTTCCCACTGTCCTCAGACTGACTTTGCCGCATGCCATCACTGAGTGCCTTCATTCACAGGGGTTGGCATTGCAGTGATGGGGGAGTGAGTATGTGTCCATCTGCTGCCTGGCTTTGCCTCAGAGCAGCACCCCGCAAAAGTCTCAATAAAGCCCATCCTTGCATAACAAGTTGTGTCCAAACGCTTCAGCTGCATGTCTGCCAGGGTATACAAGAGACGACCAGAAGCTAATCACAGCAGCCTCCAGCCAGCCCTGGCTTCAGTCACCTGCAGATTCCTGAATGATTGCAGACCCAAACCGCCACTTTCCTGGTTGGAGCCAGTCAGAGCCCCAGAGAGCATTAGGGCAGGGCAGGGCCAGGCCGCTGAGGGGCTCCCAGGGAGCTGCAGGGACCAGACAGCCCCAGTCACCTGCTGCTCTGCTCTCAGGACCATGACCCACTCCGCTCCTCATGTTTATGTCCCCAGTCTGCCCTCGCTGTGCTCTGAGGCCAATTGACATATGCTCACACACCCCAAACTGAGGGCCGGGCTGATCACAGACACTATGAGAACTGCCCCCCCTGGCAGCACTGAATAGAGTGGGAGCCTGGCCCTCCCACAAACTGCAGAGCTTGCTGCTGGGTCTGACAGAGGAATGGGCAAAGCCTGGGGGTGAGTGAACTGGGGGATTTTCCCAGCTCCCTCTTCCCAGGAGCTCTAGGGAGACAGTGTCTGGCAGGTGGTGAATTCTCCTTCCCATACGAAGCAGGGCCCAGCCCCAAGGGACAAGGATTTGGGGACAGGCACTTGCACCATGTGTTTGGGTTGAGTCCTTGGGGGTTAGTGTTTCTTGGGGGAAATCGTGGTAAGGGAGTTGTCAGGGACTGGGACTCATCCCTCAGCTCTGTATCACACTGGCTCGTGGGGCAGGTTGGGAGGGTCCCCTCAGGTGACGAGACCTCACACGGTGTGGAGCTGCTCTGGAGCCACCTGGCTGGCCAGTCATGGAAGGCAGGTCCTGAGGTGCTGGAGGCTCTGGGCCCTCAGGGCTCAGTAAAAAGAGAGTCCCTTCCCATCCACAGGGGATCCTCTTCCATTTTTGTACAGCCATTTCCTCTTTCCCTTGGGTGAGGGTCAGTGTCGGGGCCTGCTCTGTTGGGAAAAGATGTCCAGTGGGAGTAGGACTATCCCTACAGGTCACTTGTAGAGACCAGGCAGCTCCGTACCCACCCCGTTGGATGCCAGCAGCAGGCCAGGTGTACCGCGACCCCAAGGCAAGCACTGCACCTGGTTCTTGTAGGGCTGGCCCTGAGGTCCCAAGAACCATCTGACACACGGCTCCGGGAAGGGCATTTCCTGGGTCTGGCGGAAAAGGGGAAGGTTCCACATGCGCTAAGCACAGAGGCGTGACTAGTTACAGTTCAAAGTGAGCAATGATGGTTCTTGATTGGCCCCTGGGGAAGGCCTGTCAGTGCAGGGAGGGTCTCTCCTTGGGGACCCTCTGCATTGGCTCCCTGTCCAGCAATTGCTGCTCTTCCACAACCCCACACAGGCCAGCACCCAATCCAACTGAGATGTCCAGCAGTCACAGCCTGTTCTGCATGCAGCTCTACATATGGCTCCAGGGGAATCTGGGCTGCCTCCAGCTTCCCTGCAACTTCTGGCTCGCCATTTGGCCAAGACCACTTCCCAAACTGGGCCCAGCCTGGCCAGGAAGAAGGAGGTGTGCGGTGGTTGGGGCTGATGGGACCTGGAGCCACCTGGTTAGGAGATCCATTACGCACCTTTGGCCGGCCTCTCCTGCCCTAGAGCAGCATGAATCTCAGCCAGGCTCAGCTGGGCACCACGTACCATGAAGGGCAGCGTGGGGTTGGACAGAGTGGTAGCCATGACCCTGGATGAGAGAGGCCAGCACCTCACACCCATTCGGGGCCTAGTTTAGCAACACCAGTTTGGGGATGGCAGGGTTTGTGTGCAGCTCACAGACTGATTTCAACTCTCTGTTCCTGCTGCGCCTAGCATTTGTCACCAACACAATGAGCATCTAGGACACACCAAGGGTGTTTGCCCTGGGGCCAGGGGGCTCTGAGCAGTGTATGTGCCATAGATGGGTGGTATGACCCCTCTTCTTCTCCGCAGTCCTACCGGAGGTAGCCAGGGCCTCCTTTGGGACCATTCTGGAGTGGAAGTCAGGCAGGGGCACATACCTTTGGCAGCCTGCAGAGTTGGGGGGGGGGGGGGGGAATGAGGATCAGGCCATGATGACCTGGCAGGTTCTCCAGGTTTTGTCCGCTAGAACAATAGCTTGTTGGTACCTGGTCATCTCTCAGCAAATCCATGGAGCAGCTGGTAAGCTGCCAGCAGCCTCAATCCCACAGGGCTGCTGGGGAGTGGCTGGACTGCTGCCTCTCCCAGTATTTCAGTGGCTCAGCGACCACGTGGGATCAGTGACAAATACCAGTCACCACCTTCACTCAGCCCTGATGTAGCCCACCCCACCTCAGGCTCTAGCCACAGGTCTGGTGCAGCAGCTCAGACCAAGCTTAAGCTAGGGAGCGGATGAGGCTATGCCTGAAATAGTTTGAAGGGGAAAGGTTGCTCCTGCTCCCTGTAGACTGGAGCCACCTGCTGCCTTACTTCACACCCTGCTTCAGTCCCTGCCCTGGTCTCAGATGTGGCTGGGAACCCCAATGAGTGAAGAACTAATTCCTTTCCTTTCTAGGCTCCCATTTCACATGGAGGGGACTGGGTGGGGATGGAGGCGACAGTGCTCTTTGTAGCGTGAGCTTCCATTCATGGGCCCCACTGAGGTGCAAAGAACCATTGCCAGAAACTGGGGTGCTGCAGCCAATGTCCCCATTTTGGAGTAGCAGGGACATGGGTGACTAGTGAAAGCCCAGAGCCTAGCACTGAAAGGGCCTGTCCTCAGGGGGGCCCTGACTTTCCAAGGCAAAATAGGTCTGGGACATGGTGGCCCCCCTGGAGTGACATGGCCACTACTGCAAGGTTTCAGGGTAAGCTTCACAGAATGACAGGCACCTGCAGGGCACCCAGCCCAGGTTCCCGTGGCCCAGCCTGAAGCAGGGTGTGGCCTGCAGGGAATCCAAATGGCTACCCCAGGTTTGGGAGACAGCAGTGCTAACTGCATGTCGAGGAGCCAGGCTCCCCACCTGTCATCCACGTGGGCCCTTGTGTGGGGGCTGTGCCACCCACTGCGTGATGCAGGTCGAAGCCAGGTTTCCTTGCTGTAGACAAAGGTGGGACATGGTCAGTGCTGTCCAAGGGGCTCTGCGCCCTGAGCGCCTCCAGGAAGAACCCACTCTGACAACAGGACTCCAGCCAGGCAAGTGGGGATAACTTCCTGAATATGCAAAAATCAGGGCAAGCTGCAAAACCAGAGGCCAGACCCCCAAACCACTGACAGGTGGAACTTAAACCAGTCTCCCAGTCAGTAACAAAACATGCTTCTGATTCTCCACTGTGATCAACACCAAGCACAACAAAATAGAAACAGTCCCCTTTATTGCACATCAGCTCCACCGGACCCCATCTAGCCACTGGGTCTCTTAAAGAAATAGGTTCGCCTGACCCCAAAGGGACAGCCACATCACCCAGAACAATATAGTCTTGAATCTTATCCAAAATATCATGCTGCCAGCCAGTCCTTTAGTAACTACAACTAAAGGTTTAATTTAAAAAGAAAAAAAAAAAAACAAAAAACAAAATAAGAGATGTTAAAGGGTCAAAGTGAATCACGTATATACAAATGATTTAGCGTCCATAGAAAGCAGGTCCTTGGAAGGATTTGGAGTTTGGAGGCTTGTTCCTCTGGTACACACCCAACACCTGGGTTGGCTTCAGTTCTTTATTCAGTCGCAGAGGAATAGTTCCAGAGGTGGGTGTTGGTTGTGGACTGGAGACTGCAGACAAAATGGAGTTGATGCTGCTGCTTTTTATTGCCTCTGGCCTTCCCCATGCTTGGAGAGTTTTTGCAAATCAAAATGTAGTTGAGTCACTTGGTCAGCCCTGGTGACTCACTGAGCAGGTTTCTCCATAGGCCCATAGTGCTGTGGATCCCTTAATGGACCATTAAGGAGACAACCACTATAGAAGTCCAGCCCGGGGAGTCTCCCAGAATCAAATAAATTGAAACACAGTTATAACAAACATATTCCTAACTTCTACTACAGATATGACACCTACACATAAACAATATAATAATTCCTGGCAAGGTGCTATCTTTCTGTTGGTACCAAACATGGCATAGCTCCTATGGATTATTGCAATTGTGAACTTATTGCTATGAAATAGTATCATAAATTGCCACCCAAATTCAGACAGTGTCACAGGGTTTTTTCCCAAACAGTTCCAAGTCCCTGAGAAGCTGTGCTGGAAGTTTGGGAAGTCCCACCTTACTTATTGGTTCCTTGACCTATCTCCCCACGGACAGCTGCTAGCAGGACAGTGTGGTACTACTGAGGTGGCTGCAGAAGTCTGTCTCTTGGTTTGCATCCTGCTAGAGGCTCTCATGGAACAGCCAGGCTTGGATGTATGCAGGGCAAGCATGTGTTGTGGTGATACATCAGCTGCAGGTGAGCATGGGCCAGAGAGCAGCCAAACCACTGCAGCTGTTACTTGTCACCCATGACATGGCTTGTCTGAGCTCTGAGCCATTGGCCATGCTGAGATCCTGCCCGAGGAAACTCAACAGTGCCCTAGCTCTGGCTATCTTGCTCAGGAGAGGTATGTGTGAATCCTGGCAGCACCAGAGGTGGTTACATTTTCAAATGGCTGAGGGGACAGAATAAAGCTGCCATGTGCTGGGAACATGTAAGTGTGGGGTGGGAATCTCATTCCTCATTTTGCTGCTCATGGGGAGGAGCATGATTAAAAAAAAAATAGAGAGGCTGCCCAAAGAGCTGACCAGCCAATAATGAGATGTTTCAACAGTTCCAATGGCTTCATTTATTGTCCTCCTCATGTTGCTGCCAGACCGTTTCCTGCTTGGAGTATGCAGATAATACACCCAATCCTGTGAGGCTGAGTGAATTGATCGGAAGCAGCACCAGTCACTAAATAAATGAATCTGCCCTTTCTGGGGCAGTTTGTGCATCCCTTTCCTGCATGCACACTCAGGCAGGGCCACTGGAGAAGTTCTCTGATTCTGGCTTTCAGGGGACTGGGTAAGTGCCCCAGAGCAGAACACAGGAGGTCCGATGGATGGAGGCAGCACTGTGAGCCTGTGACACAGAGACCCATTGGTGATTTACTGCTCTGTGTCAGCAGTGCTTGTGAGGCCTGGCAGACTCACTGCGCCTAACCCACTGTTGTCATAATCTGTTCCAATAATGTGTCATGCAAGAAATCTTGAGTCAATTAATAACTCACTGATCCTTAATATTCTTCTGAGAGGTATGTGTGTGGTGTAAAATGAGACATAGAGGTGAGAATTGTGCAAGCAGTGTGTCAAGCCAGTCTGCCTAGACTCAGAGAATGGAATGTATCTGATTGTTTGCCCAGCCTAGTTCTCAGGCAGGGACAATGAATGTCCTCTGACCTAGCAAGTAAACAAAACTATCAAGCTAACATGTGGCATTGAAGACAAGGTGGCATCTATACCCCAGCAGGGGACAAACTTTTTCTGAGCTATAAGGACAGGGTGTCTGAATCTGAAATAAGCCATTGAAGCAGCTGAATGTACCCATTGTTACTATTAAGAATGCTGTTTGTTGAGTGAAATCTTAGCCACTAGACAGCACATTTTTACTGTTCGTTCAATAATTCTTTTCAGCTTTAACCTTCTATCCCCTACCGATGTCCTTTTGTGAATACATTTGTTTTATTTTATAAGAAACCAACTCAGTGTTGTGCTTGAAGGGAAGGGCATATTTATACCAGTAGAGTTATAAGCTTTTGTGTGATTTTGTCTCTGTAAAAGAACAAAGAAATCTGATTCTTTCTTTGAGTGCACAAGGAGAGGGCTGGGGATCTCAGAGACTGTTTGGGGGGAATGTTGGGCTGGGAATGTGTTGGGATTGCCTCTACAAGGTAACCCAAGGCTGGGGAGACCATGAAGGGGTTGCTGGGGATGGAGTGTTGACCCATGACTTCACCATGAACAGACTCTCATGGACCAGCGTGTTTGTCAGCTGTCTGTGAGCTGCAGGTGCAGAACATTTCTGGCACCCAGGGTTCAGGGCAGGCACTGACAAGACCTCTCAAAGGGTCAGGGTACAGGCTATGTAACCATGCTCCACAGGCTCCTGAGGGCATTGCTGTGTATCTGACTGAGCCCCAGGCCCCCTCCAGTGCTAGATGCCATAGGATGTGAGAACTCCCACCACCACTTCCTCTAAGCAAATGGAGTCAGGGCTGAAACCATTCTCTCAAGGGGGGGGTCCTGATTTCATCATCTCTGCTCCCTGCCTGGGGAACCCATTCCATGGCTGAGCCCTCAGGGCTGCTCTCTCGCTTGCTCACAGGAGCATTAAACCTGCACTTTCCAGTCAATAGAAAAACTCACTTACCTCCATGGGCAAACAAACAAGCTGGGCCTGGGGGCAGTTGTTGGAGGTTGGAACCTGCAACCTGGGGAATTTGAGGGGACTTCTTCTAGCTCTCTAGCTTCCCACTGTCTGGGCTACTTCTCTCGGCAAGCCTTCCCAGCTTTGTGGAGGACAGCGCCCAGAAACCTTTGACTCTCCCTCTGGCATAATCACTGACTGATGCCAGGCTTATTCTTCCCCTAGCGTCTCCTCCACTCTGTCTGTTTCAACTCTGAAGAACTGAATGAGGATGAAGCCAATTTGTGGGACTAACTTAGCATGACACTGAGGCCAAATTTCTCTTTGATGGCCAGTCCCACCTTCTTAGGGAGCAGGGAGCTCATACATGTGTTTCTGCTCTGTGCTGGCATCACCTGGCCAGTCTGAGCCCTGAAGAGCCACTTTTCTGACCAGTTTCATGGTTTCAGGCCTGGCTAGAGTGGTGCCTCTACTGAATGCCAGGGTTGGGTGAGTGGACACAAGGCTGGTTATGTCTGAAGTTCCCTCTGGGGTCCCTCCCTCAAGCTAAAAGGGGAGGAACTAAGCTCAGGGCCCAAATAAATTCAGGAGATAATGAAAAACCTGAGCAGAAGTGAGGGCCAGTGGTTCACAATCAGGTAACCTGAAGGTGACACCAAGCAGAGAACCCAAGACAGCACCCATTGCTTCTCAAAGGTGTTAAGGGGGGCCAGTGGACATGGGCCAGAGGAAATCCTGCCCGAATACATGAGCCAAGGGAGGAAAAGAAATAGGCCCCACAGTCTCAGTGTGGTGGTGATACAGGGCGTGTCTAGACATAACCACTGCTCTAGCTGTGTACAACACACAACACACTCTTGCAGTTACCACAGACTAGGGGACAGGCTCAGTATTATACCAAAGAAACAAGGCAAATGACCAAGATTTCTTATTATATTGGTCTATGATCATCAACTCTCCTTTCTCTAGTCCTACCACATTTCTCACTCTTGAAAGGGTTCCTTCATCTTTAAGGTACTTTGCTGAGTGTGGGGCCTGCTGCTTGAATGGGTTGGCCAGATAAAGACAAGATTAGGCTATCAAAAGCAATTGCTTAAGGTACCTGTTTAAATTTAAAATTTAAATTTAAAAAATCAAATTAAATTTAAAATTTAATTTTTTTTAAACTTTAAATTGCTTAAAGTTACTGTTTTCCATCTCTCTTTGGCCAATTTCCTTGGACGTACAAAGGAGTTAATGTCAAAACTGGTTACATGAGCTCCCATTAGTGACTCAGCAAGGCAAGAGGTTATTGACATTAAGAAATAGAAGAGAAATGCAGTCTCTGAAATGGTATTTTAGTCTCTGAACCCTGGGTAGGGCAGAACAGAGCCCCTCCACAGGCTGGTCCAGGCATCAGCCATTCTTAGGCTTCTGCAGCTTTTTGTTGGGCTCAGACAAATCTCTGAGCACAGGGATGGACCGGGATGGGAGGTACTGGAAGACTTTGGTTTTCTGCTATGGTTTCAGGACTCACTGGAGCGCACCATCCTCTGATTTCTATTGGATACATGTGAGCGCTCAGACTTCAGCTCCGATTCTCTGCTGCCTCCCCACATACCCAGGAGATGGTGATGATGTATAACAAATTTCTTCAGTCCTTTTCTTATCGGAGGCTTTTTATCTGTGACTCACATCAAGGAAAGGTTTGTATTTCATTATTAGCAGTTACTGCTGACCTGGATCCCCCCTTTCAAGAAGTTTCTCTTAATATTCCAAAGTTTCATCCTGGTTTATATCTTTCAACCTTCCTTGTGCCCAACAACTCTGTGACTTCTACAGTGCTGCCTACAATTACTCATGATGAAAATAAATGAAATCCAGTCTAATTTCCTAAATTTGGAGGACATATGCTATAACTCAGGCACGGCCAAACTGCGGCTCGGGAGCCACATGTGGCTCTTGAATGAAAAAGTGTGGCTCACAGAAGAGTGTCAGCAAATCAATTTAGTAGGTAAAAGTATATGGCTATATGCCTCAGTGCAGCTCTTGAAGGTTTAATAATCAACTTGTGTGGCTCTTGAGTTCTGTAAGTCTGGCCACCCCTGCTATAACTCTTTGACCATACTTAAGAATTTCACCTTATTTAGGAGTTACAATAGAACAAGAGGCATTGTCCCCATATTGCAGGACATAGATCTGATTCACACAGCAAACAAATATGCAGTTTCTAATCTGGGATGAAAGATAGATTATCCACAGTATATTTGATGTACACATCATTTGGATTTCTTGGGTAACCAGCACTGGGTCCCATTTGACTGTCCATTTTATAGCCACATTTCTAATTTGCTTAACTTGTAGCTTCCCCTCCTATCTCTTGCTCCAAACACAATGAGCAGTGGATCATTTGCATAAGAAATCTGGGTGTCACCCCTGCTTGGCAATGGAGAGTTCTTTTCATCTGAGTTGCAAGAAGAAAGAGGTTTTATCCATATGCAAATAATGGGAGATTCATCATGCCCAGATCCAAAGGGGTAGCTGTGTTAGTCCAGTTCAGTAAACAAACAAATGAGTCCTGTGGCACTTCAAGACTAACAAATTTATTTTTTGCATGAGCTTTTGTAGGAGAAAATCCCACTTCATCAGATGCTTTGAAGATCTTGCCCAGGGGACTAAGACTAACAAGTCTCTTTTGGCCATTTTAGTTTCTGTCCTTGAGGGGAAGAACTCTAGACTATGGCTGATCTGTGGGTGGTTCCACATTTCACATACTGTAAACCATTTTCCTACTGTTTTTACTTCCTATGGCGATTCTATTCTGGCATAAATAGAGGTGTAAAGCTTTTTGAAGTCTCTGAGGGCAGAGAAATCTGTAGCTATCAGTCAAGGCTTATCTGTTCTTTATAGCCCTTACACGTGTACCAGGATAGGTGAAGGCACAAGTGCATGGCATGCTGCACCCCACGTGTGGTATGATCCGTGTATCATTCATGTTAACCTGTGTAAGGCCTGATGCAAAGTATGTCCTGTAAAGTACTTTTGGAATGCTCAGGACATACTGAACATCACTGCTATGGGAGCATGTTTTCTGCAATATCATCTACAGACATACAGGAAACTGTTATGTCCTAACCCTAAATGTATGTCTCAGATGGCTTCAACAGATGCAGCCAAGCACAGATCTGTTGTTCTACACCCTGCAGAGCCATGAATAAAGGAACAATGAATTGACCTAAGCACATATGAGCACTCTGGCTCAAGTAGAAGGAGTCCATTGCGGGCCATGGAAGATCACCTGATCTGAGGAAACTTGTTAGAAGAAAGAGGCACCTTTGTTTCAGGGCTGTCCCCTGAAATTCATCTTCTAAACACCACCAAAGACTGAGACCCTATCCACAGGGAGGGTAGTCTGACTGCAAGGCAAATTGCGGCATGTCTGTGCAGTAAGCTGAATATGGACTTGAAAAAGAAATCTCAGAGTAAAAGTTATCTTGTATTTGCTTGTGACTAACTCCTTGACTTATTATTAGTCTCTTGATTTAATGATCTTTGGATTTATATTATTCTGATTTATAATCACTTAATATTTTATTGTAGTCAATAAACTTATATGTTTGTTTTATTTAAAGCAGTGTCTGTGGATTGAGTGTGTGTAGAAACCTCTCGGAGTGACAGAGCGAGTGAATAGCAATTTCTCTGATAAATTGATGGACAACTGTAAATGAGCTTGTAGGGTGCAGTGGGCTGCACTAAACCCTGAAAGGTTGTAGTTCCCAGGGTTGCATCTCAGACTGGGACTGTTTGCGGAGGGTCCATCCCATGAGTGGCTAGCCAGAGCACTCTACCACTGGGTGTGGGACTGATTACACAGGAGGGTGGGTATATGCTGACCAGGAGTTGGAGTTCATGCAGCAAAGTGGGATAAGTCAGGGCCCGGGAGTGGAGAAGCGGGGTGACACAGATGCACACCTGTACAGACTGCAGTAGGGGAACGTGCCAAAGTGCCAAGCTAGTTGTTCCATGCTTGCCAGCCCATGTGCAACAGCTCTGATTGGCTGTTGTTCTTCAGGAGCTGGGGCAATAGGAAAGGCAGCCAATCAGAAAAGGATTTACAAACAGCAGGACCTGGAATCTAAGGAACCTGGGAAAAGCCTACAGAGATGGTGGGTTTGTTTGCATTTATAATTCATTTACTGTATGCTGGTATAATTAACTCATGTTATATTACATATAATCATTGCATGCTAAAAGGGGTAAATTGTAGGATTATAAAAGTATAAGGCTGGTCACTAGTTAGAAGGAATAGGCATGTACAAGGTATGGAAGGAAGGAAGGCTGAAATCTGAGGCCTGGAAGATTCTCCTTAGGTATTTTAGGGCATGGAAATGAGAAATGCTGACATAAGTAAGCAATCAAAGAATAACTTATTGCCCTGAGAGTGTGGGAAGAGAGATACCAAGGAGTAAAATTGCAAAACATTAGCAGGAAGATTAATTTGAAAAATCACAAAAATGCTCTAGAGGTAAATCAGTCTTAACCACAGGGCATAGGTTGTGTGTCAGTGCTAATAAGAACAAAAGGAATGTGCACAACCAACAGGAATTGGGGTAACTCTAGTTTTGGGGACACCAGTCCACTAAGAGGAAAGAGGGCTGACAGATGGACATGTACAGAATGTAGGTATGGGCAGAATCTCATTATAAAGAGGGTGCCTGGAGCTGAAAATTGAGCTTCCTGTGGGGAAACTCCAGCAGGAACCATTCCACTCCTAACGATCAATCCAGGGGAGACCCATCAGACCCTAACACACTCTGGGAGGGTGTGAGCATGGCTCTGACAAGACCTGGTGCATGGATATAGTGAGGCTGGGCTATGCTGCAACGTTCCTAACTTTGTTGGTAACTGTAACTAAAGAGATCACAGATAAGGGGCCTTGGTCTTCTAGTGATTAAAAAAAACAAGGAGTCGTGTGGCACTTTAAGATTGTCTACAGTATCTGCTGAGGGTTTTGTGTTTTCCTGTGAGCTCCAGTTCTAAATCAGACAGAGAGAACTCAGTGGAATTTGTGACTCTAGCTGCCAGAGCCAAAGCTTCAGTGATGTAATATTACATCCCTAAAATTAACTTTAATGAAAGTAAAAGGCTATATGTTTGATTATTGGGAAGGATAGCAGGATTTTGAGAGTGGCGGGGAAATCACAGCTGGGGAGTAGGAATATTTGTGTTCAGTGCCACTGAGAACCAATGCACTTGTCTACAAGGTGCAAAGTGTTAAAGGAGGTCAGACTACATGATCACATTGGTCCCTTCTGACCTTAGATGAGGGGTCTCAAATTCAAATCACCACAAGGGTCACATGAGGACTAGTACACTAGGCCAAGGACTGCGCCACCAAAACCTTTCCATACAACAATACTGCAAATATCGGTAACAATAGTGTCATTGCAGGCAGCAGGAAACAGCTTTAGGGGTCACGTGCAGCCCACAGACCCCTGCCTTACAGTCTGTGAGACACCATCAGGAGGATGGCAATTTCCCTAGCAAACCCAACAGATGCATGTTCCAAGTGCTGGAACTAGGTATTTGGGAGCCCAGGGCAAGCAACTGATGGAACGCACCCTCAGATCAAGCAGTGAATGGAGCCACTAAATATGTGCCCAGGGTGAGGACCTGGTCACCCTTCCTTAATTACAGGCCTGCATGTTCCATTCTCAGAGTCCTGAGCAGGGGTATATCCAGAAGTGATTTTTGGCAGGGCCTGTGGCTGACACAGGCAGGCCAGTGGAAATAAAAGGGGGGATTGGATTCGATGACCTCTCATGGTCCCTTCCAGTTCTATGACTCTGTGACATGTGAAGCAGGAAGTTCAGGAAGCTACCAGCTGAGAAAGCTCCAATTGCCAAGGTAGCTTGAGCACAGTTTGGGTGGGCCCCATAGCTATGCCCCTGCTCCTGCGCAATGAGGTAAAAACCAGTAGCATTGGGGATGGCACAGAGTTGAGATAAGGGAAGAAATCTCATCTAGGCAATGACCTGGAAGTCTTGGTGACATGAGAGGTACAATCAGCAAGTACCCAGTCCTACAGTTCGGTCACCCAAAGAGTCATGTACAGAGTTGCTACTCTCTGAACTCAATCCTTTCCCTTGCTGCCGGCAAGCAATACCCAGAGCCCTTTGCACCAAGGAGAGTACTCCTCTGGGTGGCAACACGCAGTGTCTGATGGTGCCTGCTGGCTCTCCTTTCTCCAGCTATATCTGGCTGGTCCTCCAGGTGTCCATTTAACCAGAGTTGCACATGGTGATGCTTTGCAACAACTCGAGCAGAAAACTTGCAGTGCCCCAGGAATAGTTGCTTTGTCAGAACTGCCAATAGATTCATACAAGGTCGTTAGGAGGCACTCTGCTTCCCACAGCAAGTGACTGGGCAGCACTCTACTGGAAATGGCCACATCTGAAAACAGAAATAAGTCTGCCCTAGGGTTTGGGGATTTTAGTGAGAGGAAGGATAGTGCCCTGATGCCCAGTGGACAGCGTCCAGAAGTCACAGGTTGTGTCTCAATCCTGGCATGCAGCTGATTTCTGGAAGGGGCATTTTCTAACCCACACATGGCCCCTTGCCCCTTTTTATTCTCTCTTCTTGTACTGGCTTGCTTTTGGGGCAGTAGCTGAGCCTGCCTGTTATACCACACAGCCAGCTGGGAGCAAACATGGCTGTCATGCTGGGGTCTTGGGTGGCATTAGGCCTGTAAACTGAATGCTGCAAGGAAAACACAGAGAAGAGACTTAAACCTGCAGCAAGTGCACGCCCCCCCCCCCCTTTCCTGCCTCTATTCGCTAGCTGTGTTGCCTGTCCTTTGTGCAGGTAACAATGCCATTCCCGGCTGCTTTTGTCCAGCAGGGACCAGCTCAACCCACTGGGGAGCAAGTTGGAAGATGCTGGACAGCATCTGCTTAGGGTGCAGCATACTGTGTGCCTCCGGACACCAGCAGCAAACAGCCCTTTCAGGCAAGACAACTTGTTTTGGATGATGAGAACCACAAAAAGAGGAAGGCAAAAAGGGATATGGCCATGAGAGCAAGCACAATGTGTGCACATCTGCATGGAGGCCTGAAATAAAATGGCCACCATGGGCACTTAGAAAGGTAAAGTGCCATATGCAGAACAAGAGGCAGCTCAGCTAGTGAGTGCAGAGCTGCGGGAGCAGAGTGGTGGATCTGTTTGAGGCTCCGGGCTTCAGGAGGAACAGTTGCTGGAGAACCACCTCGCAGTGGCCAGCAATATGGTCGATTCCTTCTTCCTCTGGAGGACAGCGCAGGGGCTCTGGCCAGGGTGCATGGATCTGGCTGTGCTCATGTTGAGTGCTCATAGGCTGCAGGAGAGAGGGACAGATGGACAATTGCTCTGTCTAACTCCTGAGTGTGCCAACGATCCATCCAGCAGACTCCTTGTCTGCCGGATACTGGCAGGCAAAGGAGGAAGAGTGCCAGAATCCCCGGAGCCCTGCCAGGGACACTGATGCAGGCTTGGGGCTGAGGAGCTGATCTCCTCGGGGAGTTTGCAAGGGCAGCTGTGACCTGCCTGCTCTCCGGTCCAGCATTGCTAGATGCAGCCTGTCAGGGTCAGGTCAGGATTTCTGTGTCAGGTCCACTCACTGCCTAGGAGTGGGGCCTCTCCAGCTGAGTCCCTTGCACAGGGACACCCCATCCTCTTCCATCACATCAGAGGGGCACTAACTGAGCCTGTTCTCCCATCCTGACTCTCATCTGGGAGGGGCAGCTCCAGCTATTGGAAAGACAGAGACACGCCCCACGTTGTCAATGATGGGGCCACTTCATGTCTGCTTCCTACTTGCTCCTGCTGTGGTTTGCCACTCTCCCTGGGCCTGAGGCCGGGCTCTCAGGTACTCTTTGTGAAGAAATAGGCCCCATTTACAAAACTGCCAAGCCGAGGTCTCAGGCTGGTTGTGTTCCCACAGTCATCCGGTTGGGGCTTTCCAGGGAAGTGTCTTGCCTTCCCACTGGTGTGGCAGCCTTCTCCATCCTGTTTTCCCAGTGATTTCGTCACTCGCCCGGCTCCTGTCATTTCTGCCTTTCACCTGCTGTGGGTCCCTGGTGCCATTGCTCATCTGCACCCAGTGCCCTGCTCTGCTGCTAGGAGCCCGCCCCACCCTCTTCTCACATGTCCCCATCCAGGTCTGGTGCTTAAGCAAACTCTGGGCAGCTCCATGGAGTCAGCTGATCCCTCTTCCCCACAGCACCCTAGATGGAGTGGGAGGCTGCTCTGGGCATGCGGCCCTGGGCCAGCACCAAAGCGTGGCTCCGAGTCTTGACCCCCAGAGACGTCAGTCTGCCCCCTTTCTGTTCTTCTGCTCCAGGCTCCACCTGCTCTGAGGGACTGGGGCACTTGCCTCCCTGCAACACTGGTGCCCCACGGCTGCGCTGAGAGGGGGAGGGCCCCCCTTGGGTTTCTCTAGCTTTCCAAATATTTGCAGTCAACCTGTCCTCCTTTGCCTCAGGGGAGCTGGACCCTCACTGAATCAGGCTTCTTGCTTACAAATCCAAGGGTTGCCCCATGGCTGGACTGAGAGGGTCATGGCTTCCTGAATCCACCCCCAGCTCATTACCCAGCCTGGGCCAAGTCCTGTACTGGGGATGTCAGCATCAGCCAGGATGGCAGCATTCCCAGCCCTGTCACCTGGAAGCCAGCATGCCTGGGAGATGCCACAGAGGTTTCATTGCCAGGCGATACTTGGCCAGCCGCCCCAGATCAAATCTTCTGCTCCTCAGCCTGCATGCAGCTGTCCCAGCAGAACATTCCTCTCCCACCACATCTCCCAGAACTCATCATTACAGAGCCAATAACCCTGCACAGCGTAGTAACGCCTACAGGTCTATTTCTCGCCGTAGCAAGGTGTTTACGCATGCCCCTCACTACCATGTTTGTGACTGCCTCAGCTTAGCGTGTAGGGGAGTTAGGAATCCAGGAACTGCCAGCCGGATTCGGACCAGGGTCCCTCCAGTCCCATACGCTAACTCTGATAGTGGCTGGACCTTGCTGATGGAGATAGCTGCAGAACCCCTGCTATGGGCAGTAACAGAACAACAAGCTGATGACATTCTTTCTAACCCATCACAGGGAGTGGCTGGTTTATGGCCCAGAATGAGGGTTTATACCTATGACTCTATGGATGGAAATGCTGGCTATCTTCATTAGCCACAGAAATGTTTAATCTCCTCCTTGAAGCCTGCTAAGCTCTTGGCCTCAGTGGTATCTTGTGGCAGTGAGTTCCACAGGATAGGCATGTGGAATGCAAATTATTTCCTGGGACTGGCTGCAGTTGTTATTATTGCACCCAGTGTGTGACCTCCCTATGCCCATCTGCACCCTTGCTGCACTGAACATAGTGGCTCACACAGGAATTGGGTGTGTGTAACCCTCTGAGCCTGTGTTCACAATCACTTTGAGTGTGCAATTGCCCACCTACTCTGCACAGTCAGTGCAGTTGTGAGCGCAAATAGGAGGCCTGCACGTGCAGAAGAGCACCTGACAATCTATGGGCAGAGACACTGGAGGCGTGGGCATACACGCTCCCAGTGACTGTCCAAGGAAAACCTGAACACTTTGTTCATCTGTCATTCTTGGCTGTTGACTAGACTACACCTCCTGGGGCCAGCACTGAGCTCCAAGTTCTGCCCCACCCGAGTTAATTGCAGTCTAACAATTTCTGATGGGTCCCCTGAAAGGCTGGTGGAGTGGCAGGGCAGTCTCAATGACAGCTGCTCTCTGGGAGGAACAGTGCACAGGCTCGGCAGGTGCTGGGTGGGAGGGAGACGGACTCAGGGAACGCACTCAGTCCAGAGGGACTGGAGTTGCTGGCAGGAGAGGTGGTTGGCCAGGCTGAGTCCCTGGAGCAAAGGCCTGCCCTGGACTCAGAGGAAAAGAAAATATCAAGGGTCAGGGTGGGACAGTCAGGGCCCTTGGGAATATTTGTCACATGTGCAGCAAGAGGGAGGAGGCTGCCAGCCCGGATCTCAGCCTTTCCTTGCCCTCCCTGCAAGGAGGAAGCAGAGATACACAAAGCAGGTTGCAGCCTCCCACACAGTGAGAGGGGTTGGTGGGAACGAAGGGCGGCTCCAGGTACAATTGCTCGAGATGGCAAAGGAAGACCCAGGTGGACTGGCTCCGTGCAGTGCCCAATGCCATGCTCTGGGAATGGCACTGATGTGTTGCCGTGGGTGATGTCAAAGTTTCAGGTTGGCGTGATGGAGCCAGTGCCTTGTTTCTGTTCAGGACTCTTGGCCAACAAGTGCTGAATAAACTTGTTCAGTCGAGCTGGGTCTGTGCTGCAGAAAACCTCCCCCACTCCAGCAAGGATCAGGGATTTTCTTGAAGCCCTGCCCTCAAGGAATCCAAGGCTCCAGCGTGCCCCAGACTCGCCTGGGGACCAGAGCTTGAGGCACCCAGCTGTCAGAGCCTGGTCAATCAACTCCTGCCCCTTCAGGGGTGGGCACGGGTGTGGGGCAGGCCTGTCCCCTGCAGCTCCTGCAGTCTGGTCTCCTCCCTGCCCAATGGAGAGGGCATCTCCATTTTATTACCTAGGCAGAGCCTGAGGCCCAAGCAATTGTTGATGATTGCCTTTTTGGCTGTTAGCCCACCTGCCTGGGGTTGAGCTGTTCCCCTGCGGCCTGTCCTCTGGGGCACAAGCCTTAGGAGATTAAGTGGGGGGTGCCACTGGGTGAGGGGCAGCTTCCTTCCCCATCATTGACCTGGGCACATGCTTCCAGCCCCAAGACTTGGTGTGATGGCATTCCAGTTCTGGTCTCGCCTGGGCTCCCAGCCAGCTGCCTAGTGCTTGGAGATCCCACCCTGCCCGGGTGGGGCAGACACCTGGGGCTGCTCGCTGTGGAATGGAATTAGCAACCTCTGACAGGTCCCTACAGGTCACCTGGCAGCCGGTCCCTCCCTCTGCTGCACCAGCCTGCTCGCCTGACAGCTTATATCTGCCCTGCCTTGGCCCCGAGGATGCAGACAGACTGACTCCTGGAGCATCATGAGGTCTCTCGGCATCATCCTTCTCATGGCCCTGCTCTCTCTGAGGGCAGAGTCAGCTGCGTTGGGGGGAGACAAGCAGAGCTCCGAGACCTGTGAGTGCTGAGGCCGTAGGGGGATGGCACTGTGGGGAATTCAACCCTTGCAGAGGATGGTGATGTGGGATTGGATTCTCTTGGGCGAGCTGCCTACCTGTCGGTGGGCGGGGATATGCTCCAGGAGGGGGACTCGGCACAGTTGGGGGCAGTGCCTGTCTAAATAAAATGTGAGATTCATCTGAGGGTCCCTCCTCCCACAGCTGCCCCAGTCCCCCTGTTCCCCTCTGGGCAGGGCAGAGCTGCAAGTCATCTGCAGCCACCTGCCTTGTGAGCTCTGATGCATCTTTCATTGCAGCAAAGGCTGGTTACTGCTACAAGGTGCCCCCGGTGGGTGGTGTTTTCGATGGGAAGAACTGTGCCCCCTGCCTCCAGAGCAACTCCTGCTCCACCTGTGCAAATGACACCAACTGCCCTGGCAGTGATAAGTGCTGCCCGGACGAGTGTGGCTACACATGCCAGACGCCAGTGACAGGTATGGTGAGCCCTTGCTTGGAACCCCACTCAGGAGCAGCCAGTCCATCTCCCTGCTCTCCACTGTGAGGCAGGGTGCTGGGACTGTGCAGAGTGGGGTGCAGAGAGCCAGGGAACCCAACTGTCCCCCAGAATGGGGAGAAAATGGCTTCAAGGCAGGGGGGCAGCTGCACCCCGCACACCCTTAGCTTCAGGACTTAAGCCGTGACTGCCACGGGGCAGAGCAGGTCCCCAGGGGCAGAGGTGAAGCTGGGAGCCTGCTTAAATGGAGCTCAGCACCCCGAGGTGGGTTGGTAGGCTGGTGCTGCATGGGATGCAGCTGATGGCATGAAATGGCACCGAACAGAATTCCTGCCTGTGTCCTTCCAATGCAGGCAGCTGGGCTGAGAGCCACAACCCTGGAGAGTGGGAGTGATCCCACCAGCTCTGCTCCTGTCCCAAAGCAGAGCCTGCAGCTGGCTCTCATGCTACCGCTCAGGGAACCTGCCCAGCTGCCTTGGCATACGCAGGGGGGAGGTGGGGGCAGCCATGGTGCCATCCCTCATATAGGCAGCATAGATGCCACATATGATCTTGTCCATGGACATGGTGTCAGGTGACTGGATGATGAGCATCTGCAAGAGAGCTGCCCTGCTCCCCCTGACCCAGAGTCCCCCAAGGCATGGTGTCTGGCACCTGGGGCATTAGCTGGCAGAGATTGAAGAAGTGGCCCCCTTCCCTTTTGATGCCCTACACCCTGTTCTACTTTGCAGATCTCTGCCTCTTGCCATCTGTGTGCGGGAACTGCAAGGCCAGGTTCCCTCGCTTCTTCTACAACTGGTCCAGCCACGAGTGCGAGGAGTTTGTGTATGGTGGCTGTGGCGGCAACAAGAACAACTTTGAGACAAAGGAAGAATGTCTCCAGACCTGCGGGACTCATGGTAAATGAGGGCAGGCAGCCTGGCTCCACTAGGGGCAAGGGACCTGGGCCTCCCAGGCAGGACTCTAGACCCAGGATGCCTTCTCCCCCAATGCCAGGCAGAAGAAAGGCTGTTGGAGACTTCTTCTGCTCTTTGGAGCCAGTAGGGGAGGAGACATGTCCTGGTTCACCCTGGCCTGACTGCCATGCCTTTCTGTTGCAGGCACAGGCACAGCCTAGCCCAGGCCAGCATGGGGGAGCTGAAGAGGAAGCTGCTGTTTCTGGTGACCATCTTCCTGGGCACCATTCCTGGTTGGCTCTCCCCACCTGGGAGTCCCAGGTCTTTGATCCTCCAGATGCTCTGCGGCAGGGCTTGGCTGGAGATAGTTGCATTTCATTCCTGGTGCAGAGCCAGCTCCTACAGTCCCCCAGCACCATTGCCATTCTGGACTGCTAGACATGCTGTCTGTCAGTCATGGACATGCAACACAGAGCACTGTGCCTGCAGGCAGGCGACAGTGGCTCCTCCTGCAGTCCAGGGCTCTTCTGGATGGTCCCAGGTGGGTGCCATCAGCTGAACACACTCTTGGTTTGTTACACTAGCTTAAAGAAACCCATTTCCCTGGAGGTCTGAGAGGGCCTAGTGGGCTAAATAGAAGGACTGACCTTATTCAGAACAGGAGGAGGTCTGGTCACTCCAGCCCTGAGAGGACTTGCCAGACGGGCACAGACTCTGCTTCCCTTTTGAGACTCCAGGGCACATTGGGTGATGGGAAGGAACAGCCCAACTTTGTGGACAGGCGTGCCCCTGCCAAGGCCCCAGTGTAGCACAGACCCAGGCCAAGCCCCAGGCCCTGCCCCTGCCAGCTGTTCTGTAGCCTTCATCACAGTGCTGGTGTCTCCTGTGACAGCAGGTGTTTTTGTTAAAGCTCCAGCTCCTTGAGTCAGGTGATCACAAGACAGCTTCATTTAACAAATATGGCTCTGCAGAAAAGCCTGAAACATAGCCTGGTTGTGAAGACAGGCTCCAGCCCCCAGAATGAGACTCAAACTTGTTAGTTTAGAGCATCTCTTTTTTTTTTTTTAGCCCTGCCTACAGGCTGGCAATGTCACCATTCTCTGGTCTCATCTATTGTGTCACACCCATTTGTATCTGCTCATCCAGCCCTAGCCAGGCAGCCACTCAGTTACATGAAAAGGCACGTGGCTGAGAGTCAGGAGATTATGGTCTGATCTCAGCACTGCCACAGACTCACCCAGTCACCTCAGGCAGGTCTTTATGCCTCTGTTTCCCTGCTCCACCCCCATGTCTTGCTGTGAAGAAGTGGGAACCCTCTGCTAGGTTAATAAGGGAAGACACGGGTGTTGACCCTCTTTCTTTTCTATTCGGGTGATGGGACACAGGTGGGTGATATGGGGTAGAGCCACTAGGGGGTAGGGGGGTAGTGTTTAGGGAGCCTGTACCTGGGACCCCCCGCTGGTCACACTGGATTCAGCTGGTTGGACCAGGGGGCGGAGAGGGGGGACAGAGCGAGGAGGGGAATAAAGGACCAAGGGGAAGGAGGGGAGGAGGGAAATGGAGGATCCAAGAGACAGGACCCTGCCCTGGGGTGTAGCCCTAATCCCCTGGGGGTTTCACTTCTGGTTGTTCTGAGGATGCTGATACCAACTGTCCTTGCTGCTGTATGAACTGGTTTGCTGATAAACCCTTTGATTGCCACACTGGCTGAGAGTCACTGCTGACTGGGACGGCTGGGACCTCCTGGAGGGAGGAAACCCCTTCCAAGGGAGACCAGACAGAGCAAGGATCGGACCCTCTGAGCCTGGAGTTGGGAGCTGGCTGCACGGAACGTAGAGACCCAGGGGCTGGACAGGAGGAGACTCCACCACAGCAGAGTCCTGACTGGCTGTGGACAGAGGGGATCCAAGAGGCTTTTCTAGGGTCTCCATCACACTTGCCCATCTAGAATGTAAGCTCCCTGCATCAGGGACTCTCTCCATTTGCACAGCATCTAGCACAGTGGGGCCCTGATCATCTATCACTCTAATAAAAAAACCCTCTGTCCTTCTTCTCAGGACAGGCTCTACAGCCTGGTCACTAGACTAGTGCTAGCAAGTATTTCTAGCAGTGCATGGTGCTTAGCGCTCCAGACCTGTCAGGTCCCCAGGAAACAAACTTGCCTTGAGGGAGGGCTCTGAGAACCCACAACAACTCCTGCCTATCATCTAGCAGCCAGCCTAATAAGATCTAGAGCTAGTAAGATCCCCTTCCATCCCAGGGTGCAAAGGCTTTACAGCAGCTAACAGAGAATCAATTAAAAAAATCAGAACCCAGAAAGTACTCCTATCCCAACCCCACCTCTAGCCAAACCAGAGCATTGGCATGAGAGGGATTTAAAGGCCCTGGCTCCACCCCTCCCCTGGGAGAGTCCACTCAGATGGGGTTGGTGAACCAGCTTGCCAGCTGTTGGAAACAGGAAAGCCAAACCAAAGCCCCACACAGATTGTAGGTCTGCTCTGCTGCAGCCCACAAAGAATCTAGTGCATGCAGGGCCTGGCTGCTCTTGTTAGCAGGACAGATAGCCATGCACACAGATCCACAGCTCCCCTTCTTGGACCAAAATAGACTCTTCTTCCCTGTGATTGGTGAGGTATGGGATTGAAACCCTATAAATATAGGTGCCTCCCCCCCATCCTTGTTATGTAGTTTACACACTTCAGGGGTTGTGGTTGGAGGGGATTGTCTTGCTGGCTCTGTTCCCTTGACTGACCCTGCAATGTGCCTGATGCTTTGCAGAAGGGCTCTAGCCAGCAGCTGGGGAGGTTGCTTACAGGGAGTGAGGCCTGAGCCCCAGAGCTCAGTAGAGTTAGGAGATTTCAAACACTGGGGCCACAGGGGAGTCTCTGCTGATAGTTTGGGACATGTGGGAATTGCTCATAGCTGGGGGTGGGTTCAGCACAGTGACCACATCAGCTGTGCCATTCTGGGCTCGTCCAAAACACGTCCCCAGCTCTGTCCATGAACTGATCTCTCTGCCTGTAACTCCTGTTGGAATTTGCTCTGGGAGCTAGCACTTAGCTCAGACTGACTTTGATTATCAAACTGCAGGGGTTGGTTTTCCAGTGTTCAGTGTGTGGGATGGATCCTGTTCCCATGTGAAAGCACAACCTTTTCCTAATGTGCCCATGCACAGCTGACTGTGGCCTAGAGGAATGGGGTGAAGCCCAGGAAGTGTGCTGGGGCAAGGAGGGACATGCTGGGAGTGCAAGCCCTGATATGTGACCTGTGGGTCAGGAGAGCAGGGGTTTCATTTCAAAAGGTTTCTGCTGGGGAGGAGGATGAGGGGTTGTGTCAGCAAATAGACTAGTGTGGGCCCCTTAGAGCTGTATAAATGAGAAGAACCCAGCAGTGTTTGTTTTCCTAATGCTCAGCTCTGAAGTCAGGGGCACAGAAGAGAAAATGGAGCACAGGGTCCTACATAAACTGCCTCCCTTTCTCCATAGCAAGTGAGGTCCCTGGAAGAGAACATCCCCATTAGCCCAGGAACCTCTAAATGCTGCTGTGTTGTGCTAGGGCATGTAGATGCAGCTGCCTTGCCTCAGGTGCCCAGGGACTCAGGGCTCAGTAGGGCAAGCCCTGCACCAGCATGGGTCATTGCCTTTGTGTGTTCAGTTTTATAACTGGCTGTTCAGAACTGACAGCTCCTCGCACCTGGAGCTTAGGGAGCCCAGGGAGCAAGAACCAGGAGTGGGAAGCTGATCTGTAGCTGAACTGGGGCAAGTGTCTGGGTGCAGAGGGGAGAATGTGACCTGAACAAAGAAGACGGGGCTCTCTGGAGCCAGAGAATGGGCTGAGTTTGAGAGGCAGGCCTGAGGCACAGACCTGGCCGCTGGCTTGTGTTCAGACTGAAGCCCACTCCCGAGGCAGGACTCCATATCCACACTCCCGCACCCCGTTGGCCCTTGCTCCTTATGGCTGGGCTATCCCCACGGCATGGCCTGTGGGTCTCCTCAGGAGCGCGACTGGTGCCATCCGTGCTGTTCCAAGAGGGCAGGCACATATCTCAGCACTGGGGCTGGGATCAGGCTGGAGGTGGACCCACTCTGTAGTTCCAGGGTGGAGCTGATGAAGTTGGACCCCTCCTCAAGCAAGCCTCCAAAGGACCTGACCACTAGGGCTACTGGCTAGAGCTGAGATGTGCAGGGCACACAGAGGCTTGGTGCTGTCATGCTTTATTGCCGGAGGATCAGTAGCAGTCTAGATGAAACATTGGGAGAGCAGTCTGGGGGGGTGGGATTGGGGCTAATTATGGGATCTGCTAACAAACTGTCCTGTGGTGAAGGTGTCTTCTGTTCATCTCTGGCTGGCACAGTGGCACATCCATTAAATGTCATCTGAAAAATAAACATGCTCAGAGACTATAGCACAGGCAGTTAGGGCAGGTGGGCTATGGGACACTTATTTCTCTAACTTCTGGGCACAGACTGGGTGAGACTCACCCCTTTCCATCCCCATGTTTTGCTAGACCACCCCCCATTTCCCATATACCCCAGGACTCTGTCCTGGCCCCATATAACTCTCTGCCAGAAGCTGTGCCTTGCAGGTATGTCAGGCTCAGCTCCAGCCACCGCCCAGGGTCCTGGCACCTTAGGACAGCTGGGAAGTTGCCAGGTGCCCTGACCTCTCCTCTAGTGTAGCAGGACTTGGTGCCCCCGGACAGGAGTGAGGCCAGTGCAGCCACTGGCCCTGCAGCCCGGCATGCTCCACCCCTCCCAATGGACCCAGCTTCAACCAGAGCAGGAAGTGGTCACTCGCCCTGAGCCCTGTGCATGAGGTGATTAGCTGCAGGCTGGTACCTTTCTCGGGGCTGGTGCAGCGCATGGCACACGTTCTAAAGCAGCACTTTTTGCTCCCGGGGCACTCATGGTCGCTGTTGCACTCAGGGGGGGCTGTGTGTTGACACTTGGCTGGGTCAGGTGGGCAGGTGCCAGGCTTCTCTGCAGCAGAAGAAGACCAGGCTGCCTTGTACAGGGTGTGTAGGGGGAGGTGGCTCCACAGAGGTTGAGTGGGCTTAGTTGTGTGGTAGCACCCGTGGTTCCCAGCAGTGGGTGGATGCACCCAGCTGGTGTTGAAATGTGCACAAAGGAAGGATCTGGCTGGGAGACTGGTTGCCTGGAGCCAAGGTCTGACTAGCTGGGCTTTGCAGAGGATGCCCCACCCCACTGCCATGTCCCAGCAGAGCCTGGATGGGTCCCCAGCACTGACCACCAAAGGGCACCTCAGGCACATTGAGAGACAGGAGGGGAGAGGGGGAGTGCTGGGTGCAGCCAGGCTGGGGTGGAGAGAAGCATGGTGATTGCTTGGAACTGCCCCTCCTGCCACCAGGTGCCTTCCAGGAGATTGGGGCCCTCCAGAGCATCTCAGGGATCAGAGACTCTAGCAGTCCAGCTGCACGGCTTATAGGGGAAAATGAAAGTGGTTGGTTAGCCATGAACTAATGCTGGATGGAGAGGTGGGCTGGCCCAGGGAAGGAGAAGGGCCAACACGTGGGGTTAGGCAGCAAGCACACTGTCAGGTCTGTTGGCGATCCCCTCCACCTGCTATGGTGGATGGCCGGAGGTGTGTATGGGAAGAGATGGACAAAGAGATGGCTGGGATGGCTGAATGGAAGTGGATGGAGATGGATGGAGGTGTGAATGGGAAGGGATGGACAAAGGGGTGGACAGGATGGCTGGACAGAGGGGTGTGTGGGAAGGGATGGACGAAGGGATGGAGATGGACGGAGGCGTGCATGGGAAGGGATGGATGGAGGTGTGCACGGGAAGGGAGAAGATGGCGCACACTCAGGTCCCTCCCTGAGCAGGTCACAACAGCACATAGGCCACACACGCAGGGGCTGCCAACAGGGCTGCTGCTGCTGTAGAACCACCCACCGCCTGGCATCTGGATCACCCCGGATGGGGTGAGCTGACCTGCCCACAGGGCTGGTGCTGCCCCTCTGAGTCGGATGGGCTTCTGTGGCCATAAAACCCCTGCCAGGACCCCCTGTTCCCTCTGGTCTTGCTGATTCCCCACTGAGGTATCTAAAGGGATCCATGAGATCCTGCAACACTGGCAGCACCATAGTGCTTCTAAAACTCTGTGGCAAAGGGGTGAGGTGCAGTGAGTCCAGCTGTCTGGGCTGGAAAGGGCGTCCTGGACCTGGCCTCTCTGCTGTGGCTCACTAAGCAGGGCAGGGATCTTTCCCAGTTTACAATGGTGTCAGGAGGTCGAGGGCCAGACACACACAGCCCTCCTCTCCACCCCCCCCCCCACGTTCTGAGCCAGCTTGTGGGCAGGGCTCAGCTATGGAGCTGCTGACACTGGGGTGCGTGTGTGACATTTACCTGTAGAGATGGGTGCCATACAGACGTGACCACATCCATTACTGCAGCACTTCTGCCTCCTAGGACACTCCTCATCATCGCTGCATTGCTCCACACACACACCTGGGCCCTGGGGCTCCGGGCAAATGCCAGGTTTCCCTGGAACACAGAGCTGCCCCATGAAATGGGCTCACACTGGAGTGATGAGCCCCCTCCTGACCCTGTGGGGCATCCTGAGCTGGGAGCTCCCCAGGGGAGGAGCCCAGGAAGGAGAGGTCATTCAAATAGAAATTCTGAGCCCCTGGGGAGCAGTGGGATCATCGGGGGCTGGCTAATGGGACTGGGATCCTGGCCCTTCACAGAATGACCCTGATTCCTCCTATCTGCTCAGATATGGGGGGACACCCCCACCCCCAGCTGTGAGGTCGGTGTTTGAGGCAGGGCTCAGCATGGGACCTAGCCTGACCTTACCTCTGGTCTCTGCTTTCATGCAGACATGGCCACATCCATTACTGCAGCACTTCTGTCCCATGGGACACTCCTCATCGTGAAAGCACAATTCTACACAGGTCCCAAAGCCCTGGGGCCTTGGGCAGATGGCCCCACTCTCTGCAACACAGAACAGCCCCATGGCTGTGAAACCCAACCTGCTGCTCATCTACCCATCTGCCCCAGCTGAAGCCAGGCTGCTTGTGAGGGAAGAAGGGTCTGGGGGGCAAAGGGCCCGACCTGAAGCACTGCTCTCTGGTGGGCAGACCTCAAGGGAGCCCTTCCACCTTATCCTCCCTGGTCCGACCCCAGCCTCTCTAACAGAGCCAAGGGCTCAGGGAGAAGGCTGTTGGACAACTCAGCTCCTCAGGCACAACAGAGCTGCCCTCTAGGGGAAAGCTGGTTGGGGCTGGCCCCAGATGGTGGGACAGTTCCCAGGAGCTAGGGGCCATCCCACACACACCCCACTTCTGCCAGGCACATGGCTCCAACCAGCCATCTTCAAGAGAAACACAGAGCAGCACAGCGCATAAACTCCAAATGACCACAATAAACTAGCAGCATGACCAGCTCAGGGTAGCCACTGTCCATGTCCCCCTTCCCCAGAAGAGACCCAGCCCACGAGACAGCAGCCGTCAGCATTGCTCCCGGCATTCCTGGGCGGCATGAGGGCAGGACAGTGCATGGCTAGGCTAGAGCTTGGCCAGGGGGGTGGGGAACGAGGGTTCTGGCCAGGACAGAAATGCCCTGCCAGCTTCAGCAGAGATATTGATGCCTGGGACCTGGGTCAGTTAGGGTCAGTGGGACCTTTGCATGACCATGCAGGTGAGGAGACGGCTGGTGGCTGAAGGCTGGACTGTCACATCAGCCCTGTGCAGCCAGTGAGTGGTGAATGTGGCAGGCACCCCCTCAACACCCTTTGCCGGCGAGCAGTGATGCCATGGCTCCTTTCCCCGCTGCCCCAGCCCTCCGTCTGAGCTCACCTGGGGGTGGTTTCTGGCAGACACGGCCACAGCCTGTGCTTCTGCATCGTTGCCTGCGGGGACACTCCTCATCAGTGCTGCACTCGTCCACACATGGGCCAGGCATGGTGTCCCCAGATCTCTGAGTCTCTGTAACACAGCGGGTGGCCGAGATACCTGAGTATGTGGGGTGCACAGAGCCCAGCGACCCCCGCACCAAGGAAGGGGCCCAGGCCTGTACCTGGGTGTACTGCCGTGCACTCCCAGTGGCAGCCTGTGTTGCAGCATTTCTCGTGTCTCTCACACACATGGTCGTCCAGGCACCTGTTGGAACGTCGCTGCTGCGGGTCACTGCAGGGCTTTGCCCTAGGACAGGTTCCGGGGTGCTCTGGGGCACAGGGAAGGGATGTGAGAGTGACAATGAACCCTCCATGGCAGGCAGGTGCCCTCCGTTTCCACTTGTCATGAGAACTGCCCTGGGGAGGGTCCCGGCTAGACTCTTGCTCCCTGCAGCCCAAACCCCCTGCTCACTCCTGGCTTGCATACCTCTGTTCACCCCCTCTCTGCTGCTCTGCCCTGGCAGAGGCTCCTGCCAGCCTGTCCCTGTGATGGGGTCCCAGTTCCCTGGGAAATGGAGGGGGATGAATGGGGCTGGTCTGCAGAGTGTCTCCCAGCTGCTGGCCAGTTACCTTTGTAGGGGGGTACACAGTGCATGGCGCAGCCGGTGAAGCAGCACTTCTCCTGCCTGGCACAGTCTCGGTCATGAGCGCAGGCATCTGGTTCATTACATGGCACCAGGGTTTGCCAGGGCTTCTGTTTTGGGCATGTGCCAGGCTTCTCTGAAGAGAGAGGGTGGGAAGCTGCTGGCTAAAGGATGTTACAGTGGGGACACACCACATACACACCAGGGCCACATCATCGCTGTGGCGTCTCCACCCTGCTCCTGGCACAGCCAGCCGTGCCATCCTGCTGCACCAACAGCCACTAGGAGCTCCACCAAAGGATGCTCAGTGCTGGGCTTTTCCAGCACCTGGGTCTCCAGGCTTCTTGCTGCTAGCCGGGCAGGTGATGATTCTGGGCAGCGCCATGTCCTGCTGGAGAGCAGAAGTCTGGACGTGGCCGCAGAGGGGTGCACCTCCCCTGTCTCCCAGCCCTGCTCAGCAGCTGTGATCCCAGCTGAGGGATCCACAAAGCACGGGGGGGCTGCTGCTTAGTAGAACTGCCGCACTTTGCACTGGGCACACCCTTGCCAGGAGGCTCCTGGCCCTGGGCACTGCGACCCTTGTGCTCTCTGTGCTTGCTCAGGCAGCTCATGCATAGGGGACAGGGCAGCAAAGCTCGAATGGAGCCAAGGTCTGCAGGCGCTCCACTGCTGGCACACATCCTCTGGCCATCATGTCATTGCAATAACCCTTGGCTGCTGATGATTCACTAGTGGGACATCTGTGGGGCAAGGCTGCTGGGGCTGACAGCCCCATGCTCGAGTGGACAAGGCCAGCCCCTGCCACTCTGGTTACCACTCTCTGGCGCCTGGCATGTCCGGCCACACCCACTGTCACAGCACTTCTGGTCCCTTGCACACTCCTTGTCCTCCATGCACGAGGACTTGCAGGAAGAGGGGGACTTGGAGCTTAGTCCATCCGTCAGGGGGCAAATGCCAGGCTTCTCTGGAAAGCAGGAAGCAGAGGAGTTGAGGGCTCCCTGGGGTTCATATGACAGTCCAACCTCCCCTTCTCACCAGATCCAAGCCTGGCTACCTGGCACGCCACTCATCTGTGCTGAGAACGAACCAGGTCTGGGCCCCTCTCCTGACTGACTTGTCGCAATCATGGCTTATTTGTTTGGCAGGCTCAGCACTGGGGACCCTGGGCCCTGTCTGCTCCATGCAGACATGGTCATTGCCTAGCCCTGGCCCAAGGAGCTGGCTTTGCCACTTTCTCTGGGTGCTCATCTGAGAGCTTTGGGCACTTGCCAACTTGGCCTATCCCAGCCATCCCATGCAGGGACTTGCCTCTGCTCCCTCCTGCCTTGTAACATTAATTGGGGGTTTCCTCCAGGTTCAGTGTCTCCAGAAAAGGCCCTGCTGGGAGGCTGCGGAAGCCCAGGGCTTTGCCCAGATAAGAGGCTGCCACCCAGGCAGTCTGAACCAGGCCTCCTACCTTTTGAAGGGACCAGGCACTCATGATCACAGCCTTGCAGACAGCACTTCTGTGCCCCAGGGCACTCACTGTCGCCATGGCATCTAGCGTCGCATTCATAGCTGATGTAGAGTCCGTTGCGCACTGGACAGAATCCGGGCTTCCCTGGCATAGACAGAGACCGGGGCAGTCATGGAGGGGGCAAGAGGAAGGCCCAACTGCACCTTCAGGCCAGGCTGTGGGCAGGTGGGAAGGGTCTGAGCCCACTCAGGGGAGGGCAGAAGATGGCAGCATCACCCTGAGCCAAACATCCTGTGGTCAGGTCCAAGGGATTTAGCACCAGGAATGAAATGGCCCCTTAGTCAGTGGCCTGGCAAGTGTCAGCCTCATGGTCTGTAGCACAGGCAGCCAGATGAGCCCCCAGTGACTCCATGGGGGAGCAGACCACTGGGATCAGGTCAAAAGCAGAGATCCCTTGCCAGGCTCTGCTGCTAGCCCCTGCTCTGGTTCACCCCACGCCCAGTTTCCTCCCATGCCTGTCACGGCACAGGAGTGTTGCTCCCTCCCCTCTAACATGATAGTTACCATCACCCTGCACTGGGCACTCTAGGAGGCACTGATGGTGGCAGCACTTCTCTGTTCCTAGGCAGTCCCAGTCTCTGCGGCATTTCTTCTCACCATGCCCCTTGGTTTCCTCTGCATCTGCAACACAGAGCAGCCACTTGGCCCCCACCCAGTCACAGGATGCACCCACCACACCAACCCCGACTAATTCCACCTGCACCAAGGGCGATGGTGGGAATGGGCTGATGGAGCTGAAGACATTCATGCTGTCCAGTTTCCTGCTCCAGCCTCCACTACCCTGGCCTCAACCCCTCCCAAGTGTATCCCCCTGCAAAGGAGCAACCCTAAGGCAGGGAAGTCCTACCACAGAAACACACCAGCTTACCCCAGGCACCACTGCAGAATCCCAGCTCCCTGCTCACTGTGAGGCTGCCTCTTCCTGCCCCCCTCCTGCTAGTCCTGGGGTGGGAATGCAGAGGCCCATGGCCAGCAGGGATTGGGCTGGGGGCCTGCCCTCCTGGCTGGAAGGGACAAGCAGCCTGTGGAGAAGTGGGAACCCTCTACTAGGTTAATAAGGGAAGACACGGGTGTTGACCCTCTTTCTTTTCTATTCGGGTGATGGGACACAGGTGGGTGATATGGGGTAGAGCCACTAGGGGGCAGGGGGGTAGTGTTTAGGGAGCCTGTACCTGGGACCCCCCCCCCCGCTGGTCACACTGGATTCAGCTGGTTGGACCAGGGGGCGGAGAGGTGGGCAGAGCGAGGACAGGAACAAAAGACCAAGGGGAAGGAGGGTAGGAGGGAAATGGAGGGTCCAAGAGACAGGACCCTGCCCTGGGGTGTAGCCCTAATCCCCTGGGGGTTTCACTTCTGCTTGTTCTGAGGATGCTGATACCAACTGTCCTTGCTGCTGTATGAACTGGTTTGTTAATAAACCCTCTGATTGCCACACTGGCTGAGAGTCGCTGCTGACTGGGACGGCTGGGACCCTCCTGGAGGGAGGAAACCCCCTCCAAGGGAGACCAGACAGAGCAAGGATCTGACCCGCTGAGCCTGGAGTTGGGAGCTGGCTGCACGGAGCGTGGAGACCCGGGTGCCGGACGGGAGGAGGCTCCACCGTAGCAGAGTCCTGACTGGCTGTGGACAGAGGGAATCCAAGAGGCTTTTCTGGGGTCTCCATCACAACAGGTTATGTGTGTCTGCACTCGTCTGGGGCCACGATGAATTCCAGGGCTCATTGCAGGCGGTCAAAGCCTAGGAAGTTAATGAGAGCAGAGCACAGGGGGGCAGCAGTCTGCACGAGGAGTTGAAGTGTTCTCTCCTGAGCGCGAAGCGGGCGGGTAGTGCTGCTTTGTTGCGGCTGCTGTGTGCCATTGATGCCCATTCCTGCTTTGGGGAAGTCGGAGGGTGAGAACACAGACTGAGTGGCCACCAGATGTGACGGAGACCCCAGAAAAGCCTCTTGGATCCCCTCTGTCCACAGCCAGCCAGGACTCTGCTACGGTGGAGTCTCCTCCCGTCCAGCACCCGGGTCTCCACGCTCCATGCAGCCAGCTCCAACTCCAGGCTCAGCGGGTCCGATCCTTGCTCTGGCTGGTCTCCCTTGCAGGGGGTTTCCTCCCTCCAGGAGGGTCCCAGCCGTCCCAGTCAGCAGCGACTCTCAGCCAGTGTGGCAATCAAAGGGTTTATTAGCAAACCAGTTCATACAGCAGCAAGGACAGTTGGTATCAGCATCCTCAGAACAAGCAGAAGTGAAACCCCCAGGGGATTAGGGCTACACCCCAGGGCAGGGTCCTGTCTCTTGGACCCTCCATTTCCCTCCTACCCTCCTTCCCCTTGGTCCTTTGCTCCCCTCCTCGCTCTGCCCACCTCTCCGCCCCCTGGTCCAACCAGCTGAATCCAGTGTGACCAGCGGGGGGGGTCCCAGGTACAGGCTCCCTAAACACTACCCCCTGCCCCCTAGTGGCTCTACCTCATATCACCCACCTGTGTCCCATCACCCAAATAGAAAAGAAAAGAGGATCAACACCCGTGTCTTCCCTTATTAACCTAGCAGAGGGTTCCCACTTCTTCACACAGCCCCACGGCCTAGGGTGGGCCGTGAGAGAGCACTAAATGGGCAGCTGCAGCCCCACCCCACTGGTCTGTGCGGTCTGGGACCTGAGCCCACTCTGGGCTCCGCTTACCTTTGCTCTGCGCTGGGCACACCCTGCGGCACTGATGGCTGCAACAGGCCTCTGCTTCCAGGCAGTCCTGGTCGCTGCGGCACCTCTGCCCCATGTGGCCCCCATGTCCCTTGGGGTCAGCTGTGGGGTCCCCTGTGCACAGAACAGTCCCACGGTAGTGAAACCATGGCTGAGCATGAGGCCGCACAGCTCCATGAGGGGTGGGGGCTGCCCAAGTCCACTGGACTGGAAAAAAGAAGCCAGCTCCTGTCCCTGTCCCACTAGCCCCTCCCTGTGCCGTTCATCATGCTTAGCCTCTCCCTGCCAGCTTTATCCTCCCAGTCCCTTCGCTCAGATTCATGGTCTGGTATGCCAGGGACCACTGCCCATTTCCCCAGGGTGGGCACCTCAGTACTGTCCAGAGTGCCCATTTCTACCAGCAAGGACAGGAGTGGAGCTGGCATGGGCCAGTGCTGTTACCAAACCTGTGGGGGCAAGGATGGGGGTCAGCCCAGGTTACCATCGCTCTGTGCTGGGCACACCCTGCGACACCAATGGCTGCAGCAGACCTCTGCTTCCGGGCAGTCCTGGTCATTGCGGCATCTCTGCCCCCTGTGCCCACCGTGCCCCTTGGTGGTGACTGGGCTTGCTCCGGGCTCCCCTGTAACACAGAGTGGCCACACGGCCCCCCACCTGTCACAAGGATGCACCGATCAAACCAGACTGGCTCTGGCTGGCACCCAGGGCTATGGCAGGAATGGGCTAACAAAAGCCCTCCTCTCCTGCATCGGATATCAGCCCCCATGCAGTGAGACACGCTCCGGGAAAAGAAGGGAGCTGAAGAGAAAAAAGCCCTGTTGCCTCTGTCCTCTGCCAGTGCCCTGGGCACTCCACCCCCCCTCGAGGCCCAGCTCCATCCCTGCCTGCCCTGGCCCCCCATCTCTTGCTGCTCCTCAGTAGTGCTGGCAGGGGCACCTGGTGCCATGGCCCAGCCAGCAGCTCTTTGCGACCCCCACAGGAAAGAACTGGGCTCCGGAGACTCTGAGCACCAGCTGCACCTGGGGAACGGTCATTGCCCCTGAGAGGGAATGAATGGGGCAGGTAGGGAGTGTCCCAGTCTGGTGGCAGCCCCACATGAGCCCATGCTATCTCACCTGCTGTGTGGGAGGGCAGTGCACAGATGAAGCTGTAGCCCATCTTGCAGCACTTGTCTCGCTTGTGGCAGTCGCTGTCTTGTTGGCACAGCGTCAGGTGCGGCCCCTCGTTTCTGATCTTAAATGCTGGGCACAGCCCGGGTTTCTCTGGAACACAGACCAGGCATGCTGCAGTGCGGACCCCACCCTATAATAGTGCTGTCCCAGCCAGCTCCCAGCAACTCTATGTGGGAACAGGGGGGCAGGCCAGGACCGAAGGGTGACCCAGATCTGGTCCCCTCGTTCAGTTCCCTGCCCTACACTCCCCTTTACGTTCTCAGATATTGTCCCCCCCTCTGCCCTTTGATTCACATCTGGCTTGGGCCCAAGCGCTTCCAATCCTCCTCCCGGCCCTGTGCCCTGCCCTCAGTGCCTGTCTCCCCACCTCAGCTCTAGACCCTCCCTGCAGCCAAAACTCGTGATGTGCCCACATTGTCTGCCCCCTGGCTCCCATGCTCTGCCCCATGTCCCCATCCTTGACCCTGGAGACTGAGGTCCCTGTGGGAACGTAGGTGCCAGACAGCAGCTGGTCAGAGCATCTGGGGCTGAGGGAGTGAGGATCAGCCAGGGCATGTTTCTGGGCTCAGGTCCTGGACCTAGAAGGTCCATCTACACTGCCTCCCAGCCCAGCTCCACAGCTGGGTGCATTGGAAACAGCTGTGTAGATGTGGCTTTGGGGTTGCGGCTTGACCTCTCAAGCCGGAGGTACTGGCTAGGCTGAAGAGCGGTTGCAGCAGCAGTTTGTCATGCCCTGGTCTAAGCACTGCTCGCTGGAAGGCTCAGCTCCAATGCAGTGTGGACATGTCCTCAGCAGGCAACCACGATCCACCCCTCGCCTCAGAGCCACGTGCGTTGCATTGCCTTTGGGGTGCCATGGCAGCAGGGTGTCCTACTGGTGGAAGTGCCCACTGCTCGAGGGTACGGCAGGCCAGAGCAGCTGCTTCCTACCATGCTTGGGCTCCAGGCAGGCAGTGCCACAGTGGATCCGGCAGCATTTCTCCTGGCCCGGGCAGTCCTTGTCTTTGATACAGTGAAAGAAGCATGGGCTGAGGCTGTCCGCTGGCGCCAGGCCTGGGCAGACACCAGGTTTCGCTGGAACACACAGAGCATATGTGATAGGGATGGGCTCTGGGACGCTTCTGCTCACAGAGCAGACTCCTCAGGTGATGAGCCCAGGCTGTGGGCACCCCCAGGGCCTGCCTGTCCATTCCCAAAGGACATTTACTGGCTGCAAGCACATGATCGAGAATGCCATGGCTGGGCAGTCAGGAGTGCTGCTGTGGTGGCTGAGCTTGCACTTGGAGTGTGCAAATGCACAAGCCTGATTGGTTTGAGCTTCTTCCTTCAGGTGCAGGCACCTTGTGACTCGGCATCGAGGACTCTGTCAGATCCTCCAGGACTCCAATAGCTACTCAGCAGTGCTGGTAGAGCAAAACAGACAGTGTGGTGCTGCACCACAGCCACCAGGCAGAAACGAGCCCACAAGCAGCAGGGCTGCCGGCACGTGAGGCCCTCCAGGAATGGTCTGCATCCAAACAGGCAGGGCCGAGGTGTCTCAGGATGTGATCTGGGCTCACCCTGCCCCCATCAGCGGGTGGGTGAGGCCAGCACTCCTGCATGTAGCCCACTTTGAATGTAGGAAAAGATTTTGTTGGGCAATGGGAGGACTGGTGGGGACCCACGCCTGTTGCTGGGACAGCTTGTTAACTAGTAGCGGATCCTCACCATCCGGGAACAAAGTCACGGCCATGCAGGCCAGGCCACAGCCATTGCTACAGCACTTGCGGGCACTGGGGCAGTCGCTGTCGTGACGGCATCTCTCTTCACAGGACTCGCTGGCTCCTCCTGGTAAGGCTGGGCAGACTCCAGGCCTCACTGCAAATCACAATCCATGGACATCACAATCCATGGACCTTGCCTGCTGCCCCATGCGGGAATAAGGGCGTCCCTGGAGGAAATTGGCCGACCTGACCCTCGCCTTCCTCAGCCCCTGTTCCTGCTCGGACTTGGCCTCTCCCATGCTTCCTAACCCCATTGTGAGGGCTCACCTTGGGAAGGACAGTCTCCGCACCCAACCTGAATACATCCAGCACCATGCCTTGTCCCCTCCCCACCCACAGCTCCCCTTAGCTTCCCCCTCCCTTGCATGGAGCCCAGCCCTGCTCGCCACCCAGGCTGCCCTCCTGCCCGCTGCCCTGGACGGAGGAGAATCTGGCAGCCTCACCCCCGGCTGGGAGGGTGTGCAGTGAGAGGCCAGCCAGTCCTTTTGGGAAGAGGGAATGCTGCAGTCTGGGGACAGGGAAGGGGGAACTCAGGAGCTGGGGGTGCACATGCCCCCCTATGAGACATGCCTTCCTCTCACCTTCTGGGGCCACTGAGGTGCACTCAGAGCCACAGCCGTTCCCACAGCACTTCTGAGAACCAGGGCAGTCGTCGTCGCCATTGCATTTCTCCTCACAGGGGCCGGTTTGTCCCTGCTGTATGGCCGGGCACTCTCCAGGCTTCCCTGGGCACAGAGCCGTCACCCAGCAGTGAGATGCCCATATGCTGTCAAAGCCACGTGGCTCCAGGGGAGAAGGAGTGATGGCCCTGTCTTTCCCATGGGGTCTCTCTGCCTGGACGCCTCAGCTCCCCTTCTCCGTGACACATGCCTTCCCCCGCTCATGTCTCTGCATGCGCCCTGCTCCGGGTCTTGGCCTCACTCGCCCTCTCCACCACTAGGACTTTGGACTCAGGAGAGCACAGAGTCCATCCACTTCCCACTCAGCAGGGACTCCCAGGCTCTGATCCCATCTGCCCACCTGCCTCCGCAGATTGCAGGGAGCTTGGTCTGAAGGGTATCCCTCATCTCTTGGGGCCGGGGAGCTGGGCGCTGGGGTATTTCCAACACAGCCCCATCTGACTGGATCATGCCCGGCAGATCCAGCTACATTAAACTGTCTCCCTTCCTTACCGTGGCCTATGCAGGCCTGGATGCACTCTGCTTTTGTCTTAAAATTGTTGGGATTTCCCCTGCAACCATGATACAGGAATTGTTCACACCTCTGGGTGCTGGCATTGTAGAAGTACCGTCTGGAGTAGGCATCACAGAGACCTGGCTGGACAGGGAGCTGGCAAATATCTAAGGGCACAGAAGAGAACACAGCCCTAGAGAATTCAGTGGGGCAGATGTTTTCTGGAGATGCAGCACGAGGCCCCTTCCTGAGGTGCCTGGAGACTCTGCGCAGGGTTTTACGGGGACGGAGAAGCTGGCACTTTGTTCCAGGGCTGTGTACGCCACTGGCAGGGCCCTGCATTCTGTCACTTATGGGCGGCTTACCCACACGGAGGAGAGAGATGGTTGGCACGCCAAAGCTTCTCCCGGGTGGCCAAGACGCAGCCCCTCACTTCTCCCTGGATGGGGACCCTCAGGAGATGCCTGGGGCCAGGGTCCTCCTGCCATTTCCTTTCCCTCATGCCTAGCAGCAGGTGTGAGAGGTGCTGGCTTTGTAAACCTGGTGGCTGGTGCCTAGCTGCTGCCTCCTCAAATGTGCTGCTGTTGCTGTGCATGCAGCAGTGCCAAGTCAGGGGTCTAGACACAGCCTGGCCCTTGGAATGACACTGAGTGGGACTGGCTGCCAGTGGGGCTAAGCATCTCCAGCAGACCGCCCCAGAGGGCCAGGGCAAAGGGGCCCTCAGCAGATCGGGAGCTTGCCCCATCTGTCCTTGCTTGTCCTAGTGCCTGTCGTGGCCTAGCTCTGCCTGCTGAGCCGATGTCCACTGGTCTCACTCTCTTCCAGCATGGCCCTCCACTTTCTCTGCTGGTTCTCTGAGTCCCACCCCAAGAGGTGAAGGTGGGTCTATGGCCGCACCAATCCCCTGGCTGGGACGCTGGTCGTCTTTGGTGTGGACTGGGAAGCGCCTGAAGCCTTTGCATCATTCTTGGGTTTGGCCCAAAGCTGTCCTGCTCCTTTCTGCTCAGCCTGTCTTCCCCACTGATTCCTCCTGTCTCTGGCCATGTCTCTCCCTGACACTCACAGTCGCCGTCCCCTCTGCTCTCTCCTTAGACCCTCCCACCTCTTGGCCTTGGTGGGGAGCTAAGAGCTCCTGGTGGAGAGAGCATCCCAACCAGGGCAGCAACATCTAGCCTGGCCCCCACTGATCCTCTGAGCCCTCCTCGGGGCTCGTCTGTGGGGCGGGGTCCTGCCCTTCACTGATTCCTCCTGCTGACACAGGTAAGGACGGCCGCTGGCTCTGGGCACAGGGTCTTGGCTGCCAGGTAACCTCACCCTGCACTGGCTCCAGGCAGGCAGCATTTCTCCCTTCCAGGGCAGTCCTTGCCCTCAAGCAGAGCAGCAGAGAAGGTGGGAATCAAAGATGCCCTCAGGGGCATCAGCTGGGCAGGTGCCAGCTTTCTCTGGAACAGAAGGGGTCATCGGGCAGGGATGTGAGCGGCAGGGAGGGATCGGACTGATGAGGTCCCCATGGGAGCCAGAGAGCTGCGAGTACTACCTGTCCGTGACCCCTTTCCCTGGCTGCCTCCTGCCCTAACCCTGCTGTGTAGGCACCTCTATGGCTGGTTTCAGCCCAGTGCTCACCCCCACTCACCCACTCTGCCTGCTGGGGGCCAGAGACACTTTGGACCACCCTCAACCAATTTGCTGCCCGAAGCTGAGGCCGTGTCACCAGGCAACAGAGGCATCGGTGCCTTGTCCAGGCAAGATGCTATTCACAGACCTTCCCAGGACCACATGAGGGCCCCTCTGAGGATACAAAAGCTTTTCTTGTAACACTGCCACAAAGGGGAGCTGCTGGCCAGAAGGAGGGGTCCCTGTGCTGCAGAGTGGGATAATCATGGTGCCGTTTGGGGAGAGAGGCTGGGTGTTTTGTACAGTAACTAGCCCCACAGGATGGTTTGTTGGGGGCTGGGCACAGCCCACAGTGCTGAACATGCTCTTTGCCCTCACACTTGTGCCCGGCAGTGAATTGGAGGGTTTGCACCTGCAGTTCCCTGGCTAGCAGGAGCACTGCTGCTCGCCATCTCCAGTACCTTCTTCTGGGTCAACGCAGCGCAACCGACACATGGCATAGCAGCACTTCTGCTTCCCCCGGCAGTCGGTGTCATTGAAGCACAGAGGGGGTTGAGTGTAGAGACAGTTGATGAGATTTGGTGGGCAAGTTCCATATTTTGTTGGTTTCCCAGGCGTCACTGGAACAGAAATGAGGCACTATAAACTATTGCTTGTGTGGCAGGTGGAGCCAGAGACCCTGCCTTTAGTGGTTTTCCTTAGGAGCACTCATCTAGCCACACGCACCCATCGCTGGGTCGGAGGAGCTTCCCGCGGGAGATTCAGTGTAGAGGGTCTGTGCAAACAACAAGGAGTTGTGTGGCACTTTAAGACTAACAGATTTATTTTTTGCATGAGCTTTCGTGAGAGAAGCTCCCACTTCCTCAGATGCTTCGAAGATGGGGGAACTTACAGAAAGGAATGAAACCAAATGCAAGGGGGTGTAAAACATAGGATCAGGTCATAAAGCAGAGTTTTCCCTTCCCCCATTACTGATGGATGGTCGTGACTGCCCTCAGCACCATCTGCAGCCCTTTGCTGCTTCAGGGCAGTGCTAGGCACCAGGGCACCTCACTTCTCACCCAGCCGGAATGGCCCAGCTTCGTGGCAGAAGTGCAGGGCTGTCCTTGTCTGCAGTGGACCAACAAGTGATTCTAGAGGGGTCAGGAGGATTTAGTGAGAAATGGGCCAGCCTAGGAGCAGTGAGACCCCAGTCTCCCAGCCACCCCCTGTGCACTCAGGGTCTTGGATCCTTTTCACCTGCGGCACTGCTTCCCTCCTGAGTTGGTTTGATCCAGTCCCAGCCCCCTCCAGACTGTGCAGGTGGTGGTAGTGTGCTGTAGGCACCTTCTAGTGGGGACACACAGTCAAGGCCACAGCCAGTAAAGCAGCATTTCTGTCCCCAAGGACAGCTTCTGTCATCTTCACATTTGTTCTTGCAAGGGGCAAATGTTTGCTGCACTCTCCGCTTGGGGCAAACACCAGGAGAAGCTGGAAAAGAGTCAAAGTTCCCATGTCACTGAATCCGTTCCTGCATGGATGAACAAGCAGGGCCTTCCCCACTTTGGCTGAGAAGCAATTGGCTATGGCCCACTGCTGCTGGGAAAAACCCAAGCCAGGCTTGCCCCTGTGCAGAATGGCCAGAGCTTTTGCCTGTGTGAGGCTCGTTCCTCGTTGGTTTTAATCAAAACCACCCTGGGGAGCTGCAGGATTTTGGACCCAGATAAGGGCTGGGGTCACACTGACCCATCTCTCTCCTATGTGGCAGCAGCCAACTGATTGCAAAAAGCATCACTGGTCACTATCAGACCTGTCCAAGGTCCTCCTGCATTGGCCCTTTGCCTTGCTGAACCCTGCAACAGTTGCTTCTTGGGGCTCTGCCACCTGTGGCCCAGGCAAGCAAAATTCTCAAACGTTCATTGCATGGCCAGCCCCAAGCGAAGGCAGCAAGAGTGGCTCCTGGGGTTCAATCAGCACTGGCTTTGGAGGGGAGCACCCTCTCTTACAAACGCAGTGTGCATTTTGGGCAGGGGTGTGGCTGGCTGTGTCCCAGCAGGGCTAGAGGGCTGCTGAAATGATCAGAGAGATGTGCTGCCTCTCTTTCCATCTGTGCTCACTAGAGACACTTGGCTAAGGAAGGGCAGGGAGAAGAATGTACCAAAGGGTTTGGATTTTACTGCCTCAGACTATTCTGCCCCAAGCCTGTTGTCTTGGGGAAAAGTGAGACTTTTCTCACTCTTCACTCATAGCTCGGAAGCGCAGGAATCAACCTGAGCCGGTAGATGGACACACTCACTCTGGTTCCCAACTGGGCGAGGGACAGGGGAGCAGGGCAGTGCACAGAGCCACAACTAAAGAATCTGGCGCCCCTTACCATAGTCGGCACCTGGAGCAATTGGTGGGGAACGCGCCCTTTAATGGAGGTGCTCAATGGTGTCACTCCTGCTCACCTGGAGCAAAGCCCCGCTCATCCTGCCGTAGTTACAGCTCTGCCAGTGCGTGCCCCCGTCAGTGACCATGAGTGCACAAGAAATGGGAAAAGCCTGTTGGCAGACGTGCCTGATCTGACCTGTGAGTGCATACTGGCCATGGCTGAACGCACAGACTGGGCATGCACCCGCATGTGCAAAGCAAGTGTCTCATCAAGGCCTAACTTGCCTGGAGATCTAGGTAGCGTACCCAGGCTGAGGCAGGGACTGTGGGCTCAAAGAAAAGGAGCTTCAGGCCCTCCCTGCATTAAGGCAGAGCATTTCACCTGGCAGAGCTTTTGTGCATTTTCTGTGGCAGCCGATGGTGCAGCACTTCTCGTCCACGGCACATTGGGTGTCACCTGAGCAGCTCACGAGACAGATGGTCACCAGGTCTGGGTCTGGCTTTGGGCAATAGCCAGGGTGCACTGGGAGAAAAGGAACAACAGAGGGAACTTTACAAGCAGCTTGGGCTTCCAGTCCAGTTCTGACCATAAGGATTGGGGTGCAAATCGCTAGGCACCGGGCCAAGCAGGCCACGGCCTTGCAGCCGTGCTGCACTGGCAGTGCGATCCCCAGGATCCCTGGAGACCTGCTTATGTTGTGTTTTCAGTGGAAGATCTATAGTGGCCTGCAGAAAACGACCACCAAGTCCAGCATGAAACTGGTGCCAGTGTGTGACTAAGCCTTTCTGACTGCTATGGTGCTGGCTTTGACACACACCAGACATGCAGCAGTTTCAAAGGATGTGAAGGAAAGATCCTGAAGTCCAGGGAAGCTGGTCTGTGTCAGAGGAGATGCCTTGTCTAGACAAACAGAGTCCTGTGGCCATTTTAAAGACTAACAAATTTATTTATTGCATGAGCTTTCGTGGGAGAAAATCCTACTTCCTCAGATACTTGAAGAAGTGTGATTCTCTCCCATGAAAGCTCATGCAATAAATCAGTTAGTCTTTAAAAGTGCCACCAGATTCCTTGTTTGTTTTGCTGAACTAAACTAACACGGCTGCCTCTCTGGAACTTTCTAGCCTGTATTGTCTGGGGCAGCCTAGACCTGAATGGAAAGTCTCCCCACGCTGTCCTCCCAGAGTGCACCCCCTGTTATCTAGCATAGCTTGAACGAGTCTCTCCCTGCCTCCCCTACAGGGCATAGGGAGGGATCCTGGGGCAGATCTCTATTGTTACTGTGAGCACAGGCAATGAGGCAAAGACTGAATGCTTCCCAGGCAGCAGGTTACTGTGACCAAAGCGCCAGAGCCAAATCCCTGGACGTCACTGTTCAGGTGACAGGACACCCTGCCAGTCTCCATGCCCTTGCCACTTAGCAGCAGGGGGAGCATGGCCTGGGTGTTTCTGGAGGAGCCCAGGTGAGGCTGTTGCTGGGGGGTCCTGGCTGATTTACTTCAAATCCTGAGATCCAAGTTCTCCAGTGCCCTGGTGCAGCACTCGCAGCCTCACGTCGCTCCCTGTGTGTGCAGGCCCCCTTTAGCACTGGCTCATCCGCCCCCAGCTGGAGCCTGCAGGCGGGAGGTCTTTGAAATGCCCACACCCCATGGCTCCCTCAAGACCCTTCAGGAGGGGGGCAACTGCCTGGCTCATGGCACAGCAGCAAGGCCTCTCAGCTGGGAGCTCCTGGGCCTGGCACATCTCCACATGGCCAGGGGGCTGGAGTCAGCAGAGCTGGGAGAATGGCTGCAGACGTCTCTGCTCCAGAGCTGCTTTTCTTTTTGATGATGCCAAAATAACCAAAGACAAGTCTCCCCAGACCCTGCTTTGAAGCCACCTCTAGCACCCCCTAGCATCTGATGCATTGGAAAAAGGCAAATCGCCCAGCATGTATCTGGCCAGCTGCAGAGCTGTAAGGGGGGGAAGGAGAGATTCCTGCCTGGCCCCTGCAGTCAGAGGCAGCTTTTGGGGTAGGTGAAGCAGCCACATGCCTAGGGCCCCAAGCACAAAGCGGCCCCGTTGCCTGCCTCACCTACCCCAAAAGGTGCATCTGCCTCAGTCAGCAGCAGGAGGAGCTGGCTTCTGGGGCTGAGGCCAACAGCTGGGGGCTGGAGATGCCAGCAGGGAGCTGGAGTGGTGGTGGGAGGGCCGGGGCCGGAGCCAGTGGCGGAGGAGCCAGGTCTGTGGTGGGGGAGCAGGGCAAATGCGAGGGAGGGGTGAGGGCCTATAGGGGGGCCCCCCACAATGGGTCTTCACTTAGGGCCCCCCAGAAGCCAAAGGTCACCTCTGCCTGCAGCAATTGGCTTATGCCCTGAAGCCTGAGCTCAGATCATCCTAATCTTGCCGTCCTCGGTAGCGCCTCTGAGCTCCTGTGGCAGACAGTTCCACCAGCTAGCAACACGCTCTGTGCAGAAAACCGCCTGCTGGTGGAGCCAGCGGGCAGCCCCTTCACCTCGCCTGGTGACCCAGCCCCACCTTCTGCTCTGATTAGGGGGTGGGATTGATGAGGCTTGTCCTGCCTGCCTGCCTGTAGGCTTGGGAGGTACCTGAATCCGGAAAGACGCAGAGTCTCCTGTCCCCATCGCTGCAACACTTCTCACTCCCTGGGCAGGACTCGTCTGAGAAACAGTAGTCCTGGGAGAGGCGTCCGGGCCCCTTCCTTGCTGCAGGGCACTCGCCATTCTTCACTGTGGCTGTGCAGGCAAGAGACATGGAGTCAATCTGCAAGTTATCCCCTTTGGGGAAGGGAGCAGTTTTCTCCCCAGTGCAGGCCGCAGTCTTCATCCTTGGGCCCAAGACATTCAAGACTGAAGCTGGGAGCTTGTGATGGAGATGTGGGGTGTTTACCATCACAAGCAAAGGGGTGGCACACGAAGGAAGCTGCAGGGAGGTGGTGGAAGACCTTGGCTCTGTAAATATTTATAAACTACTTTAAATCTCCCTGGGTATCTACTACCCCCTGTTGAGGAGCAGAGGCAGTCCTGTTGCTATCCTGGGACCAAACCTGCAAGACAAAGGCCAGCTGCAATGCTTTATTTGCTCCCAGCCCAGGTGCGATTTGACCTTCAAAGGCAAATAGTGGGTGGTAAATGGTCAGCGCTTCCTCTCCCTGTTGAGTGGAGATGGAAAAAAAGCAAGGAGTCGTGTGGCACTTTAAGACTAACAGATTTATTTTTCGCATGAGCTTTCGTGGGAGAAAATCTCACTTCGTCAGATGCTTTGAAGATGGGTGAACTTACAGAAAGGAAGGAAAATAAATGCAAAGGGGTGTAAAACATGGGATCAGGTCATACAGTAACAGCAAATCAGAGCAGTTTTCAGGTTCAAACCATGGGAAGCCTGAAGTCAAATGACCTTTTGTAATGGGAAAAGAACCCATGGACAGAGTTCATTCAAATGCCTTGGGCCTCCCTGGGATGGGTTTTGCAAGGGAACAACTAATTGCTGTGTCAGGTTGAACAAAACCTTCAGTTTTCGGGTTCTTTTTACTTTTATTTCTGTTATATGCAGTTACATTTGAAATAAAAATGTCTCAACTTTGTGTCATCAGCAAATGTGCAAGTCCACTCCTATCTTCTGTGCCGTGGCCAGCAGTGAACGTATTAAATAAGATTGGGCCTTGAGAAACTCCACCAGTAACCTCCCTCCAGCCTAGCTCTTCCTCCTCCAGCACAACGCGTTGTCATCTCCCCTTTCCTCCGTTCCTTGTCCACCCAACAATCTTGTGCTAAGCCTGTTCTCTCCAGTTTAGCTAATCAGTTCCCAACCAGCCCTGTTGCAAATGGTTTATTGGAGTTCAGATGGTTAGGTCTCCCTATTTACCTGCCTAGAGGCTCCATTCCTTAATAAAGAAAGACATCATGATCTGTCTTCAGTAAAACCCTGGTGCATTTCATCCCAGTTTCCACTTACTTCCACAGCTTTTGTTATTTTTTCCTTTCTTTTTCTTTATTCTAAACTCTTTCATTCTACTGAGGTTAGTCTAAAGCAGCAATAGACCTCTGGGGTTTGGGAGCCAGATTAGTGATCAGTATTACCCAGAAGAGCCACAGCAGCAGGAATTCATTGTTTCGTTTGCTATAGAGCCATATAGTCATAGTTAAAGGAGTGTGACAGGAAATACTATGTATGTTGTTCTCACAGCAAAATGACTGACCATGTATTATTATTTTATCAGCTACAGTTGGTTAATAACATGGTAAAAGCCCCTCGATAGATTCATAACTGAGGTTGGTTAATAGGTAAAATCACAGCGTGTTTTAATACTTGCTGGAGGAAAAACAATAAAGAGCCACTTGCAGCAGTGTCTCTGGACTAACAGCCCTGTATTTGTCACTGACAGGATCCCTTTTCACCCTTTCTTAAATACAGCAGCTACTTTTGCAATTCTCCAATCACATGGTGCTACCCCTGAATGAATTGACTTGTTAAATCCTGGCTATCAGACAGCCAGTTTCATGGGCCAGTTGGGGATCATCTAGCTTTCTGCTCCCTCTCACCTGGCAAGTGTGGCGGAAGAAGTGGGTGGGAGAGGCAGGACAGATATTTTGCTGTAAGTTAGCATTTGACGGCCAGCCTCTGTTACAGACCAAAGCTTGGTTGGTGTTCTTTGGAGACATCAGCAGGGCTGAGCGTGAAAGCCACTTCACCCTTGCTGGCTAGTGAATTCTTTGCTGCTTAAACAGCGGAGCACCTGTTCCCAGGCTGGCATCTGGAGCGTGGCTAGGGCTCGACTGTTTAGAGCAGGGGTGGCCAAACTTATGGAACTCAAGAGCTACACAAGTTGATTATTAAATCTTTGAGAACCACGCTGAGGCATATACCCATATACGTCTACCTACTCCAAAATTACTCAGTTTAAAATTCATTGCACACTTTAATTTTATTGTAAAAAGAGGAAAAATATTGACCCTACTAATGTCAGATTCTAACAATTACTTAAGGTTACCATGAAAATTAGGGCTATACAGTAAAAAACTTAGCTGCTGCTCAGTGTAGAAAACTGCAGGCTACTGGTGAGTTTTTTAAAATCCCAACCATGCCACACTTCTCCCCGCCATTCCCGACCATGCCGTGCTTCTCCCCACCATCCCAACCCCCTCCTGAACTCCTACGCTGGGGCTGCTTTCCTAAATAGATTTGCTGACTTTCTTCCAGGAGCCACAATTTTTCATTCAAGACCCACATGTGACTCCCGAGCTGCAGTTTGGCCATGCCTGGTTTAGAGCTTTTGAGTAGGTGTGAAGACAGGTGTTAAAATATCTAAAAGCCTGGCTTTACCAGGTAGAGCCTGACAACGGCTCTCAGCACGGCCAGTTCTGTAGGTGCAGCTGAGATGTTCAAACCCCAGGTGTGCTGTCACACCTGCGATGTGCAGATGTTAATGCCTGTGCAGCCCGATGCCCATGCTCACCCAGGCTGAGTACGGCATGCTCAGAGTGCGCTCAGGGCAGATTTAATAGCAAGCATGTCCCTGTCCTAGGCCTGGTCCCAGCTGGAAACGCAGCCCAATATGCAGGGGGGATTTCCACCAGCAATATATGGCTGAAATGTCAGCTCCCCACAGGTTTACAGTATGAACATGGAGACCTTCATTAAGCTGCTGTTAAAGGCCTGACTATTACTACACCGGCAGGCAGCAAAGGACCATGGTGCCATGGGGGGCAGGGGGCATTGCTTGAATAGCACCATAAACATCCACCGCTCATTAGCTGAGGGTCTGGCCCCAAGGCACTTACAGCTCAGCTCCAAGGAAGACAGGAGGCACCTGGGGATGAGGAGACACCGGATGTGTTGCAGTCAGTACAGGAAAGGATAGGGTGAAAACTTCCTGCCTAGGAGACACCCGAGCGCTTAGCCGGGGGAGGAGGGAAAAACTACTCACCACTTTCACCCTTCAGTGCACAGGTCCCGAGGGCAAGGAACCCTATGAGGAGGGAGATGGCACCTGACTTCATGGTGCTGCCAGGGGGCTACCTCTGAACAGCCCCAGCAAGCCAAGTGGGGCTTTAAACCCTCCGTGGGTGGGGTGGAGCTGGGAGAGGGAAGGGCTGGCTCACACACAGTGACCTGGAGCATCCTGCCAGAGCCCAGCACCAAGCGCACTCTGCTTAGCTCCCAGCCAGCGCCAAGCCTGGGAGAAGCACAAACACAGGAGAGGAGTTCTCAGAATCCCGCTCCAGCTGCCCTGCTAGATTATGTCAACAGGCTTATCGGCCAGCGGGCCGTGATGTGCATGTCAGCATGACCATCTACAGCCTGGCGCACTGCACAGTGCTGGGATGGGGGCAGTGTGGGGACTGTGCAGAGCCGAATAAGGGGGCGTATGGCCTTGTGCCCAGTGTAAGAGTCAGGCAGTCATTCTTTGTCCCAGCCCCCAGTCTCCTCCTCTCTCTGTCTGAACTCTTCTTCCTCCATCTCTGCTCCAGCCCCATTGCTTCCTTTTCAGAGTCTCAGGAACTGGGCACGATAAGGATTTTCAAGACTGCTTTCCAGTGAGCTGTATGCTTGTCAATGGAGGAGTCCAAGCATGGTGGGCCCACTAGAACCATCATATTACATTGTCTCTCTTTTTGCTTGAGCTTCAGTAAATATGGAAAATCCTCAGTAAACAGAATTGAAACAAAGCAAAAAGTAATGCGGGGCCCATTAATGGGCCAGCTGAGAAACGTCATGTTAGTGACCAGGCCTAAAGAGCCTTAAACAAAGTCACAGACTAGACACGTCACAGGATCAAGAACCATTTCCTTGGCATTCTGACAAACGTTCAGCTTGCTTGGAAATCTGGCATGTGCCAGAGCTTTGACACTCTATGGCACACCTAGATCTGACTAGGCAAATCACCCTAGAGCGGGCAGCACATGAGACACCAGCAGGTTTAGAATCATAGGGTTGGAAGGGACCTCATGAGGCTGGCTGGTCTAGGGGTCTCAAACACGGCCTCAGGGCTGCATATGGCCCATAAATCTATTTCCTGCAGCCCGCAACAATGCTATTGTTAAAAATATTGGCAATATTGTCATATGAAACGGTTTCAGTGGTGTGGCCCTCGGGCTAATGTACTAGTCCTCATGCAGCCCTCATGGTGATCTGAGTTTGAGAGCCCTGATCTAGTCCAACCCCCTCCTACAAGCAGGCCCACTCTCACTAAATCATCCCAGCCAGGGTTTTGTCTAACCAGGCCTTAAATGTTTCCAAAGATTGAGATTCCACCACCTCCCTAGGTAACCCATTCCAGTGCTTCAACACCCTCCTAGTGAAGAATTTTTTCCTAATCTCCAACCTTGCCCACTCCAGCTGCACCTTGAAACCATCGCTCCTTGTTCTGTCCTCTGTTACTCCTGAGAACATCCTAGCTCCCTCATCCTTGGAGCACCCTTTCCAGTAGCTGAAGGTTGCTATCAAATCCCCCCTCAGTCTTCTCTTCTGCAGGCTAAATAAGCCTAGTTCCATCAATCTCTTTTAATAAGTCATGTGCCATTTTTGTTGCTCTCCGTGGGACTCTTTCTGATTTGTCAACATCCTTTCTGTATTACAGATGCAGCCTCACCAGTGCCTAACAGAGGGGAATAATCACATCCCTCTATCTGCTGGCAACACTTCTGCTGATACAGTCCAATTAGCCATTGGCCTTTTTGGCAACAAGAGCACATTGCTAACTCATATCCAGTTTCCCATATACCATTATTCCCAGGTCCTTTTGTCCAGTGCTGCTACTTAGCTGATCATTCCCATCCTAAAGCAGTACCTGGGATTTTTTCATCCTAAGTGCAGGACTTTGCACTTGTCCTTGTTGAATCTCATGAGATTTTGTTTGGCTCAATGCTCCAAGTTGTCTAGGTCTCCCTGAATCCCATCCCTGCCCTCCAGTGTGTTTACCATTCTAGTCAGTTTCCAAAGGGATAGCCGTGTTAGTCTAGTCCAGTAAAAAACCAACAAGGAGTTGTGTGGCACTTTAAGACTAACAGATTTATTTTTTGCATGAGTTCACCCATCTTCGAAGCATCTGAGGAAGTGGGATCTTCTCCCACAAAAGCTCATGCAAAAAATAAATCTGTTAGTCTTAAAGTGCCACACAACTGCTTGTTGTTTTTTTACCATTCTATCCAGCTTGGTGTCATCTATGAATTTACTGAACATGCAATCTATCCCATTAGCCAGATCATTAATGAAGATGTTGAACAGAACTGGCCTCAGGACTGACCCCTGGGGCATTCCATTAGTTACTGGCTGCCAACTAGACATTGAGCCATTGATCCCTACCTGCTGAGCCCAATGATCCAGCCAGCTTTCTATCCACCTTACCATTGATTCATCCAAACCATACTTCCTTAGCTCACTGACAAGAATGCTGTGGGGAAACCATATCACAAGCTTTGCTAAAGTCGAGGTATATCACATGGATGGCTATTCCCGCATCCACATATCCAGTTATCTCATCACAGAAGGCAATCTGGTTGGTCAGGCATGATTTGCCCTTGCAGAATCCATGCTGACTGTCCCTGATCATCTTCTTTTCCTCCAAGTGTTTCAGAATGGATTCTTTGAGAACTTGCTGAATGATTTTTCCAGGGATTGAGGTGAGGCTGATTGGTCTGTAGTTCCTCGGGTCCCCCTTTTTCCCTTCCTTGAAGACAGGCAGTATATTTGCCTTTTTCCAATCACCCGGGACCTTCTCCATTTGCCATGAGTTTTCAGAGATAATACCTAGCAGCTGTGCAATCACATTGGCAAACCCCCTCAGCAGCCTCAGGTGCAGTTCATCCAGCCCCATGGACCGGTGCACATCCAACTTCTCTGAGCAGTCCCTAACCTGACCTTCCATCACAAAGGGCTGCTCTCCTTCTCTCCATTCTGTTACCCACTGTAGTAGCCTGGGAACTGACCCTGCCAGTGTAAACTGAGGTTAAAAAAAAGCATTGAGTGCTTCAGCCTTTTCCACGTCATCTGCCACAGGGATACCTGCATCATTCAGTAAAGGACCTACACCATCCCTGGTCCATCCCTTTGTAGCCAGACCCTGTGGCGTGCAAACATGGCCGTTGCTGTGTGCTGAGAAGCTGAGCTGATGTGGGCTTAGCCCAACTGGCTGTGTGATCTTTGAGCTTGGGCTGCCCAGACTCAGTGCCTCCCTGAGACACTGTCCAGAGGAAGCATCTCAGCGATTGGATTGCTAGTGCCCAGGGGCTGAGAGCTGTAGCGCTGGAGACCAGTCCAGCCAACCATGGGGATGATCCCCTGCCTCTTCGTGGCCAGGGATGAAGAATGGGGGCAGATGTATGTACAGTGGTGGTAATTGCCCAGGCAAACACAGCCAGGGCATTTTGCTGCATTTACCAAGCTTTTGCACCTCACAACAGGAGCTGGGCATGCAAACTGTGTTGCAAGTGCACCCCTATTACGCAAGAGCCTCTGTGAAACACTGAGCCTGACCATGCAGCAGAAAATGAGGACAAAATAGCCCTGAAGGGCAGAACTGTGGCTCACCTCCATTTTATTCAGCGTGTGCGATGCTCAGGGCTCTGCCCCAAGCAACTAAATCTCACACACGGGGTGATCACCTCACCACAAGTGTCTGCATGTGCAATGCCCTGCATGAGTCTGACTGGGCCACACCCAGCCCCTGCCTTGCACATGCTAACCTGTTTCCTGAGATGCTGGTCAGTGCATGACTGAGGCCAGGTTTGGACATGCCAGAGGAAGCTGTTTACGGTCAGGGTTTGTGGAAATGACTGTTAGCTTTTCAGTCAGTGGCTTGTGACCCAGAGGAGCTGTGGAACAGGTGAGAAATAGCCACAGCCCTTTATCTGTAGCAGGACAAGAGACTCGAATGAGTCCCCCCACAACACAAGCCTCCAGGGACATGGCAATGGGTATGGACCAGCTGGACTGTGAGAGCCACATGCAGAGAAACCAATTCCCACGCAGGACAGGGATGAACAGCAGCAGAGCAGCGCATCAAAGGGTTACGGTGGATGAACAGGAATCAATTGCCAGTTCCTCATTCTGGCCATTGCTAGGCCGTACCTGAAGGAGAAGGAAAAGGTGGTTGGGGCAGAGCTGGGGACTCATTTCTTGCTCTAAGGTGATGTTACCATGGAGCAGGGGAGGCTGACAAAGCAGAGGCCAGGGCCCAAGACTCCTGTTCCCCCCAGCTGAGGAGTTCTCAGCCTCTCCCAGCCCCATGATGCAAGCAGGCAACTAGAATGTGAGTGGAGATTGGAACGGAAAAGGGGAAACCACAGGAGCAATCAGCCATTGGGGCCTGAGCCAGCTCCAGAAGTAGGTATTTTGGTACCCGGGGCAAGCAGCACAAAACACGCCCTCAAATCAAGCAGTGAAATGGAGCCTCTTGACTGATATTGCCCTCTAAATATGGCACCTGGGGCAAAGCCCCGGTTTTCCTGCACTAGTTACAGACCTGGCCTGAGCATATGCACCAGCAGCAAGGAGCCTGTGTCAGCAGGTTCAGGGCCTTGTGGGGCCGAGATGGAGCAGGACAATGCAGCAAAGCCAGCTAACTTCTGCGTACAGCCTTCTCCACAGGCAGGGTTCCCAGCACCAGGGTGCCTGGCAGACTGCGGTGTCCGGGAGGCAGGTGCCATGAGTCCTCAGTTCTTCAGGGACTTTCCCAGGGAAGCAGACAAGCCACTGACCCAGCCTCACAGCTTGGCAAACCAGTGGCATATTGGGAGGGCTCAGAGCCTTAGCAGTTGAACCCGACACCTTACTGCAGCCTGTGCAGGCCTGGAGACACATGGCTGGTGTCTCGAGCTTATTCTTGTTCTGCGAACACTTTGCACTGCCAGGCCTCACCACTGGAGAAGAGCTGAGGCATGGAGGCATAGGGTCCTGCTTCAGGGGTTGTTTGCAAATATCTTGGGCACAAAGTGTCTGCCAGCGCCATGCGCTTCAACTGCGCCAGCTGGCATAGATCAGCTGCTTCCTCTTAGATGTTGGGAGAGGCTAGAAGGGCTGTCAGGGCCCCTGGCAGAACAAGTTTAAAGTCCCCCAATAGCCCCTGCTCTCACCATTGGACCCACAGGCCTGCAAACACTCCTCTTCCTTCTCAAACCTGTTCCTGTTCCCCTGGCAGCCACCATAGATGAACAGCTCACACTGCTTGGAGGTGGAGTTGTAGAAGAGCCGAGGAGTCCAGGCTTTGCAGGGCCCAGTGTCAGGGCTGAGCTGGCAGAAGTCTGGAGATGCAGAGCAAAGGGAGGTGGGTAGCCGGTCTGTGATTCACAGCGCCACAGGCCGTTGGCTCTATCTCCCCCAGGGCTCCACGCTCACTGAGCACTACAGCCTCAAAGCGGCCAGCAGGACCCAGCCATGCAGGACTGCAGGAGCTCAGGGCTTGGCTAGCAGCAGCCCCTCTGCTGTCACTTCTGGGGTGCTGAGCTCCATGTTATTCAGGCTCCCAGCATTGCCTCTGCCTGCTGGGATGGGCACGCTGATCTGGGGACCTGCCCAGCCCCTGGGGCCTGGATTCTGAGCCCTGCACTCATGGCTGGGAGGTGGGTGCACACAGGTCTGCAAATGTCCCCTGCCTGGGGCAGACTGATGCCTACATGGGCTCTAGGAACAAGGGAGTTGCTCTGTAATTTATTTGGGTCTGCGTTTAGGGCATGGAACAGCCCCCTGAAAGGAGAGAGAAAAGATGGAACAGCTTGGAACAAAGAGGACCAAGGGGGGTGTGACAGAGGCTTATAAACTCATGAGTGGTGTGGAGACAGTGTCCAAAGGGATAGCTGTGTTAGTCTAGTCCAGTAAAAAAACAACAAGGAGTTGTGTGGCACTTTAAGACTAACAGATTTATTTTTTGCATGAGCTTTCGTGGGAGAAGATCCCACTTCCTCAGATGCTCGGGAAGTATGATTCACCCCCTGCCCCTAACACAAGCACCAGAGGTCATCCCGTGAAATTAATGGGCAGCAGGTATAAAACAAACAGGAGGAATTTCTTCACCCCTTGCACAGCCAGTTTAGGGGCTCCCTGTCAGGGGATGTGGTGAAGGCACAAAAACAACTGGGTTCAACCAGAGCTAGGGACGCTCCTGAAGGACAGGTCCATCAATGGCTGTTAGCCCAGGTGGTCAGGGATGGAAGCCCCTGCTCTGGATGTCCCTCACCTCCAGCTGGTAGAAGCTGGGATCATGGCCACTGTCAGGAACAGAATTTGGGGCTGGCTGACCCACAGTGGCTGCTCGTATGTTCTCGTACCAGAAATGGGCTCCCAGCAGTTGGTTCCACACCGGCCCGGGCAGCACTTCTCAGAGCCTGGGCAGTCTGCATCCTGAGAGCAGGTGGAGCAGGATCTGTTTGCCAGGCAGGGGCGGCAGCTCTTACCGAGGTTCAGGCCTGCAGGTACGAGGACTGGGCAGTAGCCGGGCTTCTCTGCAAGCAAGGGACATGCTCAGGGTGTGGGGAGCTGAGTGGAGGTTTGGGAAGAAGTCTCAGTCCCATCCCATGCAGTGCTGGGTCCTGGCTGGGCAGAGAAAGACATTCCTCCAAAGCCCCATCCCCTGTTACAGTCAGCCTGCATCGCTGCCCCCCCAGTCAGTCTGTAGCCCCACCCCGCCCCTGGGCAGTTCCCCCCGACAGTCAGCTTGTAGCCCTGCCCCATCACAGTCAGCTTGTAGCTCTGCCCCATCACAGTCACGCTGTAGCCCCTACCTCTATTAGTCATGCTGTAGCCCCCGCCCTATCACAGTCAGCCTGTAGCCCTGCCCCCACCATGGTCATGCTGTAGCCCCTCCTCCAGTACAGTCAGTCTGTAGCCCCGCCTCCAGTACAGTTTGTAGCCCCACCCCACCAGTCACGCTGTAGCCCTGCCTCCATTACAGTCAGTGTGTAGCCCCGCCTCCAGTACAGTTTGTAGCCCCGCCCCACCAGTCACGCTGTAGCCCCGCCTCCATTACAGTCAGTCTGTAGCCCCGCCTCCAGTACAGTTTGTAGCCCCGCCCCACCACAGTCATGCTGTAGCCCCGCCTCCATCCCAGCATGTCAGTTTCCTGTCCCGTGTTGCCCCGGTCCCCTTACAGTCAGTGCCCCCGTCACATCCCCCCTCACTCTTTGCAGGTGCCCTGGCACCTTCAACAGACTGCAGCGGGACTGCTAGGTTGGGGGGCTGCGCAGGTGGCTGGAGGGGGAGTTAGTGACGGTGGAATGCCCAGCTCAGCCCCAGTCTGTCCCCAGCGCCATGAGCCTGGGGAAGCTGGAAAGATCCCAGGGCCCCTCCACAGAGAGCAGTGCACAGTGCCCCCGGACATGTGCTGTGGCCAGCCCATGGGATCTGTGTCCACATCCAGGGGCTGGTGCATTTCTCCCAACAGGACCCCTTGCGCAGCGTGCGCTCACTGCACTGAAGAGGCACAAGGCCACTCGCCCTTTGCTCAGTACCTTCTGTGGGGTCGACGCAGCGGAACCGACAGGCGTTGTAGCAGCACTTCTGCTTTGCTGGGCACTCGGAGTCAGTGGAGCAGTGGGCTAGCGCTGAGTGGGTGCATCGGACCGGATCAGGGGGACAGGTTCCAGGTCTCACTGAAACAGAGGAGCCATGGTGGAAAGAGCCATTGGGAGTGGGGGTTAGCAGCTGGATCGCCCAAGCTGGCCAGCTAGCAGGCTGGTGCAGGGCTAGAACTGGCTGACCAGGCTGGCAGGGCAGGAGTGCTACCGCGAGTGCCCACGGTCCTTGCCGAGCAGGACCTGCTGCAGAAAGCCATGCCAGCTGCCCACAAGCAGGCAGGGGGATGGCGGAACACAGCGCGAGACCAAGGGGTGACCCAGAAGGATGCCACAGCCCGTAGGGGCGCATTCAGTGGGAAGATGCCTTCGTCTTATCGCCGCTTAGCCTTCTGCCTGTCCACCAAGGACGCAGTGGGATGCACACTTTTCCATTAGCCCAGCCCCGGTCTCTCCGAAGTATCACTCACCCTGCTCAGTGGGTGGGAGGAGGCTATCCCTGCTTCTGGGCGCTGTGAACAGAAAGGAGGGAATCATGGCTATATGACAGATGCAATGTGCAGGCTGTTACGTCCCTGTCGCACTGCTCTGTGTGCCTCTTTGGAGTGGCTGGTGGGACACACAAAGGAGGTTTCCTGCAGGACTAATGTCCAGGGGTGATTAATACCAGCCCCAAAGCAATGCTGGGAACAAGTCTCCTCGCCCAGGGAAAAAATCCCCGGTTTAAGGGCGGCCTCCTGAGATCCATGACTTGGATCTGTCACAAACATCAGCGCTGGCCAGAGGAGTCATCACTCTCCAGCCAGGTGATGCGTTGTGACCAGAAACAGGATTGCTGAGGGCCTAATGGGCTTTCAGTCAGCAGAGGGTGCCCGTGGTCAGGCAGCCACACTGTTTACTGCTTTCAGTTCAGTTTTCTCTGACGTGCTTTTGTTCTGAATCAACAGCACTTTGCTGGAGGTGAGCTGGTATGGCACAAGGCGTCCCTGGAACTGCCCTGAGGGCGCAGGGTGGCAAAGCGCCTGAGCTGACGTCAGTCCTGCAGAGAACATAGTGAAAGAAGCCAGGGCTGATGCAGAGACACCAGCAGACACTCAGCCCAGGCAGGCAATCACCACCCTGCTAGGGCAAGGAAAGACCCTTCCTCTCCTCCCCCCAGGAATCCTAGCCCAGTGAGAACGCAGAGCTTCTGGCCAGGCACAGCCAAGGCCCTAGGGTCCGTGGCATCCCCCCCTTGCTTTAAATGACCCCTCCTGACTCACTGCATGCAGGACGGTGACAAAACTCCTGGGAGCCAGTGGGAGCTGGGTCAGCGCCCATTGCAGAACTGTGTGCTGCAAGCTTTCTGCTCTGCTGTCCCATGGGGCCAGCCAGCTGGGCAGAGTGGTGCCAGCCCTTTGACCATGAGCAAGACAAAGCAGGGTGCTTCTTTTAACCAAATTTCTCACAAAATTTCTTGGCCAGAAACAGGGACCCTGCGCTCTGCTGTAACCATGGACCCAGCTCCCTCCCTAGCACTCAACTGTTGGGGCCAGCAAGATGCAGCCAAACTAGAAAGGGGTCAGAGACAAGCAGCCAAAACCAGTCGAGGCCTGGAAAGTATGAACTGAGTCCAAATTGGCTGGGACTGTTTTCCACAGAGAGGCAACAGGATAGTGCTTGGGCTACAGACCCAAAATGGTCCCCCCACATATACCTTCACCCTTTACCACCGAGAGCAAAGGCCTGCTCTGGGCCAGAAAGCTGCGCTACAGTCAATGGAAAACACACAGTGAGCCTGTGGAACTCACTGCCACATGGCGTCACAGAGATAGTTCTCCAGATGATAAGCAGACCTGCAGCTGCTCTAATTCCCTACTTTGGGGTCTGGCCAGTCACATGGACAGGGCTGGGAAAGGGTCCTGTCCACAGACAAACCCCAGCCCCACCTGGTGCTGGCTTCTCTGACTCCAGACTTGGGGTGAGCTGGACCCTCATCTGACCTGCTCTGGCACTTTCCATGTTCCCAGGGGTAGAGTTTTGTTCTTGGTGTCACCTCTGTGCCCTGCAGCCTCGAGCCTCCTATTTCATAGCCACACATTCTGCTATGGCTCCCATGTCCCACATCCTCCTGGGGCCCCAGCCCAGCCCAGAGCCACTCTGCACTGGGAGCCGTGCAAGAGGGCGGTGTCAGGCTCCACCCCAGCTTCCTAGGGTCATGAGGAAGGAGCAAGGTCCAGGTCCTTCCCTGGTGATATTTTTCCTACCCGCCCCCCCATAAGAGCTACAGCCAGTGCAGCGATTTCTGCCGCAGCCATGGGCTGGCCGCCCCTCCCTGGGGCTGGGTGGGAGACAGAGGGACCCCATACCTGTTTCAGCAGGGGTGCACTTCCTGGTGCAGCCAACCTGGCAGCACTTGTCCGTGCCGGGGCACTCGGCATCGGTGTCACATTCGATGGTGATGGGCCCCATGCACACGAACATTGTCCTGTGGCATCGGCCTGGCTTCACTGCGACAGTGAGAATGGGGGAAAAGGGCACGTGTGGAACGCCTGGGCCGAGCCCCATGGCAGCTTAGCCAGGCACAGACAGCCCTGCCCAGTTGGAGTAACTGGAGCTGGGGTCCAGACTTAAATTCCTCCTCCTCCCCAGTCAGAAGTGTACCCTCATTCTTGCACCTCCCTTGGGAGGGCTGGAGCTCTGAGCTCCCTTGAAGCTGGGGGCCCTGGCCATGTTGCCCAGCACTGGAGGCACCGTACCCTTCACAGGTGGGACACAGCTCCAGCCACAGCTCAGCGGGCAGCACTTCTTGCCAGTGGAGCAATCACTGTCCTTGGCGCATGGGAAGAAGCACTCGTCGTGTTCAGTCTCGCTGGGGCAGATGCCAGGCCTCACTGGGCAGACAGAGAGATGGGGTGAGGGCTGGCCAGGATGGGGAACACCCCTCACTGGTACAGAGGGAGCACTAGCCTAGGCCCTGCCCTGCACTGGGCGCCCTCAGCCTCCATTCCCCTTCTCCACCTTCAGACCCACTAGCCCTCCAGCCCAGGGCACACGCTGGGCTCCACATAATGACATCTGGGCCATTCAGCCCTGCCCCTGCCCTCAGGAACAGCAGCCAGAGTTGAAGGCTGCAAGGGAGTGGGAAACACCAGCCTCACCATCTGTCAGCCCCCCTCTTCTCCACTCATTTCTCCCCCTTTTCCGGCACTGAGTCCAGGTCTCCCTGACCCAGCAGGATGGGGGGGAGGGAATGAGCCTCACCCTCTGCCCCCCACACAGCCCTGCATCCTCCCTCCAGGCACCTCTCACGCATCTCCCTGGGCACAGCGGCCCGAGTCACATGGGATCTGGCCGATGGCAGATGCTCCCCTGCCTCTTCTCCCCTCTGTTGCAGCCTTTCCTGAGCAAAATGGGCTTGGGGAACCAGGACCATGGAGCCCAGGGGACAAGGGCGTGTGGCTTCCCCAGCTTCTGGGGCTCAGCCCTTGCAGACCTCTGGCACCAGCACTGGCTCAGGTTGGCTGTAAGGCTCTCTGTATCCCTTACTGGGGCCCCCGCAGGCCTGAATACAGTCTGCTTCTTCCTCAAAGTTGTTGGGGTTCCCTGCACAGCCACCATAGACGAACTGGTCGCACGCCCCAGATTTGGTGTTATAGAAGAAGCGAGGCAGGTCAGCGTCACAGGGGCCCATCTCAGCAGGGAGCTGGCAGATACCTGGGTGCCAGGGCAGAGAGAGGGGTTATAGAGAGGGGGCTTTGCAAAGCATCTTGCTGCTCCCAAGGGGGCCAGGAGTGGGGCCCCTGGGGCCGTGCATGGCAGTGGAGAGGAAGGACATTGCAGCAAGAGGCTGTTGAACCTGTCCAGGACTTCAGGGGCCCCAGCCAGAAGCTGACGTGCCTCCTCTGGAGGATGCCGAGCGCAGCCTCAGCCTCAAGGGCCCCAGGGGAGGGGGGTGACTCTCAGGGCTCCCTTACCGTTGCTGGGGGCCTTGCAGACGTGGCCACAGCCTGTGCTACAGCACTTCTCCGCCTTGCTGCAGTCGCTGTCGCTGCGGCATCCCTCCACGCAGGGCCCCAGGGAGCCTCTGAGAACTGCTGGGCAGTCACCGGACTTCACTGCCACACACAGGAGCCCCGTCAGCTCCTACGCTGAGTGTCTGCTGGAGCTCTCTTCCCTGTCCTCCCCTGCCAGAGCCCCTTTCCCCCCACCCGCTGGGGCCCCTGTCTGCCTGCCCACCTGCTGCATCAGCTGGAGCCCCTCAGCCCCCCTCACTTCACTCATCAGCCTTGTAGGGCTGAGAGGATGACAGCACACTGGGCTAGCTAAGGCCATGGAGACCCCATTCTCAGCTGCTGCATCCTGTGGTGTCCCCTCCACAGCTCCCTGTGCCTGGACTGCCTTCTGCACTGCCCCCCCATCCCAGCCCTTCCTTCATCCTAATCTGCCCTGCTAGCCCCCAGCCACAACTTTTCACTGAGCGCTCCTGGTAGACAGAGCGCCCAGCCAGGGGACCAACATCAAGCCCAGCCTCCCCTTCCGCCCCTGGGTCTGGGCGGACTGGGATTGCTCTGGCCGGGTCTGTGGGGTGGAGCCACAGCTTCTTCCACCTGCTGAGATGCAAGGACCTTGCCCTGGACACCCAAAGGGCTCTTACTCTGCAGTGCAGAGAGGCAGGCGCGGCCACAGCTGATCAAGCAGCATTTCTCGTCTCCGGGACAGTCACTATCCTGTAGGCACCGAAAGAAGCAGGGGTCCTCGCTGCCCTCAGGGGCTTGAGCTGGGCACAGGCCAGGCTTCACTGCAGGCAGGGAAAGGGGGCAGAGCATGGATGCAGGGGGGGTGAAGAAGGGCCCCCCCGCTGCCAGTCCCTCCTCAGTCCAGGGTCAGAAAGCCTCACCGTCTCCGCATGGCTGCTCTGGCCAGCGGGGGTGGGTGACCAGGCTGCAGCAAGGTGTATGGCCCCATGGGGGGAATGCGGGGTCAGTGACAGACACGGGTGGAGGCCATGACCTTACCGAGCGCTGGCTCCATGCAGATCCACCCACAGCCATTGCTACAGCACTTCCTGGTGGCGGGGCAGTCACTATCACTCCGGCACATCCGCAGGCACGAGACGAGAAATCCCTGGGCTGCAACTGGGCACACGCCGGGCCTTACTGGAAGAGAGGGGGTCCCTGCCTGTGTACCCCAGACAGCTTCCTACCCCAACTGTGGTGGACAGCCAGCCCATGGCCCCCTGCCCTCAGACTCCACGGTCCCCTCCGGCACATGTCGCTGCGGTGTGCCAGACAGGCAATCTCAGCTCCCACCTGGCCATGACCCGCTGCCGGAGAGCGGCACAGGTTCCTTCTAGCTGGGAGAGCCTCGCCGAGGGCTGGCCCTGCTTGGGGCTGATCGTGGGCAGGGTGATTTATTGCATTTCTGTGCTGGCCCGGCTGTGTGGCTGGGTTTCCCTGGGTCCTGGCTCTGGGGGAGCACCCAGTCACTGCCATAGCCCCTGCCTGTCTGACACTGGCACAGACCTTGTTAGCACATGCTGCTCCTCTAGGTCCTAGGTGGCGTTCCTGCCTGTGGTGCCAGGATAGGCCTGAGTGGCGGAGCATGCTCAGCCTGGGAGCTGGGCTCAGGGAGGGCCGTACCTGGAGGGGGCACCTGGCACTGATGGCCACAGCCTGTGGCACAGCACTTTTCACCTCCTGGGCAGTCAGAGTCATCCACGCATGCGTCCGTGCACAGCCCCATGGGCTTCTCCAGCTTCACGGCTGGACACACACCAGGCTTCTCTAGGGAAAGAGGAACCGTGGCAGCCTCCTGCCCCAGGCTGCTCTGATAGGGTGTCTGCGAAGCGACAGAGCTCTCCCTCCCTTCCACCTGTGTTTGCACGGGACCAAGATCTACTGCAGTGGGCGGGCCCAGGCACATGGGAGGATGGATTTGGTGGCTGCCAGTTAAGGACTCAGAAGGTAGAGAGTTTCAGACCCCAGTGTCTTCCACCCCCAAGTGGTCTCAGAACTATGTAGGGAGGCTTCTGCATCCACGTGCAGGAGTGGGGCTTGCTCCAGAGGGCCCGGGCACAGGGAGTCAGCCTGACCTTTGTGCCACCAGAGTAGGATCCCACCAGGCAAGACTCGCACTGGTACCTGTATAGGGACTCATGCAGGCTAGGCCGCAGCCAGCAAAGCAGCATTTCTGGCCCCGAGGGCAGCTCCTGTCATCCTTGCACTTGTTTGCGCATACGGTGAAATGCTGCGACGCGCGTCTGTTTGGGCAGATGCCGGGTTTGTCTGGAGGCAAGAAGGCAGCTCGGGTACACCTCAGCTGAGCTTTAACTGGCAAACCCATGACCCATCCAGCTGCTCGATTCTAGTCCTGCCTGGAGAGCTCTCCGCTCGAGGCCACAAGCCAAGGGCCCTCCATCTCAGTCCCTGTTCTGTACCAAGGGCTTGTTCTGCCCAGTCCCTGCTCTCTGCTCAAGGTTTTCCATGGTCCCAGGGAGCCATGCCCTTGCTTCCCTGCTGCAGAGCAGTGCGTTGGCATGACCGAGAGGGGAGGAGCACCTACTGCAGGTGCAAGGAACAAGCAAACTCAGGACCTGCCCAGTGCCCAGGAGTTGCACTCCTGCCCTGGGCTGATCCCATCCTGCCCCAGGGAGCTCCCTGTCTGAGGGCAGGGGGTTCTGAGCTGCAGAGCCCCACATCTGGGGACTGGTACAGGCTGCTGCTAAGCAGCTCCCCTGGCCTGGTGCCAAAGTGCATTAGGTGCAGATATTCTCCTGCACGAGGCCTGGCCAGCCCCTCCCTGAGAGGTGAAGGTGGGGCGCACAGATGGGTCCAGCTGGGGCCCTAGTAATCATCCTTGTTTTGTGTCAGCACCATGGGTGCAGCGAATCCTGTCTGGTCAAGGGACAGGGTCTTTCCTCGGCAGTGCACTGGGTGGCCCTCCTTGCAATCAGTCCCTCAAGCCCCCCACATCTGAGCACAGCAGGGGGTGGGGGTCACACGTTTGCAGGCCAGCCTCACCTTCCTCAGGTTTCACGCAGCCAAAGAGGCAGCCCTCAGCACAGCACTTTCTCCAGCCAGCACAGTAAGTGTCATTCCGGCAGCTCACCAGGCAACCGTGTGTCTCCTTGGTGGTAGGCTCTGGACAGTAACCTGGTCTCACTGCGGAAGAGCAGATGCATGACGTTACCATGGCCAGAATACATGGGCTTGCCCTGCAGGGTCACCCCCTGCAAGGTGTCCTATCAGCCTGTGACGAAGTGGAGAGATTTTTGGGGTTTCCTCTGAGTGCTCTGTGTGTGCCTCAGTTTCTGCATACATTACTCATATCCTGTGTTTCAGTGATGTGACTGTGGAGAAGTGGGAACCCTCTGCTAGGTTAATAAGGGAAGACACGGGTGTTGACCCTCTTTCTTTTCTATTCGGGTGATGGGACACAGGTGGGTGATATGGGGTAGAGCCACTAGGGGGCAGGGGGGTAGTGTTTAGGGAGCCTGTACCTTCCCACCCCCCCCCCCCCGCCCGCTGGTCACACTGGATTCAGCTGGTTGGACCAGGGGGCGGAGAGGTGGGCAGAGCGAGGAGGGGAACAAAGGACCAAGGGGGAAGGAGGGAAGGAGGGAAATGGAGGGTCCAAGAGACAGGACCCTGCCCTGGGGTGTAGCCCTAATCCCCTGGGGGTTTCACTTCTGGTTGTTCTGAGGATGCTGATACCAACTGTCCTTGCTGCCGTATGAACTGGTTTGCTAATAAACCCTTTGATTGCCACACTGGCTGAGAGTCGCTGCTGATTGGGACGGCTGGGACCCTCCTGGAGGGAGGAAACTCCCCCTCCCCCAAAGGGAGACCAGCCAGAGCAAGGATCGGACCCTCTGACCCTGGAGTTGGGGGCTGGCTGCGTGGAGCGTGGAGACCCGGGTGCTGGACGGGAGGAGACTCCACCGTAGCAGAGTCCTGACTGGCTGTGGACAGAGGGGATCCAAGAGGCTTTGCTGGGCTTTCCGTCACAGTGACTTGGCTGTGTGATCATTGCAGAGACCATTAGATGGTGGATGAGCCTTCCCTAGCCACACCTACACACACCTAGGCAGGACCCCTGCCCTGGGGTGATGGGCTGCTTGGAAGGGAGTGCTGGTGCCCTGTGGGGGGCTCTGGGGCTCCTTGGGTGGTCACTGCTCTATCTGCTAGTTAGGCTGCTAGCAAAGTCTGTGTATGCTGTGATCCTGAGATCTAATAAACCCTTCTTCTGATGGTCACATGGGCTGGGAATCATTTCTGACTGTAAAGGGGGGTGCATGGCCCCTCTGGGGACATGGAAGAACTCCCCTGGGTCCCATCCACGAGGATCCCACAGGCCACAGGGGAGTCTTGGCAGAGCTGGAGTGCTGGGTCCTCCGTGGCTAGACTCAGGAGGTGGCTGCACAGATGAGAAGAGATGCTGAGCACTGGAGTCCTGAGTGGCAGCATGACAGCATCCCTAAGTGGTTCTAGAGTGTAGTTCCTGGGGGACCCACTGCACAGCCGCCCTGGTGGGCGCGCTGGGGACGGAAGCCCCAGACACCAGGAAAAGGCCTCTTAGGAACAGCGAGGGCAGCACAACGTTGGCTTTTGCTGCTTGCCAGGCTGTGATTCAACAGAGGGCCTGGCTGGCTGATGGAGAGATGGGCCCAGGCCTGAAAGCACAACTGTGCCACCTGACTGTCCCACTAGTTTGCAGTAGATCATGGGTCTGCAACCTGTGGCTCCGCACGTGGCTCTTTGGCTGCCTTGTGGCTCCAGGCCCCTCCTGCCACTGGGGGACCCTACGGGTGGCCCGTGCCAGGCTCCGGGCTCACCACCACCACCCAGGGGACCTGCTTCTAGTTCCAGGCTCCCCCCGCAACAGGGGACCTTGTGGCAAGTGCTCTAGCCTAGCTCCCCCCACCAGGAGACTACACCCATTGCGGGTCTCAAAACACTTGGTTATTGAAGGAATTTTTAAAAATGGTTCCTCTTATCTTTCAGGTTGCTGACCTCTGTACTAAATGCTGTGCACCCTTTGATGTCGCAGCCAGGCTGCTCCAGCTTGTCTAAACCATGTCACCTGTGAGTCAGTCTCCTCCAGTGCTGAGAGTCTGTAACGCTGCTCAGCGACTGGCCACTCTTTGCTTAGCAGTAGGAGGCTCTAGGGCCTTTTAGATGGATCTCCCATTGGAGGAAAACTTTGGAGGCAGAGTCTGGGCATTTGGTAGAGCTTCTCTATTTATCATATGTATACCAGTCCTGAAACAGAGGTGGTCACAAAGGGCATACACACAACTTTCCCTTTCACAGCACTCAACCCAAACACCAGTGCCCAAGGAGTGACTCTAATGAGAGACAAAAACAGAGGAAAACTTTCATGCCATTTACAACAGCTTGCCCCTAAGAAAATGAAGTTCTGTGCTGTTCATTCTGTGATGCAAAGACTATATAAAACTATACATCGAAATAAGCGAACAGCACTCTCCAGTTACTCCTGCCATACCAGCTGTATCTTTCGTGAACAAAGCAGTGGTGCAGGACCATAGTCCTCCAAACGGTCCATATGTGTTGCTTTTCAGGCCTCCCCATTCCCATCCCATTCATTGCTTTCTGGGCTGCCATGCTCCCAGCAGCTCCCCTGCTGTTTCTGCAGAGGGTCCTTCATGCAATCAGGGAGAACAGGGCTTACCTGTGTCAGGAAGGAGGCAGGTTCTCATGTGCCCAATATTGCAGCACTTCTCATTCCCTGGGCAGCTCTGATCTGAGAGACAGTAGATCCTGGAGGGACGCACAAACTCAATTTTCCCTTCTGGACACTGCCCTGCTTTACCTGCAGCAGAGAAAGCAGATTAGAGCCCATCTCCTGTTGGCCATATGGAGGGACCCGGCTGCACAGGCTTTGGAGAAAACACAGCCAACTACCTCCAGCTGACATGACAGGTGTCTTCTCCTGAGCTGGGAAGCACCCACACTCTGTATTCACTGAGTCACAGACTCCCAGACCACACAGCACTGCTGTCATCATCTGACCCAGCCAGCACAGGCAGAGATCTGCCCCAAACCCTGCCTAGCACCAGTGTCAGTGAAGGACAATCTGCCAAAGACGATTCTAAACAGTCCCAGAGGTTAGTCCCCTCTCTGTTAAGCAATGCGCACTGTATTTCCAGCTTCCATTTGCTTGGGTTTCACTTCTAGCCACCAGGGCGCATTTGACTCTTCTCTGCTACACCTAAGAGCCATTAGTAATGTTTGCTCCCCATATAGGTACTTACAGACTGTGGTCAGCTCAGTAGATCTAGTTAGTTTGTTACTCACCTTCTTTCTTCTGCCCCAACACAGGCGGCAGCTCAGCCCAGTAGGCAAATAGCCCCAGAAGGAAGATACCCCCAGGCTGCATGGTGGTGCCGGGCGGCAGGACTGAGTGGCCAGGGCTGAGCCGGGCCAGGATTTAAACCCCAGAGCAGAGGGGCTGGGTCAGGATGGGGAGGGGCCAGCTCGCAGGTGGACAGTGAACACCTGCCAGCATCCAGCTCGTTCCACATCACGATGCTTCTGTCCGAGCGCCAATGCTGGGAGTGGGGGCGGGGGGGGGAGGCCATGCTCAGCACACTAGTAACCTGGGCCGTAGGAGGCAGCTGGCAGCACAGCCTGCTGCAGCAACCTCTGTGACGTCTCTCTCCCTGCTCCCCAACTCCCCAGCAGCTAGTTGGCATCCCCCGTCTGCTCCTCCTCCTCCAGCTCTGTGCTGCCAGCCCGCAGGGAGTGGGCACACGAGTCACACGGCACACCGTACACAGCTTCCAGCCCCACAGGTCTGGTGTGAATCCTCACATGGAGATGCTGGCTCTTTTGTGAATGACTCCACTGTCAGTCCAACATGGCTGACACTCTGGATTGTGCTGCTGGGAGATGCTGGTGCCAGGCTCTCGCTAGGCAGTGACTATGCCGGGGCCATGAGCTATGAGCCATTGGAAGAGAGTCCAATAGAAGGGAAATGGGAGCTGTTCTGGCCCATTAGCCACATTCTGGTGGGAAAGTGCAGTGTTAGTGGCCAGTTTCTTTCTCAATTTCAAAAGGATAGCTGTGTTAGTCTAGTCCAGTAAAAAAACAACAAGGAGTTGTGTAGCACTTTAAGACTAACAGATTTATTTTTTGCATGAGCTTTCATGGGAGAAGATCCCGCTTCCTCAGATGCTTCGAAGATGGGTGAACTTACAGAAAGGAATTAAACTAAATGCAAGGGGGTGTAAAACATAGGATCAGGTCATAAAGTAACAGCAAATCAGAGCAGTTTACAGGCTCAAACCATGGGAAGCCTGAAGTCAAATTACCCTTTGTAATGGGAAAAGAACCCATAGTCTCGATTAAGTCCTGCTTTCACAGTTTCTTTCTGCCTCCCAGGGACCCAAAATCCCAATCCGGCTGAGCAACATGGCAGAAATGCCCCAGAAATGGGCTGGAGAGCACTGGGGGGGGCTCAGTGGTGGCAAGATGAAGGAGGCCAGGTACAAGGATACAGAGGGAAGAGTGCAGTGGTCAGGATATGCTGGTGCCCAGCTGGATCTGGAAAACTCAGGGTAAATGGCATGTGCAGGACACCCAGACACAGCAGGCTTCAAACCATGGCCACTTGCAGCAAGAGCTGTGCCTGTACCTCTTTGCTTGCAGCCTGAGCTGTGCCAGGTTTCTGTGCCCGCCTGCCCGCCGATGGGATTAGGAAGACAAGTCACCAACAAGGGATCCCTGCCCAGGAGCTAAAAGCACCTGCAGCCTTGGCCCAGCCCAGCCCCAAGGGCTGGCTCCTTTCTGCTGCGTGGGCACCCAGGGCTTTTCACAAAGGACAAGAGCTGGAAGGGTGTGACCCAGGACTCTTGGACTAGCGATCTGAATATGCAAAATCAAGGCAAGCTGCAAAACCGGGAGCCAGACTCCCAAAACACTGACAGCTAGTACTTAAACCAGTCTCCCAGTGAGTCACAAAACATGCTTCTTATTCCCCACGTCGGTCATCACGAAGCATGACAAAATATAAACAGCCCCCTTTATTGCACATCAGCTCTGCTGGTCCCCACCTAACCACTGGATCTCTTACGGAAACAGGTTCAAAGGGCCAGCCACATAATCCAGAAAAATATAGGCTTGAATCGTACCCAAAATACCACTCTGCCAACCAACCCTTTAGTGGCTAAAAGTTTAATTTAAAAAGTAAAGAAACAAAATATGAGAAATGTTAGAGTCAAAGTGAAAGACATACATACAGATGATTCAGAGTCCATATGAAGAAACAAAAGGGGAGCCGAGTTAGTCTTGTTCAGTAAAACAAACAAGGAGTCATGTGGCACTTCCAAGTCCCACAGGACACTTTGTCATACAAAGAAAGTCCATGGAAAAATTTGGAGTTTACAAATTAGTCCAATTCCTTTGGTAGACACCCAGCACCTGGGTGGGCCTCAGTCCTCCATCCAGTTGCAGGGGAGTAGTTACAGAGATGGGTGTTGGTTGCAGACTGAAGAAAAATGGTGTTGATGCTGCTGTCTTTTATTACCTCTGTCCTTCCCCATGCTGTGTGGCATCTTCGCAAATCGAAATGGAGTTGACACATGAGCAAGTCCTAGTGGCTCCCCAAGCCCACTATACCTGGCAGATTGCTTAATGGGCCATTAAGGAACCAATGGTTAGTAGACATCCAGTCCAGGGAGTGTCCTAGAATCAAATAACTTGAAACACAAATAGAACAAAAGTTTTTCTAATGTCTAATACAGATATGACACCTCCATATAAACCACAGGATCATTCTTAGCTGATTACAACCTTTCTATTGGTACCAAACATGGCACATTGCATATGCATTATTGCAAATATGAAAGCTTACCATGAATAACAATCACAAATAATCCCCTAAATCCAGACAGTGTCACATAAGGCCAAGCATTCTGCGCCTGATGCACAGCTGGTGTGGCTGCAGTGTGCGGGGTGCACAACCCCACCTTTCCAGCTGAGACTTGGACATGCTCATGTCTAGTGCCCCCATCAGCCCCTGTTGCCCCCTGTGATTAGCAAGGGTGCAGTGTTTGGTTATGCCCTGCCTCAGCCAGTCGGGTTCAGAGTTGGGACCTGACCACACACACTCTGCTCTGCTCTGCAAATGTCCTAGTTCCCAGGGCTGGTCCTGGCAGGGAGGAGGCTGGCGTGTGCTTTAACACTGAGGCCTGTCCTCTCCCACAGGCTGCAGCTCGCTCTAAGCAAACATTAACCAGAAAACAATGCCATGCTGTAGAGCTGGCAGCCTGCCCAGGGCACCCTCTGGCAGTGTGACAGCTCCCACATGGCACAACAAGTTTAACCCTAAACCCAATCCCCCCACCAGCACCAAGGTCTGTATACCCACTCTGTGATGGAGTCCCCTGCAGAGACTGGCATGGTTCCCCTGTCTCATCTGGACCTGCAGACACCCAGTGACATGGGGGTACCTCTGCACGGGGCCAGGGTCTGGCTCTCTTGAGGGCAATGTGGGTGAGAAGGGCCAGGTGGGGCCTGCAGGCAGGAGGGCCACCAAGGGTAGAAGCCTTACAGATTGTCACTTCAGGTGAGTTAGACTCACTGAAGCCAGCCTGGTGAGGGTGGGCCTGCTACCTGACCCTAGCCAGGCCCAGGCACCTGGATGTGCCCCTTGGTGGTGCCCTCCCTGTGTGCCAATGCCTGGGGAGTCCGCTTCCTCTGGGGTCAGGATCACTGAATCCAAGCAGATGCAGGTGCCCTCTTGGTGGCAGGGAAGGGGAAGCAAAGCCAGGTGTGGCAGCAACAGACAAACGGTCCAGGACAGCTTGAGCAGTGGGTACAAAGATGCACAGGATCAGATAGGTCCTCATGGAGTAAGGGAACAGGCAGCAGGTGTCACCTGCCCCTGCAAATGGCTCCTGGGCCCATACCAGCATGTGGGCACCACGTGTGTGCAACGGCTACTCCTGGCAGCTACTGAGTGCTGAGATCCAGCCACTGGCCCCAGGGGATGTGTAAAGGCAGAGCCCAGCAGGGGAGGGACAGAACAGCCCTGCTCCAGAGGAGCCTTGGCTTCTATCAGCATCCGTGAGAGGTGGTCACGGTGCAGAATGCCACAGCGAGCTCAGCTCAGAAAGCCAGCCCCACCTGCCTCTGGGGCCATGCCAGGCTGCGTCAGGGCTGGCCCGGTGCAGTGCAACAAGCAGGGCCAGAGATAGTGGGAAGGTTCCTGGTGCCTTGGCACTGTGTGGTGCTCACTCTTGCCTGGCCCAGCCTCTTCCCTGGCTGTCTGCCCAGGCACCCTGCACCCAAAGCAGACTTGCTCTTTCAGGTCCTGTGGGCAGAATGGTTGGCTCCCCTGGAGGGCAGGGATGATGGGAACAAGGTGCTCCTCTGTGTAGCCACCTGGGCCTGAGGCTGAGACCCAGACTAGCTGCAGCCTGAGGAAGAGACGTCCCCAGCAAGGGGTCTCTGCTGGGGAGCTATGCCCTGCCAGCCCCAAGGGCCTGCTCCTTTCTGCTGCGTGGGCCCTGCAGAGACCAGCTCACAATCTGTCAAGACAGGGATGTGTCCCCTGCACCAAGCCCCGGCTGTGCGGAATGGTGGGGCCTGTCCACACCAAGCCCTGGCTGTGGGGAGCAATGGGGTCTGCCTAATCCAGTAGCTCCCCATCTCAGGCAGTGCATCAAACCCACTCAGGGGCTGTTCACAAGGGTGAACAATGTTTTTAGTGAGGCAGAGGTGTAGGGTCGGCACCCAGAGACACCTGGTCCTAAGTGCGGGGCAGGTGTTGGAGCTGGCCAGGTACCTGGCCCAAAGAGAGGAAGAAGACTGAGACACAGTCACCAATGCTGTGGGGCCAGGATGCTTTATTGGAGTCAAGGAGAGAAGGCAGAGGCTGGATGTGCTAGCCCAGGAGAACCCCAGGCAGGGGCCAGAGAGCAGGGCAGCTCCAAGCTGGGGCACTGGGAGTCGTGTGCAAGGCGACAGGGACTTCAGAACGCATATCGCCCTTGGCAGGCCTAGGCTCCATCTGCAAAGGAAGATCAAGCAGTGAGGAGTCAGGGAGCGGGCTGCGAGCAAGACTCCTTGCTGAGCCCTCAGCAATGATTGCAGAGAATCACCACCTGGGCTTTGGGGGCTGTGCCCCCTTGCACTGCTCGGACCCCAGAGTAATGAAAGAAAGCTGGAAGCTGTGTCCCAGGCTGCCCTTGGTGAGTACCCAGTGGGGATCTCAGGAGAGAAGGGGGAGCTCACACTATCAGCTCCTCTTACAGTGCCATCCTGGGGAAGGCCAGGATCAGGGCTGGATCAAGGCCTGGGCAGGGCGCCAGGACCCCCCGTCCAACCTCCCCACTGGTGTGATGCTCTGCCTGGGGGTGGGATGCCCAGGCAAGCCTTCACCTCCACCACCCTCTGCTTGCGGGTGGGATCAGGTGCTCCAGGGACCCTGCCAGCTTGACAGAAGGGATTTGGAGAACCATGGCTGGTTGGTGCTGCTTGGGAGGTTGGGAGGGGCTGCAGCCAGCACTGGGGGGGGGTCTGCCACACTCCTGCCCTGCCCCTGTACTGCCCCCCATCTTGGACAGGGGCCTTCTGCTCTCTGTATAGCCCCCCATCTCGGACAGGGACCCTGCACTCTCTGTACCACCCCATCCCAGAGAGGGACCCTGCGCTAATTGTACCGCCCCCCATCTCAGACAGGGGCCTGCATTCTCTGTACCTTGTCCTCTGAACTGCTACACTCACCTTTAGAAAACTTGGGTCTGACACATGCCACCTTGCCGCAGCCATTGACGCAGCATTTCAGGATCCCTGGGCAATGGGAGTCCACTGTGCACTGGTTCCTGCACAGCCCCAGCAAGGGGATTCCAGGGCTCACCCTCGGGCACCAGCCAGGCTTTGCTAAAAGCGGAGAAGGAGACTGTGTGAGTTTAGCATCAGGGTCCCTCTCCCCAGGGCTCAAGGGAGCCACTCACCAGAGGGGTCAGGACGGGCTGGCTGCTTTGAAAGGAAAGTCTCTGCACATGGGGCAGGCGTGCAGCCTGGCTCAGGGGTCTGTGTGCAGGAGATGAAGACCCTCATTTCCAGTTGGCCTCCTTAACTGATGCTTGTCTGCGCAAATGTGGCTGGGAGCCTCAGGGCTGGCAGGGCACAGCTGTACCATAGCAGCAGCACAGCTGAAGGACAGCGCTTGCAGCACTGACTGCCAGCTTGTACTCCCACTGCAGGTCACCCCCCTCCCTGGGAGGCGAATTCTCCCACTGCCCAGGTCTCACACCCAGAGACGAGACCCAGGGTCCTAAGAGGGCAGAGCTGCTCCAGTTCTGCGAGACCAGGAGAAGCCGTGAGCAGGTGGAGAGCTGCGTGCAGGGGAGCAGGCAGGCTGGGAACGGGATTGGAGATAAATCAGGCCACATCTGGCACTGGGCTCTCTGTCCTGGCCTGGGCAATAACAGCTCTTCAGAAAAACAAACAAGGAGTCCTGTGGTACTTGTAAAGACTAACAAATGTATTTAGTGCACGGGCTTTCAGGGGTATGAGATAAATAAATGTGTTAGTCTTTAAACATTCCACCAGACTCCCCCTTTTTTTGCTGAACTAAACTAACACGACTGCCCCTTTGGAGCTCATCAGAAGAGAGCCTCTTCCTGCCAGGACTGGGCTGTGGCTGTGCCAGGCTCTGCTGGGCCAGGGCACTCCCAGGTAGCTGGGATTCAGACTAAGCAGCAACCCCCGGCCAAACAGAGCCACCCATGGACTGCACCTTACACTGCTGGCCCCAGGGACAGCCCAGGCTGAGCGTAGCTCCACTGGCCCCATCAGCTGCTCTCAAGCCAGTCGGCTCCAGAGGCTCCCTGGCAATGCCTGGGTACCTAGGAGATAAAGGACGCCCTCTGGATGCCTGGCGTGTTGCTGTGCCCAGGTGTAAAGCCTTTTCAGATCAGGAGCTCCCCAGAACTGCCACTAAGAGGCCCTAAGCATCAGATCCCCCAGGGCAACCATGGGCTGAATTAGCTGGGACCTCTGCACTCTCCCAGGCCCTGCTCTGCAGGCGAGGTAAGCCAGGGACCCAGCGCAGGAAGCGTAGGGATGCATTGGCAGGCTGGCGCGTCAGGTGCTGTCGAGAGGTGTGGAGAAGTGGGAACCCTCTGCCGGGTTAATGAGGGAAGACACAGCTGTTGACCCTCTTTTCTGTTCGGGTGATGGGACACAGGTGGGTGATATGGGATAGAGCCACTAGGGGGCAGGGGGGTAGTGTTTAGGGAGCCTGTACCTGGGACACCCCCCCCCCCCGCTGGTCACACTGGATTCAGCTGGTTGGACGGGGGGGGGGGGGCAGAGCAAGCAGGGGAACAAAGGACCAGGGAAGTAGCGGCTAGGAGGGAAATGGAGGGTCCAAGAGACAGGACCCTGCCCTGGGGTGTCCTAATCCCCTGGGGGTTTCACTTCTGGTTGTTCTGAGGATGCTGATACCAACTGTCCTTGCTGCTGTATGAACTGGTTTGCTAATAAACCCTCTGATTGCCACACTGGCTGAGAGTCGCTGCTGACTGGGACGGCTGGGACCCTCCGGGAGGGAGGAAACCCCCCCTTCAGGGAGACCTTCAGAGCAAGGATCGGACCCTCTCAGCCTGGAGTTGGGAGCTGGCTGCACGGAGCGTGGAGACCCGAGGTGCTGGATGGGAGGAGAGTCCACCATAGCGGAGACCTGACTGGCTGTGGACAGAGGGGATCCAAGAGGCTTGTCCGGGGTCTCCATCACAAGAAGGGGTGGATGAAATCCACAGAGCAGCTGAGGCTTGGGCAGGCCTGCTCTTGGCACTGTAATGCCCAGTCCCACCTTCACTTGCTTGGCTGGGCAGACAGAGGCCACGTCAAGACCAGCTAGCAGCATAGCTCAACAGATCCTCAACGCCGGTAGCAGTCTCCTCGAACTGTGCTGGCAAAGGGCTTTTCAGACTGTGCTCTGGGGCACAGCTATGGGGAAGACATCCTCTGATTGCCCCTGGGCAGCCTGCTCCAGCACCCAGGTACACCAGCTAGATCCCAGGGGCTGCTATGGAGGCTCTGGGGTCCAGGTGCTCTGGGCTGGTGGTTGCAGCAAGCTGTGGAGTCAGAAGCAAGCCAAGAGCAGCAGAGGGACAGGCCATGGGTCAGAACCGAGATCAGAGTCTGCATACAAGCCAAATCCTGATGGAAGTCAGCATCCAGATGCAGGCCAAAGGTCCCAGTCAGCTTGGAGTCAGTCCAAGGGCCTGGGCTGCAGGGATGGAGCAGTAGTTCAGGGCAGCAGGAAGCTGTGGGAGTCTGCAGAGCTGGGAGGCAGGAGGGTGCTGGGCCAGGTAGTCTTGTGTTTTACTAACGTGCAGCTCTGGCGGGGTCAGTGAAATACCTGGGCATAGGGATGGACTTCCTAGCCAGCTCTGGAGAGGCTCCTGGAGCATGCTGGAGGCTGAGTCCTGGCACTGATTGAGGCTCTGGGGATGAATGAGCAAAGTTCACTCACTGCAAAGGGCCTCCCAGTCTGAGAGGAGGAGCTACTAGACCCAGGTGTCAACTGAGTTTGGGGATCTCAAATGGATAAACAGGAATGGGCGTGAGTGTCACCGGGTTCAAAGCTGGGTGACAGAGGGGGACACTGAACAAGGAACCCCAGACAGCACCCGCTGCTCCTCAAAGGTGTCCAGGAAGCCTGTGGACACAGCCCACGGGAGCTCCGTCCGGAGATCTGACTTGAGAGGGGGCCAGAAATAGGCCTCACAGTTTCAGAGTCCCACCCTATCCAGCTCCCCCCTTGGCCAGGCTGAAGAGAAGGTCTTGTGACTTCTTGGGGCCATGGATGGGGGTGCAGGAAGAAGTGTAGCCAGAGTTAACGGAGAAGGTTTTGGAAGAATTGGCTAAGCTGCATCATGGCAGCTGAGTAAGGAGCCCCACAGGTTCACCTCACAGCAGTGTCCCCAGATCTATCCGAGACACAACATGATTTGCAAATAATCCAAGGTCATTCCTAGGCTGTAGTAGTTTCCTGCGAGTATCCAACATGCAGTTGGTTTGACAGACCACATGGGTACATGGCACTCTCCTTTTCCCTCTTTGTACAGGGTAACTTCGAATCACTGCTCTGCTGCAGATCCCCACGATGAACTTTTTGAACTTTGCTTCCCATGAGGATTCTGCACCGTTCCCCTGGATGTAGCTGGTCCTTGGCTGCTCTGCCAGCAACTTCAGTTGCTAAGTCCTCACTGTAAGCGGGCCAGAGAGAAGCAAGACATCAGGGGGGCCCCATTTATTTTGGAACATGAACCAGGCCATGTCCACACCACAGTTGCACAGCTTCAGCACTTCTGTGCAGACACTTACCACAGCACCAGGGGGAGGCAGGTTTCCCGGGGGTGTAGGGAATCCACCTGGTGAGTGGCAGTAGCCGGATTGAGGAAGAACGCTCTCCTCAACCTAGAGCTGTTTGCACAGGGGTGGGTCACTGTAGTGCCGTCACTCAGGGTGTGGATTTTTTTACGTCCCCACCCTGAGATGGAGCTGTGCTCACGTCAAACTCATCAGTGCAGACCAGCCCCAAATGGCTGCAGGTCTGAGTTCCTGCCTCTCCTTACCCTGACAACAAAGCACGAATTGAAGCCACGGCCCAAGCTCTGCAGCCGGGGGTCAGGTCTTTATAAATGGTAATACGCCGTACGGACAGAGCTGCTGGCCGTAAAAGGAAATTCTGATGTAGCAACTATGGCTGGCGGGGGCTGTATGCGCTGGGTCTCGTCTCAACACAGGTCCCTGCCCACTGAGCATCACCTTCATGTTCCCGCTGGGTCCCCTGGACAGGACACTGGTCCCTGGGCTATCGCAAGACTGAAGTTTTCCCTAATTCTTCATGGAGCCTGAATGTTCCCTTTCTCCCACTGCCCTTGGCAATTCCCGGCCTGAAACTCTGGCCTTGCCACCTCTCTTCTCTCATCAGCTCCGAGATTTGTCTCTGCAGCTGTTTTTCAACAATGGTTTATCAGCGACCCACTTGCAGATGGGATGGGGAAGGGAGAGCACTGGAACATGGCCTTGGGGAGAAAGGACTCTTGGCTTCCTAGAGCACAAAACACAGCCTTGCTGGCCAGGTTCCTACTGGCTGGCAGGTGGCTGCACAGTTTGCTGGGGTGCTTTGAAGGGCCGGAGGAGCAGATATGAGCAGCTGCTGAATTTCCTCGGCTTGCTGTGGTGACTGGAAGGCTCCCTGCCTCCTTCGGGGGCATGGGGCAGTGGGCTGCCTGCCACAGCTTCCAGAGCAAGAGGGGCACAGTGCAGCTGCCCTCGGAGCATCTGCCCTGGCATGCAACGCTCCCCTAGATCTGAAGTCAGACTAAAGCTTTGTGTGCTGGGATCTGTAGGCCTGACTGGGGGTCTCAGACTAGTTTAACAGCACAAGCACTCCACTTACCTGCTCCCTGCTTCCCAGGTGTGTACGTGGGAGCAGAGCCAGGCCCTGAATGCAGTCTGCTTCACAGCCAAATTGGGCTCAAAACTGACCAAAGCCTTTGCAACCTCTGTTCAGAGGTAACCATGAATCCAGGAGGAAAAAGGGGGCTACGGAGCATGTGGTGGGGGAGTTTCCGCACAGAGGAATGCAAACCACCTCAGACACTTAAAGGTGCCTGTATGCCTCAGTTTGTCTCCCTTCCCTGCCAAGGTGCTGCCTAAGAAGAATATAAAAATGTCCACACTGGGTCACCAGGACCAGGTGCTTCAGAGGGAATGACCAGAACAGGGCGCTTATTGAGTGACCCATTTCCTGTTGTCCAGTCCCAGCCTCTGGCAGTCTGGGGCTTAGGGATGCCTAGAGCTTGGGGTTGCATCCCTGACCATCTTGGCTAATATCCTGGATGGACCCATCCCTCAGAAACTTAGCTAGTTCTTTTTTGAGCCACACTATACTTTTGGCTGTCACAACATCCCGTGGCAATGAGTTCCACAGGTTGACTGTGTGTTGAGTGAAGAGGTACGTCCTTTTGTTTCTTTTAACGCTGCTGCCTAGTAATTTCACTGGGTGAGCCCTGGCTCTTGTGTTATGTGAAGAGGTAACGCTTCTGTCTCCAGTCATTTTTGACTGTATAGACCTCTATTGTATCTCCCCATTAGTCATCTCTTTTCCAAGCTACACAGTCCCAGTCCTTTTAATCTTTCACAAGATGTTAGCTGTTCCATATACCTACTTGTTTTTGTTACCTTTCTCTGTACCTTTTCCAGTTCTATTACAGATATTTTTAGGTATTCAGGGTGTGGAAGTCCCATGGCTTTATATAGTGGCTATATGATGTTTACTCTCTTGTAATCTATTGCTGTCTTGGTAGCTCCTAACATCTTTTTTCAGAGAATGTGACCACAAATACATGCAGCTTTATATGTTTTTGTTTTTGGGGTTTTTTTGGTCATGGTATTATGCCTGTCCATGTTTTCTTATCCACTCTTTTCCTAATGGTTCCTAATATTGTTGCATTTTTTATTGCCACTGCACATTGAGTGGATGTTTTCAGAGAAAAATCCATTATGATTCTAAGAACATTTTCTTGAGTAGTAACAGCTAATTTAGAGCCCATCATTTGTGTAGCTGGGATTATGTTTCCCAATGTGAATTACTTTGCTCTTATCAGGATTGAATTTCACCTGCCATTTTGTCAAAGGCTCTTTGAAAGTCCAAATATCCTATATTCACTGGATCACTCCAGTCTACATGTTTGTGGACCTACCCCTCAAATAATCCTAATTGATTGGTGAAGCATGATTTCCCTTTACAAAAGCTGTGTTTCCGCATCTTCCAACAGACAGTTTTCATCTGTGTCTGATAATTCTGTTCTTAACTAACATTTCAGTCCATTTGCCTAAAGTTCAATTTACTGGCCTGTAATTGTCAAGATCTCCTGTGGAGCCCTTTTTAGAAATCAGCATTACATTATAAACAAGCAGTCCTGGGGCACTTTTAAAGACTAACAAATTTATTTATCACATGAGCTTTCATGGGAGATTTTCATATGCTAGAAAATGGAAAATTTACTGTACGTTTTCTACCAGCTACCCCTCTGGAACTTGTCAGTATTACACTAGCTACCCTCCAGTCATGTGGGCCAAAGGCTGAGTTAAGTTAAATTACATGCCACAGTCGGATTCCAGGGAGCTGTGGGATTTTTTCCCATGACAGCTCATACCAGAAATAAATTTGTTAGTCTTTAAAAGTGACACGGGATTCCTTGTTTGTCTTGTTTGTTATGCGACAGTCAGTAATTCTACAATTTCACATTTGAGTTCCTGCAGAACTCTTGGGGGAGTCCCAGCTGATCCTGGTGACTTATTATTGTTTATTCCTTTGTTCGAAGAGCTCCTCTGTGGACACCTCAGACTAGGACAGCTCCTCAGATCTGTCAGTTAGAAGGAATGGCTCAGATGTGGCCAGAGCCGTAACTACAGTGGAGCCAACGGGGCAAAGCCCCGGGCGGCACGGAGCAGCTCAATGGAGCTGCTCTATTAAAGGAGCAGCTTTCGCGGCTCAGGCTGTAAGTGCCGCTAATTGCAAGGGGCACGTTCCAGTCAGAATGCACCCTTGGTGGCAAAAGCTGGTGTTTTGGCTCTGGATGTGGCAATCTCCCTCACAGACTCTGCAGTGAAGACTGAAGCAAAGAACTCATTTAGCTTCTCAGCCATGGTCTCCTCTTCCCTGAGCGCTCCTTTAGCACTTCGATTGCCCAGGGGCCTCACTGGTTGTTTGGCAGCTGCCTGCTTCTGATGTGTTTAAAATATTTCTGCTGCTGGCTCTTGCTCTTCAGATTCTTTTTTTGGCCTGCCGATTTCTACTTTTACTTTTGATTTACCAGTCTCTGTTATTTTTCTATTTTCCTCAGCAAGGTTTGACCTCCAATGTTTAAAGGATGTTTTGTTTTGGTTTTTTTTTTGGTTTGGTTTTTTTTTTTGCCTCTAACTCCTCCTTTTCACCTGTTTTCAATCAAGGTGGCATTTTTTTTTTGTGGTCATCTTACTTTTTATTATTTTTTTCCAAAATCTGGGGGCCTACATAGTGTGAGTCTCTGTCATGGTATCTTTAAAAAGTTTCAGTGCAGCTTACAGACATTTCACTCTTGTGACTGCTTCTTTTCATTTCCATTTCATTAGCCTCCTCAGTTTTGTGTCATTTCTCTTTCTGAAGTTCAATGCCACTGTGGTGGGATTTTTGTTTAAGGCCCCAATGTGGGAATCAAACAGCCCTGCCTAGGGCCCTAACCTGGGAACGATGCTGTCCCACCCAGAGCCCCCCGCCTGGGAACAGCGCGGTGCCTGGCATGATGGGGGCCCTCTTCCTCCGGGGGCCCACAGGCACTGCCACAGTACTGGAGCGCTCCTGTGCTGACTAGAAGCCCACCACAGAGGCGCTGAAGCACACACTGCAATCCTTGCTCCCTTTGCCCGCTGTACCGCCTGCTACTTCAGCACTTGCCCTAGCAGCCCAACAGATCTGGGGGTTTAAGAAGGAGCCCAGTGCAAACTGCTCCCCGTGATTAGCATGAGGGCTCCTCGCTCACCGGAGCCAAAGGTGCTTCCTCCCCATCCAAGCGGGGACATCCTGGGTACGGGTGGAGCGCAGGAGTGCTAAGGGAGAGCGTTACCGTTGGGGATCCGACAGGACCATCTGCATCCAGACTGGCAACACTTGAGGTTGTCCTCGCAGTCACTGTCAGACTGACACTCCTCTGTGCAGTTAGTTACCTCCGCCACTGCCTCCGGGCACACGCCATCTTTCTCTGAAACAGGAAAGGCCCACTGTGTCCCAGTGAGAAGGCTCGGCCAAGATGTCTCTGTCCCCAAGGAATAGGCTCATGGGCACTGTTTGTGGCAAGAGGCCCTCGAGTGCCCAAAGCTAGAGGGTGTGGGCTGGCTCCTGGCTCTCTTCCCTGTTTGGGCTCCCTTAACCCCAGAGGGCTGAGCCCATGGGAACTGTGCTGCATGAGCGTGCTGGCTCGGGGCTTGGGTGGCATCCTCAGCGGGGATGTGGGGTGGGGCTGGGCATTCCTACTCACTTGTAACGTTCTGGCTAGACGCCAGTGGCAGCTCGGCCCACAGCACCACAAGCCCCACAAGGAGGACGATGCTGTTGGACTTCATCACGGTGCTGTTGGGAGCTGGCTCAGAATGTCCAGAGCTGACCCAGGCTGGGCTTTAAGCTTTCCCACAGGTGGGGCTGCAGCTGGGGAGGGAGGGGACTGGCTCCCAGGTGATTTATAGGGAAGGAGAGAGTCGTGCTCCCACTTCATTCCATTGCACAATCTATGGGTATCAGGTATCTGCCGTGGCCCGGCTGCGAACCAGGAAGTGAGAGCTTGGAAGGGACTCGGCATCTTTTGCGCATGCAATCGGTGGCCTGAGAGTCTGTTGCTTCATACTCTCCATCCCCACTTGCTGCAGCTCTGGGGCAGCCCCCATGGCCACTTCTGGCCCTCACATAGGTGGGAGCAAGGGAGATTGAAGAACTTGCTTCTTCGTGGGTTTCACTGGAGCAGCTTCCCCATGGTTTCTTCTATGCATCCTGCAGGGGAGAATCGCAGTGTGAATGTGCTCTGTGCGTATGAGAGTGTGGCTCCGAATAACTCCTCTCGTGGCAGAGCCATAATGCTCTTTTGCTGCCCGGAGCACTTTCCAATCGGAACGTGCCCCTTGCAATTAGCAGCACTTGGAGCTGGCACCACGAAAACTGTCCTTTAATAGAGAGGCTCCATTGAGCCAGTCTGACGCTCCTGGAACATAGCTCCGTTGGCTCTGCCGTAGTTACGGCTCTGCCCCATGGCCCACTGGTGATTTCCCCACAAAGTGTAGCATTCTGGACACTGAAACCCAAAGATGCATTTTGGTAGAGTCATGGAGGTTAAAGCCAAATGAGACGCTGAGAGGAGTGGTTCACAATCTATTTACCACTGCAGACCACCTGTGCAGCTGTGTGTGCATCCGCCCAGTATATATGCTACCTGTATGGCCCCTAGGGTCTCACATGGGCTGCAGCTGTGTGCTTGTGTCATCCAGTCTGACCTCCTTCAGGTCACAGGCAGTGGCCTCTCTGCCAGTCCCCTTGTATTAGCCCAGCCCCTGCATTTGCCAAGAGCTCCAGCCTGAATTGGAAGCCATCAAGAGAAGGAGCCACATTTCCTTGGGAGTTTGACTGCCTGCCTGCACTGTTAATGCCTAATTGGAATGGGTCTGGGTTTAGCTTCCAGCCATTGGTTCTCATTCTGCCTTTTCTCAGGAGATTAACAAGCCCATTGGCAGTTTCTCTCCACTGACGAAAAGGCTGACTCTTGTCAGGCGTAGAACCCATCCCTGAGCGACCCCACCAGAAACACCTGCCTGCACGGGTGGTCCCCTGGCTTCCACTGTGGCATGCTGGCTCCTGATGTGTACAGCCTGTGGAAATCACTCACTCATGGTGCCACCGCAGCAGCCTCTGGGTGGAAAGCAACTACCACTGTGTGCAACAACACTTCCGCCTCGCATCTGGGAGGACAGGAATCTGCACAGCCACTGAGAATGCAAAACCTGAACAGCTAAAGGCCTGGAGCTAAGAGGCAGTCAGATAATGCAGTGAAGAGCTTCCCTATGCACTATGGTCCTGTAATGCCCAGAGCACACTTTGGAGGGCTCAGAGCAGAGAGCAGTTCCCATTGTCCCAGGCCAGGGGAAGTGGAGCAGCCCATCTGAACGAAAAGCCTGTGTGCAATGGGTTGGGAGTAACAGTTTCCAAAGGGATAGCCGTGTTAGTCTAGTCCAGTAAAAAAACAACAAGCAGTTGTGTGGCACTTTAAGACTAACAGATTTATTTTTTGCATGAGCTTTCGTGGGAGAAGATCCCACTTCCTCAGATGCTTCAAAGATGGGTGAACTTACCGCTCGAAGGAGCGGGTGCAATGCCCGGGCCAGGGGCCACACAGGGGCAGTCCGTTCACAAGCACTGATGAATTCAGCTTCTCAGCACTGTGAAGAGGTAAGGGAGGGAGTCCTCATCCCTATGTGATGTCTCCTATCCCCAAGTCTCAGGTGTGGAAACAGCCGGAGACTGATTTACTCCAGGCTACGCTGGCGATGGCAGACATGTCCATGTCACATGGGCATTGCGCCAGGCCAGGTTTGGGCACACGCCTGGGCTCTGGGTGGGCTCTCCATGCTCTCAGGTCAAGCAGAGCTTGGCAGCTCTGTCCCTGTGCATATTGTCAAGTAATTTAAAGTCAACAATGAGGCAAGGTGTGGAGTGGCTGTAAATCACTGGGCTGTTTGCTTCTGCACACAGAGCTCTTACAGGCAGCGGGGTGTTTGCGTAATACCAAAAGCCAGAGCCATGCCGTCTCATGCACCTGCATGAGGAGAAGGGTGCTAGGCACACAACCCACCCCTGTGTTGTGGCTCCAACCATCAGTGTGCTGGGAAAGGGCTGACGAAACAGGCAGGGAGGCCCATAAATTCTTTACTGGGGCCCCAGGGGGAGGGATTGCACCAAGATGATTTATGAGTTAGGATCCGCTCTCACAGATTAGCGAGGTGTGCTGGACCTACACGTGCAGTCCAAGTGACTGCATGTGTGAGCACAGGGTGGTCCCACTACTGTGGGGAACCTTCCTGGCTCTCATGCCGCCTGCCGGACTTGGTTAATGACAGGATCTGGATCTCTGCTCCCACTCTCTTTCCTGAGGGCCGTCTGACCCCCAGGATCCCTCCCATTCTCCCTGTAACCCTGACAAGGCTGGCCCAGGATCCCCGGGGGCTCAACCCCCATCTAGTTATGGTCTTTTAGGGCAGGGGTGGGAGCGTCCCCACCCTGGGAGCTCGCCCTGCACCGGACACTCCCAGACCCGCTGAGCCCTGCACACAGGGCACAGCAAACACAGCTGTTTAAACATCCACCACTTAACTTTAAAAGTGCCACAGGACAGGACTCCTTGTTTGTTTCACTTGAAAGACGTAAGAGAAGAAGGGAGAGATGAAAGGCAAACGCCTAGGGCTGGCTCTGGCCCGGGACCCAGCCAGCATCTCTGGGATGGGGGGACGCTCACAGCCTGTGTGTTGCACATCCCAGCCCTGGGTCACAGCCAGCCCCTCGCACGCCCCAGTCCCGGCTGCGGGGCAGGGAGGCTGTGGGTCGGGCACTGGCTCTGGCGGTGCCCACGCGCCCCAGGTGCTAGAGGGCTGGATCCTTCTCCCAAGCATCGCCTTCCCCACAATCTCTCAGTCTGCCCTTTGCAGCCTCTGGGCTGGTGGCAGGCACCAGGCTCAGCCCAGGATCCCCTTTGTTCTCCATAGCTGCTCAACGCACCCAGCTCAGGAAGGATGGCTCCAGCCCCAGCCTTTCTAAATCAGATAACCTGAAGTACTGGCCCTGGGGACTGTCCATCCCAGGGTCCTGATTTCTCCTCGACCCAACCCCTGTTCTTTGGTTCTGCTAGCCAAACACCTGCTGAGGTTCAGCCTGGGGCAGCCGCCCCTCACACCTGTGTGCACAGATGGCTATCAATGGTCATGCCATGCCATGCCCTGCCGTGCTAGCTGAGGGCAGTGGTGTATCACACACACTGAATATCTGGCTTGTCTACAAATCTGTGTGCCACCATCCCCAGACATCAGTCCCCATTTGGCTTCTGGACCCCGTGTCAACATCTTACAACAGCAAGATCCTTGTGCCAGGACTTGGTCCCTTGAGCACTGCATCGCTTCAGAGGCACACAAGGTGACCCTGGCTGGCTCTCATTTCTCCAGCAGCATGCTCTGACTGTGTAATGCAGGGGTTGGCAACCCAAAAGATAAAAAGAGCCATTTTAAAAAAAATTCTTTCAATAACCAAGTGATTTAAGAGCCACAATGGGTGTAGCCTCCTGGTGGAGGAAGCTGGAAGCTGGGCCAGGGTTAGGGCTACAAGATACCAAAGCCTGGAGAGGAGGACAGGGAAGTACAAAAAGGACACATGGAGAAGATGTAGTATTAATGTAATATTCTTCTGTTTTGAAGGGGCCTTGGAATGCTTCCCTCTAAAAATAGGGTGTTCAAGCATGTTCCAGCATACTTTAACTCCTGTAAGTAAAAAGATAGACAAAAGCATGTGTCTTTAAAATGCCTGCTGGACGGAGGATGTGAAGGTAAAAAGGAGGACATGTCCTCCTTTTGCCTGACATCTGGTAACCCTAGCCAAACCCCTAGCTCTAATCAGACTATCCCGCGCAAAGGAGAGTGAGGAGAACCTGCTCAGCTTACTTGCCTTGGCAGGGAAGAGTCAGCCCATGGCTTTGTGAGGCCCATGGTCTCCTTGTTAAGGGCTTGGGAGATCTCTGTGTCTGCAAGGGGATCTGAGCCAGCTGTGCCACAGCTGGAGAGACACACACTGTCTGCCTGAGAAACACCTTGACCCATCCTAGCTGCACAGCTCTAAGAAGGGAGAAATTAGCTCCTTGCTTCCCGTCCCTGGCTGTGGGGAGGGGGCAGTGTCCACAGACTCACCGGTACCCATAAAATCACATCCTGCTCCTCTGCCAGGCCCAAAGGGGCATGAAATGGGTCCTTTCAGCTACCTACACTTTATCAGGTTGCCTTGGGACTTACCTATCTATATTTTTATTTTTTTGTGTGAGCGGCCATGGAAAGTTCTAGGAGACCCTGGGAGAGCGCAGGTACGAGGTGCCAGGCCGCTCACAGGGATAAGGACTGGGTCAGGGATTGCTGAAACTTTACCGGGTGATATGGGAGAGTTCCTACAACTGACACCCACTGTGGCCGCAGCAGTGGGACGCTGGTGACCCTGACATTCAGAACAAGCTGGCTGGTGACCCGAGAAAAAAACCAAGGAGTCGTGTGGCACTTTAAGACTAACAGATTTATTTTTGCATGAGCTTTTGTGGGAGAAAAATCCCACTTTGTCAGATGCTTCGAAGATGGGTGAACTTACAGAATGGAATGAAAATAAATGCAAGGGGGTGTAAACATAGGATCAGGTGACTCGAGGCAGGAGGGAGCCCATGAACGCGTTCCTTAGCGCAAAATAACTGGTGAACTCAAGGGCAGGAGGGCAAGATCCCCCTGCTTTCTGTGACCCACCTGCTGGGCCTACCTGCTCTGGGGACAAGCACCTGAGACAGGCAGCCGGATGGATGGATGCAATGGCTGCCCTCTCTAGTCTCCTGGGATGCTGGTGGACAATTGACTGCACCCAGACATCCTGCAGGTCTGTTTAATCAGTGGCCACATTTCTCCTGCCAGGCGAAGGGAAGGAGTTTGTTCTGATTCTCCTTCCCAGCTGGCAGCCACATTTCCCTCACAGAGTCACGGAGCTCAGGGTTATGTGGTGACCCCAGTCTATGAGATTAACTGCTAAAATAACCTGTTCCGGCTGGAGCTGCCTCCAGCCAGCCAGAGCACTGGAGGATGGATTAGCTTGCTGCATCAGCTCGCAGAAAGCAGCCTGCCCTTGTCTGGATTTGGTCCAGAACTCAGCAAACAGCAGCAGGCAGGCGGGTGCGGGAAACACTCTGGTTTGTGTTTCCAGTGGTGACATTTCCCAAGATACTTGCATTCCTCTGCAGGGATGGCTCTGTGGGACAGAGCAGCTTCCTGCTCAGGATGTCATCAACTCCTTCTCCTGTTTGTTTTGTGGTATGAGAACAGCCGGTGGCAAGGGCTTTGCTCAGAACCGGGGTGCCCAGCCAAATTTCTAGCTGCTAGCCCCCCCGGTCTGGCTCTGGCCCTTGTGCAGGCTGCAACCCCCTGCAGGCGTCTCAGCTGCTTGGCAACCCAGGGAGTGCTGGACCGGGAACCGAAGCAGCGTGGCGATAGCCGGCAGACCCACCCCCGGCCCATACTGCACTCTGGGTGAAGTGGTAGCAAGGGGCACACGGCAGCTCATGAGGCCATGTGGAAGGCTGAGAGCTAGCCCACCTGCTCCGGCCAGCTGGGCTTTGGGAAGGGGCTTCTTCCACTACAGGGCCCGTGTGGGTTGGCATGATGAGATGGTCAGGTTGGTAGGGAGCAGAGCTGGTGTTGTTGAGGGTCCACAGGCTTGGGCACAGATGGGCCCACTGCCGTCTTCCCTGGGCTGCACCTCTGTATAGGGGATGGGGCCCGTGGACAAGCTTGACTCCCTCGTGGCTGGCAGGGAAGTTGTCTGAGCGAAGATCAACACACCCCCCCCCCCGCGCAACTGTGCAGTAAGAACAGTAAATGGTTACAAGCCCTGGCTTTTATAATTGCTTCTGTTCCCAGGGAGGTGACCCCCCAGACCTTGCCCCTGTTTCAGGACATTTTGCAGTCATTTGTCACCTGCCTCCTGTGCAAGGCGGGGTGGGGGGGTGCTTGGGTTGTTTCATTTCTGCTTTTGCCACTGTCTCTGGCCATTTTCCTTTGACTGGCCAGCCGTGAAGACTCTGAGAGGTGGGGGGAGAACAGAACACCCCGCCTGGAGCCAGACATGCTTCCAGGACTGACAATGTCTTGCCTCTTCAGCAGGGCCGAATCTTAGCCCCTGCCCCAGAGAGGAAAGACATTTACTCCAGTTGCCTGGAGCCAGACCCTGCCCTCAGCGCTGTCCTAGGGTGTTCAATGAGGACTCACTACCGAAGGGCAGGGGAGTTGCTTAGGATGCTGGAATTGTCCCCTGAGCCCCAGCACATCAGTGCAGCGATGGGAAGACCTTCACCGAGAACCTGATTGCTGGTGCTTTCCGACACTGATAGCCGGTGGACTCCATTGCTCCCCCAGAACACGTCTTTCACTCTCCAGCGGGGGCACCACCTCTTCCCACACCCCCTCCATGCTGTTTGCTGCCCCTTTCACCTAGGTCAGGCTCCATCACCTGACCAGTTCCCAGCTGCTCCTGGGGACCCGGCCCAAGCCGTCCCTGTGCTGGGAGCGCCTGGCTCGGTGCTGGCTGCTCAAGGAAGATGGCCGTTCCCTGCGTCTTTCTTTGGGGAAGCGGCACGCTGGACCTGACTTGTGGCCGCACGGTGATCTCTGCCTCTGCCGCTACAGCAGGGTACCAGCTGCCTTGGATCAGTCCCGCCTGCTTCCCCCCATCTGCTCCAGTGCCCTGCCCCTCCCACTGACACCCACACTGCAGATCTAACCTACAGCATGCCCCCCAACTCCTGGCTGCCAGCTGTTTGCTGCACAGCGTGCAGGTTAGGGGCTGGTTGCTGCTGCCTTCACTCACCATTTGGCCTGGGATGTCCGGGCACAGGCTGCAGCTGGGCCAAGAGGCTGAGCAGTCCCAGAAGGAACACGACCGTTCCTGGCTTCATGGTGCTGCCATGTCAGCGTGCAGCACTGAGTCGGCCGGATTTATACTCTGCCGGGGCTTGGCTGGGGGACAGGCTAGCTCCTGGGGGACCTGTCAATGCCAGAGGCCAGTGCTGGCCCGCCCTGTCCCAAGCTGTGGCTTTCCTGAGAAATCATTTACCGCGGCACTTTTTCAGATGGACCAGGGCCTCTGCCAGTGGGAGAGAGTGGGTGGGGCGGGGGTGCAGCAAACAAACTCGTGGCCGAGGCAGGAGGCCAAAGCAGATAAAGTCTGAGATGCCCAGCTCCAGCATCCTGGGTGCTGGGAACGCAGGCTCCATTTGGGGAAGTCATCGCTGGCTCCTCCCTGTCCCACACAACTTGTCCTTCTCCAGGTAACATTGGGAGCCCATCGTGTGAGCCAGGTTTGTTAAGGACCAGCTCGGTGAGCAGGGCCATGGGTTTGCCACCCGCCCATTACTGCTGGGACTCTGTTGCTGGTGCAAAGCACTGGAAGAGCCCATGCCTCAACTGTGAATGGCCCCCCTGTTGCACATAGGCAATAAGGCTGCCTGGGCATGATCTTTTCTTTTGGGCTCTCAGCAGCACCCCACATTTACACACACTTTTACCATGACTGCATGTGCAGACTGGGGGGGTGGGGTGCAGACACACAGGCCCCTAGCCAGCCATTCACCAACATGACTCCCCACTTTGTGTATGCTTATTCAGATTGCATGTGCACTTTTGCACAGCCACACTTATGAAAACCTAGGTGTCTGTGCATATGATGATCAACCATCTCCCTCTGCCACCACCATGTGGCAAGACTGCCAGCCACACAGGGCTGTACAGAACCTGCATCCTGCAAGAGAAGCAGCAAAGGTAGAAGAAAATGAAGCCTGAACACTCTGGAGCTCTGCAAGGACCTGGTGCTAGTGGTCCAGGCCACATATATTCCTTCAGGAGACTCCACTTGCTGTCTGAGGCTTTTGTTCCTTGCCGTCCACCACGGTCTCTCTGATCTCCGAAGAAAACTCACTGTCCTGGAGGTAGGCATTAAGCAGCCTTGCCAGGCCTTTGAAATGCCTTCCCACGCCTGGGGGTTTGTACTCAAGGAACAAGTGCTTCTCCATCAAAGTGGTGCGCTCCTGCACCCCAGCTATGCCATGCTCAGTTCCGCCAGAGCACCATCCCTGCCTGTGGCAAAAGGCAAAGCTACTCATGGCACACGTGTCCCATGGAGCTAGCTCATATATCTCAGTGCTGAATGGACGCTTGGCTCAACTTTGCTAAGGGCTTTGGGATGGCACAGATGACCATGTGCTACACAGCAGGCAAGCCGGGGAACTTTCTCTGCATGTAAGGGCACTTTGGAGGCTGTGGCTGGTTGGGGGTCAATGCCATTGTATCACGGAGAACCGAGAAAAGCCTCTTGGATCCCCTCTGTTCACAGTCCACCAGGACTCTGCTACAGTGGAGCCTTCTCCCGTCCAGCACCCGGGTCTCCACGCTACCTGTAGCCAGCTTCCCAAATCCAGGCCCAGAGGGTTCGATCCTTGCTGTGTCTGGTCTCCCTTGGGGGGGGGTCCTCCCTCCAGCAGGGTCCCAGCCGTCCCAATCAGCAGTGACACTCAGCCAGTGTAGCAGTCAGAGGGTTTCTTAGCAATCCACTTTGCACAGCAGCTAGGACAGTTGGCTCTCAAATCAACCAGGAGGTCTGACAGTAAACCCCCAGAACGAGCCCTGGAGGTCCTGCCTTTCTGACCTCCATCTTCCTTCCTCCCCTCTCCTCCCTTTGTTCTCCTCTCCATCCAGCTGCCCTGCCCCTGGTCTAAACCAGCCACAACCTGTCACCCCCAGGGGGTCCAGGTAAGGTCGCACTAAAGCCTCTTCCCCCCAGTGGTACCTATAGTTATCACACCCCTGTGTCCCATCACCAGAATACCATCACCAAAGAACAGGAACAGAAAAGAACCACAGTAGCCCAAGAGGTTTTCTTACTTCATCACAGTGCCCTGCCTCTGCACAGCTGTTGGCAGGGAGCAGGCTGGGGTGAGCACTGGGAGCTGCTCAGGACCATGTGGGCAGCTGCAGGGCTGGACGTGGAAAATGGCTGTGAATCCAAAGACAGGCACTGTAAGCGAATGGCGATTCCACACCATGCGCCAGTGTGTGAAGCAATGTTCCCGCTAAGCTGCGCTAGTGGGCAGGGGCGCAGTGCCCCCCCAGTGCAGTGAGCATGTGGGACAGCGCAGGCAGCCCTGCCTCTCCCCAGCCCTGAGGAGCCCCGTGTGTGGCCTGTCTCAGCTCCGGCAGGCAGCCTGTGCTGCCTGGGGGAGCAGTGAGAGCTGACGGTCCCTCCCCTTGCCCTGCTGCACATAGCCAGGGAAGGAGCAGGGGGGGAGGGAAATTTAAATCTCTCCCTCTCCGCTGCACCAGGCTGCTTGTGCAGAGATGGTGGCAGCTTTGGGGCCTGTGTGGGCCCCAGCAGGTGAGCAGCCTGGAGCCTGGCAAGGAGGGGACCCTGAGAGATGGCAGGGCTAAATCGTGGGGCTCACAGAGGCAGCGGTGTAGTGGCCACAGGGACGCAGGGCTCTCTGGGGGCAGGGGATGGGAGCTGGGCTGAAGGCAAAGGAGCCAGGCTGGAGCTGGAGGAGGACTTGGGACTTGAAAGACCCAAGCAAAATTGTATTGAGCCATTTAGCATCTGTATCAAGGGTGAATGCTTTGCTTTTCACTTGCTAAAAGGCTCCTGAAAGAAAAGCGATCCTTTAAAATAAGCAAAAACAAGTTGGGTTAATTTCAGATTTATTTTCTTTTCTGTGAGAGATTCTAATGCAATCAGTTTGTCAAGGTGGGGCTTTACAATGTAACTTTGTATAGACTCCTGTGATGGAAGGAAAGAAATCCTAATGATTAGGAAAAATGAAATGAAAAACTGAAAGGAGAAAAAGTCATTTAAGGCAGAAGGAAAAAAATATTGCCAGTGGGGCAATAATTTTTAAAAAAGAGACTTTGTATTTCTATTTCCCCAAAAATGTGTTAGAAAAATAATCATTTTCTTTCACAAATCCATTTATGCTCTTGCTTCTTGCAGCTTTGATAAGGTTTGCTTTAACTGTCAAAAATTAAAAATTATTAAACAACCTTTATTATATTCCACTACCTGACACACAAATCTCAATTGTACCTCATTTTGCTTATTTTAGTTCTGAGAGTATTTACACTCCAGGCATACTAATTATAGCCTCCCTTTTATTGTTGAAAATGATTTGGATTAAAAAAACCCCCCATAAATGCCAAAACTGAGATGTTAGAGACACTTTATATTAAAGGAGGATACTCACAGTGTTTAAAGTTTCCTGTCTGCCTAATCAATTTTTTGCCATTCATTTAGGGGATTGTTGTCCCATATTTAGCTTTTGAGAGGTATGATTGGGCATGATAATGTAACAGACTCTAACCTAGCTCTATTTGATGCAAATTCTTTAGGCACAAAAGATGGCCCTGGTTACAGAGATGTGATGCTGTGAGAAACTGTCTTGAAACATGGTTTCTGCCCTTGCCACCTTTAAAAGTTTTGAATTTCTCAGACAACTTTACTTAAGGTGTTGCCCTGAGGGAATCTGGGAAGCAGTTGCTACCTTGTGATTGTGATTTGCAATGCATGGTAATTTAATATGTTTACTGAGGACAGAATGTGTGTATTTTCAAGGTTGATAACTAGATAGTAAATACAATCCCCATAACATGTCAGTCTCATGATCAAATCTGAAGCTACCTACTTAATTTCAATCTACGTTTTGGACATTTAGGGCCTGATCCACTTTGAATCCCTTTTACCCCAGTTGGGCAGCATAACAGGGACTTAAATTTCAAAGGGGCAGCCGTGTTAGCCTAGTAAAGCAAAAAAAGCAGGGAGTCTTGCGGCACTTAAAGACTAAGAGATTTATTTTTTGCATGAGCTTTTGTGGGAGAAAATCCCACTTTGTCTATATACGTATTCTGGAAATCTGACAAAGACAGGCAAGAAAAACTGAGCAGTGTAGATGATGGTAGAGGCTAGACAGGCAGCAAGTTTCATTGTCTCACATTTGTTTAGTAAATTAATAAAACTACAGTACATCAATTTAACATTTTTATTGAAGTTTGAATGAAAAGACATCTATGAATTACTTTTGAAGTAAGATACTTAGGCATGCTGATACTTTGAGCAGCAAAAAACTGTTGCCCAGGCCTCATAAATTGTTGCTCAGTAAATACCACAACTTGCTCAGCTGCATCATCAGCTTAGAGGGAACATTGGTGTGAACCATTCTTCATGCTCAGCTCTCACCCAGCTCAGCCAGCCATCAGTGAGCTGGGTTTGCAAGGG
>ML682086.1:1105692-1126100 GCA_007922195.1 Podocnemis expansa
GTCCTTTAGTAACTGAAACTGAAGATTTATTACACAAGGGACACCCCGTGCGGCCCTGGCTGGGATGGATCATCCCTCGCACCATCCTTAGGGCTGAGGCATGTGAAATGTTCAAATCAAATCATAGGGCTGGAAGGGACCTCATGAGATCATCAAGTTCAACCCCCTGGGAATTGCACCCAGGACCTTCTGCATGTTAAGCAGAGGTGCTAGCCACTACACTATCACTAAGGTTTCTCTACTGCCCAGCAGCTGCCCAGTTCTTCAAATAGCAGAAACCACTGAGGCAGGAGCAAAGCCTTGGCTCTGGCATGTCATGAGCAGGATGGGGCTCCCTGGCACCACGTGTGCCCTGCAAGTGCGGAAATTGGTTGGGACAGGGGCTGTCCATGGCTTGGCGCAGCTCACACATTGTGCAGGGCTGCGTGTGCCAAGGCCGTGTGTCAGTAACACAGACCAATCGTGTGCTGAAGGGTGAGTGTGAGCAAGTACGTCCCGGACAGAGGAGGCGAGGAATGAGGGCTGACCTGGTTTCCCGGGATGGACCTGGCTGACTGGGAGCAGGAGATGGTGCCCCCCAGGCAGGGCCGTGACTATAGCCGGGCTGATGGGGCTTTGCCCTAGGCACACTGGAGTGGCTCAATGGAGCTGCTCTATTAAAGGGCGTGTTTTGCAGTGCTGGCCCCAAGCGCTGCTAATGGCAAAGGGCACGTTCTAATTGGAACGCACCCTGGGCACGGGATTGCAACCCTACGGCTCTGTCCCCAGGCTTCCTCTCACAGGGGCTGAGGCTGAAAAGCTACCTCTGGTCTTGAAGGAGTTGGAGGGCGGGGGGCTGCGACATCATAGGTCTCTGCATTCGAACACGCTGTGATGACCGTGATTGCCTTGGCACGGAGAAGTGCTGCAGTAATGGGTGTGGCCAGCTTTGCCTGTAGGCTCTGTAGCGGGTGCTAGGGTTACCTGCCGTGCTGAGCCCCAGGGCTCGCTGTCCGCATGGCCAAGTGCTGGGAGTCGGATCTCACAGCCAGGGCCAGGGCCTGGGCCCCAGCCTCACAGACCTGCTCCGAGTGACCCAGCTCTCCCTAGACCCTGAGGCCTGGAGTCAGCGCTGAGGCTGGCAGGCTGTGTCCCCCCTCAGAGCTCCCAGTGCTATGGGGAGGAGGCAGAGGGCAGTGGGAGGCTGGGGGTGGAAACGGGGGCGAGGGAGGCTCAGGGTTGCATCTGTACAGCTGGTCTGGCTGGCTCTGCCACCTGGCTGAGGTTGCTCTGGGTCATGCGTTTGCTTGGCAGGGGCTCCCACGGTCACAGCCACATGAAAGGAGAGCGATGCCCAAAGGACCATATGCAGCCGTGTCCTGTCTGCAGTGCCTGTCACCCTGCCTCAGGGCAGACGTAACGCATGCTTATTGGTTGCTGAATTCGCCACACCCATGGTCCCACTGCCTGCGAGCTGTGAGGCGCGAGAGCTGAAGCTCCCAGGGCAGGGAAAAAAGGGGAGGTGTGAGGAAGTGGTGACTGTTAAGATGAGGGTCTCCATATGGGGTTCGGGCCACTCCCTAGCCGGGGTGGGAGCCAGATGCTGCTCCTGCTGCTGCGGCAGCCCAGCCCTGGGTTCCCAGCCAAGGCCATGGCCAGATCCTGCTGCCACCAGTGGCCCAGTCCCAGGTCCCTGGCTGGGGTCAGGCCTGGATGGGGGTGGGTTCTGGGTAGTCACAGGCTCCCTGAGCCTGTGCTACCCACAGGACGTGGGGCTCATGCCTGCCATGGCCAATGCCAGTGATGCCCATGCCTCTGTGTAATTAGTTCCCCCACCCAGTGGAGAAGGGCTCTGCCTCTGGCCAGTCACTCATGTGATAGACTCCAAGCCAACACCCCCAGGCCCAGATGCAACCCTGGGAAGTACCCTCTTGCAGGGTTCAGTGCTCCCCACTACTTTGGGCAAGCTCAGTTACAGTTGTCCGTCCATTTATCAAAGAATCAATATGCTTCAGCTTTGTCACTCCAAGTGAGGGCTCTGCAGACACTCAATCCATATGCACTGCTCTAGATAAAACAAACAAATACACTTACTGACTACAGTAAGATTTCTGTGATTCCAGGTTTGAGTGATGTAAAACAAATAATTATTCAGTCAAGGAGTTAACCACAATCAAATAAAAAAATACATGCTCTAGGCTAAGGTCATGTTTCTGGTCTATTTTCAGCATGCTGCACAGGTTGGCTGCAATGTATTTTCATAGAATCATAGAATCATAGGGTTGGAAGGGACCCCACAAGGTCATCTAGTCCAACCCCCTGCCAAAAAAAGCAGGACCACTCCCATTAGATCATCCCAGTCAGGGTTTTGTCCAGCTGGGCCTTGAACATCTCCAGAGATGGAGATTCCACCACCTCCCTAGGCAGCTTATTCCAGTGCTTCACCACTCGCCTAGTAAGGAAGTTTTTCCTAATATCCAGCCTGGACCGCCCCAGCTGTAACTTGAAGCCATTGCTTCTCGTTCTGCCCTCTGTTACTACCGAGAACAGTCGAGCTCCCTCCTCCTTGGAGCAACCCTTCAAGTAGTTGAAGGTTGCTATCAAATCCCCCCTCAGTCTTCTCTTCTGCAGGCTAAATAAACCTAGTTCCTTCAGTCTTTCTTCGTAGGGCTTGTGCTCCAGCCCTTTGATCATTTTGGTTGCCCTCCTCTGGACTCTCTCTAATTTGTCCATGTCCTTTTTGTAGTGGGGAGCCCAAAACTGGACACAGTATTCCAGATGTGGCCTCACTAGTGCAGAATAGAGGGGAATGATCACATCCCTCGATCTGCTGGTAACACTTCTTTTGATGCAGCCCAGTATGCCATTGGCCTTTTTGGCAGCAAGAGCACACTGCTGACTCATATCCAGCTTCCCATCCACCATGACTCCCAGGTCCTTTTCTCCAGTGCTGCTATTTAGCTGATCACTCCCCAGCCTGTAGCAGTACATGGGGTTTTTTCGTCCCAAGTGCAGGATTTTACACTTATCCTTGTTGAACCTCATGAGATTCCTCTTGGCCCACTGCTCCAGTTTGTCTAGGTCTCCCTGAATCCTGTCTCTGCCCTCTAGGGTGTCTACCGTTCCCCCCAGTTTGGTATCATCTGCAAACTTACTAAGTGTGCAATCTATCCCATCATCCAGATCATTAATGAAAACATTGAACAGAACTGGCCCCAGGACCGACCCCTGGGGCACACCACTCGTTACTGCTTGCCAACTTGACATGGAGCCATTGATTCCTACGCGCTGAAACCGTTGTTCTAGCCAGTTTTCTATCCACCTTACAGTCCATGCATCTAACCCATACTTCCTTAATTGTAGCTTCCTTAATTTTGTAGCTTGATGACCCTCCCACTTCCTGCGGGTAGAGTCTCAGCCCTTGGTGTTGCACAAAAGAGGGATGCCAGGGGGCCTCTTTCTTTTAACCAATTTCCTTAAAACCGTTTGGAGAGGTGATCATCCATGTCTGGCAATGGACATGATTCCTTCCACTTGAGCTGAAGGGCTCATGGGGGCCTAGGCCAGTCTATTGTTCCTGCATGCATGCCTCTGCAGGGTGTGGAACCACAGCTCTGTGTTTGTCTGCATCTCTTCAAGACACATGAGAAACCCATCTGGGGACGTGATGTGGCAGAGTTTAACAGCTGAACATGTGAATGAGGTTTCAGGGAGCATGCTACCATAACAGGAAAGTTCAGTATGTCATGAGCGTTCCAAACACACAGCACCCGACCCACCTTGCCATGTAGGGTGAACATGAGTGACATACAAATCACAGCACAAGGGTGTATGTGGGGTGCAGCATGTCACACAAGGACCTGATAACGGCATCCCAGCCTGCGTTGGAAGACCACAGTTAGGGAATTGTTAATTATAATAACTGTCCTACCAAACACCCCTGTAGGCTGGCACTGGCACCGTGCCCTCCTCACAGGGCTCAGAGGAGCACAGTTGAGGTTGGGGGTCCCAGCCTCAGGCACCGGAGAAATGGCTTCCACGGTTGCCAGGGGTGCCAGCCATTTCCTTGCTCACCCCAAGATAGTGCCCAAGAGCTCAGTTTGCCTTTGGCTCAGGGATCCTTTTCTCCTTAGAGCTGAAGCAGCAGCCACTTTCTGGCACTGTTTCTGACAGACCAGGTGTGTGGCTGTCCATAGCAGGAGTCAGCATGGAGTGGGTGATGTGATGGCGATTCATGCAGAGTTCCCCGGTCACCCAGCAGCCATACCCTCCGGGGTCTCCTCTGAGAGTTACTGGGCTGGTTTCACTCCATGTCCATCTGACCAGCAACGAGAGTGATGGTGTTGTTCGTCGAGTTCGTCCACCCTTAGGCAAAACTCCTTGCGCAACCTCCAGGAATTTCCCTGGCTCAGAACCTAGGGATTTAAAGCTGCACAAAGCCTGATCTTGTTCACCATGGTCTTTATAAAAATCTTCTTTAGGCCATTATCCAAATCATTTATGAAGATATCAAACAGAACCAGAGCCAGGGCAGGATCCCGTTGGATGTGTCCTTCCAGCCTGACTGTGACCCATTGATTACTATTCTCTGAGCATGGTTTATCAAGTAGTTGTGTATTCCCTTCTCTAGGTTTGTCTAGTCTATATTTTTCTAGTTTGCTTATGAAATGATCATGTGAAACAATATCAAAAAGTCTTACTAAAGTCAAAATACATCAAATCTACAACTGCTCCCATCCACAGGTCTTGTTACCTTGCCACAGAAGTATCTTTGGTTGGCTTGACGTGATTTGTTTTTTGACAAATCCATTGCGACTGTTACTTGTCCTCTTATTATCTCCTAGATGGTTAGCGATTGATTGGTTGATTATTTGCTCCATTAGCTTTCTGGGTACAAAAGTTAAGATGACTTATCTATAATCTCCTGGGTTGTCTTTATTCCACTTTTTATAGCTAGGTACTATATTTGTCCTTTTCCACTCCTCTGGGAGCTCTCCTGTCTCCCAGAAGTTCTCAAAGATAATTGCTAATGGCTCATAAATCTCTTGAGCCAGCACCTTAAGTATTCTAGGACATATTTCATCAGACCCTGCCAACTTGAAGACCTCTGACTTTTCTTAGTAATTCTTAACTTGTTCTTTCCCTGTTTCAGGCTCAAATCCTACCCCATTTTCACTGCTCACTTTTTTGGTGAAAACTGAAACAAAAAAGGCATTTAATGCTTTGGTCATTGCTGCATTTTCTGTTTTTGTCTTTCTCTTCTCACAGAGTAATGGGTCTTCCCTGTCCTTGGTCTGTCTCTTGCTTCTCATGTATTTGTAAAAGGTTCCCTTGTTACCCTTTGTAGCCCTAGTGAGTTTAATCTCATTTTTGCCAGGGCCTTACCAATTTTGTCCCTACATGATAGTGTTGTTTTCATACTCATCCTTCAAAATTTGACCTACTTTCCATTTCTTTAGGACTCTTTTTTGAGCTGCAGGTCTCTGAAGCTCTCCTGGTTAAGCCAGGTTGGTCTCTTTCCAGACTTCCTAGCCACTGAAGTAGTTTGCTCTTAATAATGTCTCTTAAAAACTAGCTAGCTCTCCTGAACTCTTTTTTCTCTTAGTTCCCATAGGGTCTTACCTATCCTCCGAGTTGGCTTAAGTGTGATTTCTTGAACTCTGTTGTCTTTACTCTGCTGTTTTCCCTGCTACTATTCCTATTCATATACCTAATTTGCATGGGAAACTGCCCAAGCATTTTGTCTGCCTATTTCTTTGCCTGACGTTTCTGCAAACCTGGCCCTAAATGTTCTTCAGCTCATTGCTGAAATGCTGACAAGTTCCACAGAGATAGCTGTGTCAGTCTAGTTCAGCAAAACAAACAAGGAATCTGGTGGCACTTTTAAAGACTAACAAATTTATGCTCCAAAGAAAAACCAGCAGAATAGGAATTCATATGCAGATGTGATACCATTGCCATAGGGTTAAATAGAGATTTTGGCTTTTTTTCCTCACTGAAATGTAATTCTTGAGCATGGGTGGGAGGTGCCATAACTAGGCATTTTAATGCCCATTACAATGGACGGTGACTGGAGCAAGCGGCATGGAATGCGCCCTTTGATAGAGCGGCTCATTGGAGCCGCCTTGGGGTGTGTCATGGAGAACCCAGAAAAGCCTCTTGGATCCCCTCTGTTCACAGCCCACCAGGACTCTGCTACGGTGGAGCTTTCTCCCATTCACCAGGGTCTCCATGCTACCTGTAGCCAGCTTCCCAAATCCAGGCCCAGAGAGTCCGATCCTTGCTCTGTCTGGTCTCCCTTGGGGGGGGTTCTTCCCTCCACGAGGGTCCCAGCCGTCCCAATCAGCAGTGACACTCAGCCAGTGGAGCAGTCAGAGGGTTTATTAACAATCCACTTTGTACAGCAGCTAGGACAGTTGGCTCTCAGATCACCTAGGAGGGCAGATAGTAAACCCCCAGGACAAGCCCCAGAGGTCCTGCCCCGCCGACCTCCATCTTCCTTCTCCCCCTCTCTCCCCTTTGTTCTCCTCTCTATCCAGCTGCCCTGCCCCTGGTCTAAACCGACCACAACCTGTCACCCCCAGGGGGTCCAGGTAAGGTCGCACTAAAGCCTCTTCCCCCCCAGTGGTACCTATAGTTATCACACCCCTGTGTCCCATCACCAGAATACCATCACCCAAGAACAGGAACAGAAAAGAAGAACCACAGTAACGCAAGAGGTTTTCTTACTTCATCACAGGGTGCCCGGCAAAAAGCCCTGTTCACCCCACCTTAGTTATGGCCCGGTGAGTGGGGTGCCTATACCCCAGGTACATGCACAGCTCTCATGTTTTAGGGTGGAAGCTGTTTTTTTAGCCCTTCTCCGACTCCAGCTGCCACAATCCACACCTACCCTGCAGTCCAAGAGCCTCTGAGGTTAATGGAGAGATACTGGGGCCATAGGGGCTGGTCTCCATGATTAGCTGCATCCTGGTAATGCCTTGGGATCCACCAGAGACCACGCTCCCAATGTGCTGAGTGATGGCATTTAGATGCATTCAGGGTTCCCCTGTCACCCAGCAGCCATCCCAACCGGAGAGTCCCCTGAGAGTTAACTGGTTGGTTTCACTCCCTGTCTTCTTGAGAAGGTTTTGTTAGTCCTGGGACAGGACCCTACAGTCCATCCCTGCACACAGCTCCAGCTTCAGCCTCCCGGAGCTTCTGTGCGTCTAGGATTTCAAAAATGCACTGTCCCTTCGCCCAGTATGGCTCGTCTCACTTTGCACTGAGATTTTTGGTTTGCTTTTGGTGAGCTCAGATTAACCACCGGTACATTGTTTTCTAGTTCCAGTGGAGACTTTGTTAAGATCTAGACAAAATCACTTTGAAGAAGGGGCACTGAAACCCCAGAGAAAATGTCATTTTTGCAATTGGATCTTGGTTCCCAGACTATTCAGCAGCCAGTCTAAGCACCTAATGCGCATGGAAACTGCACATGAATTTTGTCTGCCCCTTTGTTTGCCCAATGCTTCTGAAAACTGGACCCTAGTCAGACTTGTGCTCATAATTTTAATGATGTTATTCCCAAGAATGGGTTTACAGGGGGGTTCTGTTGTACCCCATACATAAAGTTCTCCAGACCTAGGAACAAGAGCCTCTTTGACACTCACATCTAACTCCAGCTGTGCAGCTTGCACCCCCCATGGAGACCAGGGCCTTCTTATGTTGAACGAAGAGGCTGAGATCTTTTGCTGAGTCCCCTTGTTCCTCCTAATCCAGGGGTCTGCAAACTGCAGTTCTGGAGCCACAGGCAACTCTTTGACTGGCCCCCTTGCAGCTCTGGGCTCCAGGCTCCCCGTACTCCGCCACCAGAGGACCCTGCAGGTGGCCCGTTCCTGTCATCGGGCTTCCGCACTCCACCCTCCCCCATCATTTGGGGACCCTGCATGAGGCCTGCTCCTACTTCTGGGCTCTTTTCCCGCCCCCCACCAGCTCTGCCCTGGCTGAGCTCTCCCCACCTGCCACCAGGGAGCTACACCCACTGAGGCTCTCAAAACACTTGGTTACTGATAGAATTTTTAAGAATGGTTTTTCTGATCTTTCAGGTTGCCAACCCCTGTCCTAATACGTGTGTTTTTATTCTCTAGTCTAGGCACAAATACCTGCATACTTGCTATGCGGCCCAGCCCATGTCAGGTCTATGTGCACCTCTACGTCTATAACTCAGTCACCAAGAAGTGTGAGGAGTTGTGATACTGCGGCTGCCAAGGCAACAAGAACAGGTGTGCCAGTAAAGGCAAATGACTCCACACCTGGGTATGACTAGGTGAGAGAGAGAGACACTCAGTTGGGTTGTGAGCTGCCGAATAACACAGAGGTTCCTCTTCAAGCGCTGCTCAGATACATTCAGTAATAGGTGTAGCCATGCTGCAGCGCACGATTGGTTGGAAACTTTTTGCCCTAGCCTGTCGAGAGGGCTGGCAGCCACCGCCCCCCATGCCGCCCTGCAGCTATATAGGTGGCCGCTGCCCGGCCCCTCCTCATTCCATTTTGTCCACTTCAGCAACGGTTCGTGGAACTGCCCGCTCCTTGTGATCGCTCAAGAAGCCTGTCGTCTTCGTTTATGAGCCAGCGGCTCGATTGGGAACACCTCTTTGTGGATGTCATTCCACGGACGAGCTCTTCCTCTTCCGAGCATCTGTTGGAGCAACAACACCGCTCTCCCCTGCTGCCCGCCATGCCAAGGTTTAAACCTTTTGCTGCCTGCGGCAAGGCCTTCCCATGGGACGATCCCCACACAAAGTGCCTTTGGTGCCTGGGCAAAGCCCACTTGGTCACCTCCTGCTCCATCTGTCTCTCTTTTAAACCCAGGACAATAAGAGACAGGGAGCAAAGGCACCGTGAGTTGGCCTCAGGGCAAGCATGGCAGCCCACCCCCCAGAGGACTGTGAGGAGCCAGTGCCACTCCCTGCTACACTGGAGGCATTCAAGGCAGCGAGTGCTCTCCTGTTATTGCCTACACCGCCATCTCCGGTACCACCCCCCCCATGAGGAAGGGCAGGCTGGTGTTTGCCTCCAGGGCTTGGCCCCACAAAGGGCACTGAACACCCTCTCCGGTCTCAGTCCCAAGTTCCCCAACTCTGGAACTCTCCACGTGCCAGAACCCTGGTACCGTTGAGCCTTCTCCCTGGCACCATATCACTTTGCCGTTGCCAGCACCATCATCACAGTCTCAAGGAGTTTCCCCTCCTTCGAGTCTGGAGGAAGGTGCCTCAAAGGAGCCTAAACAGCCCCGTCCTAGGCTCTCGACATCAGCACTGTTTCGGTACTGGCCCCATGAAAGGTCCCCACAGGAGACCGTGTCAAGCCCTCGCGATGCTGCAGAGCTTTTGGCGGCACCGGCACCTCTGGCACCGGCTAGAACCTTAAACCTTCTGCCATCCTCCTACATGGGAGACCTCATGGCACACTTTGATCTTCTGTGCCGTGTTGCTGCCCATATGGGAATTCGGAAGGACAATCCCTCCAAGGGTCTGCCAACACACTATTTGGGCCGGTGGTCTTGTCTGGCAACTCTGTCACAGTCCCACTCCACCTGAGCGTGTGGGACCTCGCATTGTCACGATGGCAAAGCCCAGACTCTATTCCCCCGGTATCAGATACAGCGGACATAAAATATCAGGTCCCGGAGACAGAGTTCCCTTCCCTTATCAGCCATCCTGTACTGTCTGGGGGTGTGGTGGAGGCCGTGCTAGGCCCAGGCCAAATTCCCTGTGATCCTCTCCCGGCATTGAGTGATGTGAGGGAGGTAGACCTTCTGGGAAGGAAAGTATACTCCTCCTCCTCCTTCCAGTTGTGTGTGGCCAACAACCAAGCCCTGGTGGGCAGATACATGATGGATGTGTGGGAGTCGATAAATAAATTTAGACATCTACTCCCACAGGAGGCTAGGAAAGGTTACGATACCTTCCTGGAGGAAGGCAGAACAGTGTCCCAAGACTTCACCTTTCGGCTTCGGACGCAATAAACATGGCCTCCCGCATGATGGTCTTGGCCATGACCCTCTGCCGAGTGGCCTGGCTTAGGGAGGCAGGGATATTCCCAGCAGCCCAACAGGTCATCTTTGACCTCCCCTTCAACTGGGAGGCCCTTTTCCTGGCAGAGACCAAGGCTGTTATCGCCAGTGCCCAAGACTCCCAGAGGGAGGTCAAGTACTTGGGCCTCCTCCCTCCAGGGGCCCCTGAACATCCTCCTGCTCAAGAGGAGCTTTATGCCGCCCTGATTTGCCCTTCTCAGCTGAATGCCCAAGTCATGGCACTCTCACCCCTCTGGCCAGATTCCATTCTGGGACAGGAAAGTTTCTCCTGTCCTGGGCCCATATCCCTTTCCTGTGTGGAGGGACTATGCCCTCCACCAGAGATTGGAACCTCCTGTTCTGGCTGTTGATTGTTGGTCTCTCCTTTAGACAGGGACTACGTACTACCCTGGGCCCAACACACTTCCTCCTATTACCTGAAGTAATGGGTGTAAAACATACACTGAAAGTTCCTCTCCCTTGAGGTGCCACCCGTGAATTCTCATTGGGATTTTCCCTCATCGGGGAGGGAAGCCCCCCACCCACTTTCACACTCGATGCTTCTCTGCTCCCCCTGTGGGCACACAGGGCAGAGACCAGGGTAACCCCCATACAAAATTGGGGGGAACAGCGTTATTCCCCATCGTAGAAGTAAGGGACACTTCCACCGGTATCCCTGTTGTGACTTAGCTGAACATATGTTCGCTTAACCTTGAGGACCACACTTCCCAATCCTGTGTGCTCTGACTCCACAGATCTAGAATGGTTTTATCCCTATCTGGGCTCTGGATCCTCACGCCTTCCTACAGCTTATGAAGGCTTTCTTCTTTTCTGCCTTTCAGTCCCACAGCTACTGAACCCCAGTGACCCACAGCATGACCCACAATTGAGGCCCTCCTCTGTCTGGCAGCTGTCCTGCAGGTCTTGGGCTGTACCCCTTTCTCTTTCTTAAGTGGTCCACCCTTCGCAACTCACTGTCACCCTGCCTGGGCGCCAGCTCGGACCAGCGGCATCAGGTGGTTAGATGTCAGATATTTCAGACCTGACCTCTCGCACCCAGATCAGAGACCATTAGGGGTTATCGCCTCCTTTTCCCAGCCCCAGCCCTGGTAACCTATCTCCAGTTCAGGGATGAACACACTTGGGATTATCTCTTCACGATAGGGCCTTTGGCCTGACCCCCATGCTTTCCCTTTCCAAGTTAAAAAGGGATCACTTGTTTCTAACAAAAAGGAGCTCTGCTCCCCTAGTATCCTAGGCTGAGCCTCCTGGCAGACCATGGGCTTTTACCGGGCAGTCCCGGATACCCCGGGATCCTACGACCCAGAGCTTCATTCCCTAGCACTCAGAGGGGTTTTGGTTGTTACAAGGAGATGGGAAGCAATCTAAGGCTGCTCAATGAGTACTTTTGGGTGGACGGGTACACCCCTAGTAGCCACCCGCAAACTGACAGCATGGGTCTAATACCCCTGCCCGTCCCCCCTTTCTACATATCGGGGCCAGATAATCTGGGACCATCTGTCCCTTGCTCTCCTCTCGCAGGACAAGCCCTTGTCCAGCTCTGGCGGTCGGTCCCTCTGATGCCAACCAGAGGCCTGTTATAAATGTTAGTTGTAAATATTGCCTTAATTGACTCTGGAGCCTGCACACCAGGCAGGTGTCTTCCAGTAGCCTGCCCATTGTTAGGGTACCCACGGACCAGCCATCCTCCTTCCCCTCAGGTGGCTGAAATTTCTGCCTCGCTCAGGCCACTGAGCCTCGATTCTGACCCTCAGGCCAGCGATAATATTCACTTAGAACAGTGGCCCAGGTAGGATTCTTCTGCTCCTCTTCCAGAGCATCCTCCTCCGTCAGAGGACCTGCCCTCACAACACCAGCATTACTGCAGTTATTCTTCCTGGTAATTCCTGCACATTAGCCAGGGGTCTTCTTAAACAGTATTTCTGCCTTCCCAGGCTTTCTCCAGCAGGGTTAGCCCCTTGGCATGGATAAGGTTTGGTGCCAGGCAGCCACAAGACCCCACAAGGATGGCGGGAGTGTGTTGTCAGCCCCATCCCTCAGGTCCAAGTGGTGACCTCAGATCTGGGCAAACCAGATGACCCCCACCATTGGTCATCTACCACTCCTTTATTAGTTTAAAAAAAAAAAAGAGAGAGAGAGAGAAATTGGTCAAAAGGGGGTAGCCAGAGCTACACCTCATCATGGTGACACACCCCCAAACCCACCTAACCGCAGAGAGTCTTTCCCCTCCTGCCCACCATATCCTTGAGCTCTCTCTCGGCCTCTTTCTCTCTCTCTTTGCATCCCTGGTACTGGGATTTCCAGGTTCTGTCTGTTATGAAGCTGGGCGTGCCTTTGTTAGGCATGCAGCTCTATGGCTTTCGTGGCATAAGTGCTGCAAATACTGGAAGCAGTACAGAGACTACGGGCTGTGGAGAAGGGTTTCTCTTCTGTGGGTGAGTTCTCTCATCTTGATGCCTTCGGCAAATTGTTGATCATCAGGCATCAGTTGCTAGATGAGCCCTTTCAGATTGGCGTAATGCCTTGAAATGCCGAACAGCTCCCTTCCACGAGAACACGGAGAAGGTTACAATGTCTTCACTGAAGACACCTTGGCCTCAGGTGACACCTTAATAGTGGTGTAGCTTTCCCTGGACACGGTCACGCCATCCTTACAACTGGGGATAAGCAGTCTTGTTTCTTTATAGGAATCGAAGCTGGCTGTGTAGGCATCACATCCTATTCAGCAGTAGTCCCTGCCCTGTTCTTCCAATGCTCCTTTTTGGCCGGACTAGGGAAAAGGGTTGGGTTTTTCCCTCCATTTCCCCTTTTTCCCTCTTCCTCACATCTCACAGTATTTGGTATTCACAGCTAGTAGACAGACAGCTCCAAGGTCCACTACCTTTTTCCTGTAATCTTTACGCTCCAATCAATGCTAGTGCCAGAATACTGGACTTTTCTTCCTCAGCAGTTCCTTAATACCAACTGCTCATATTCTTAGTCTGAGCTGCTTCCTCGATGACAGCCCCATAGGCGTCTCCATTAGAAGTCCCACACTAATGGACATTGGGCCTGGCTGCCTTTTGCAGATCAGCAGGCTCTCCATCGCAGCAGGACTCGTACTTTACTGGTCCTTGCCTGGAGCTGGATCTTAGCGGCCATTTACCTTGCCTAGAAGGGTCTCAGTGTTGAAGACCCTTTTCCTCAGAAACCCCACGTATGAGGCTCTTCTTAGTAGGCCTCCTCTTCCCCACTTGGGTCAGATTCCCCAGCTTAGGTTCCTTTTACCTGGTCCTTGGTCCAAGGCCGACATCTTAGGTTCCTTCAGGGGACCTCGCTGGTTTGAGGCCGGCTACCTTACATGGGAAAAGCAGTGCTGGAGGTGGACAGGGCCAACACCTCCCACCGTCCTCGAGCATGGTTAGTAGTCACCTATTACTGAATGTATCTGAACAGTGTTCAAAGAAGAATGATGGGTTACTTACCAGTAACTGTCCTCCTTCGAGATGGGCTGCTCGGATTCATTCACAACCTTCACACCATCCCCACAACTGGAGTTGGCGAATTTTAGGGACTGAGGAGAGGCCAGGCAGTGGCCACAAATACAGCCACAGGGTGGCATGGGAGGTGGTGGCTGCCAGCCCTCTCTTGAGAGCTAGGGCAATAAGTTTCCGACCAGTCGTGCACTGTGGCACGGATACACCTATTACTGAATGAATCCAAGCAGCCCATCTCGAAGAAGGACAGTTACTGGTAAGTAACCCTTCATTAACAAAGAGCCACAGGGCTGGTCGATGTTATAATGATGGGCTGGCTGCATCCCAGCAGTGCCTACAGGATCCAGCAGACACCAGGATCCCATCATGCTGGGCGCTGCACAGACAGAATGAGAGGCAGCCCTTGTTCCCAGGTGTTCACAGCATGAGAGGAGTGAAGAAAGCAGTTTGAGAGGAGTCCTGGGGGCTGGAACTATAATCGGGGGTCCCCCGATCCTGGTACCTGAGTTGCCACTTGCTCTGGATACCCATGGCCAGAGAGTTAACAACTCCTCTGCTGAACATGTCCATCGCCTTTCACCCAGCACCTCAGGCGTGCTGACTGGCATGGCTCAAAGAGTCGTGCTTGTCTGTGGTGCAGCTGGGATGGGGGCTCAAGGGACAGGAGTGAGTCCCAGTCTCAGTGCTGGTTCACACAGCTGCTAGGGATGCTGGGCATTTTCTCGCTATCCCTGAAGAGCATTTTTATGCGGGGATCCCATACTCAGCAAAACTGAGGGGTGGGGACAAATACAGCTGAGCACAGGGTGGAGCCCAGCCTCTCCTGTACTGGGCCATGGCTGGTCATTATTATGGCCCTTCAGCTTTCACTTCCCTGCCTGGCCTGCAACCCACTGGGTCACCCCATGTCTGACTGACTTCCCCTTCTTCCACACTGAGGATCGGATGGCAGACCGGGAGCCGGGAGCGTGACAGCAGGGCCTGTGGAGCTTGGGCCAGGTCCCTCCTCCAGGAGTCAGCGTCCAGTCAGTGACCAAAGAGAGGTGATGGTATGGTCCATCATAGGATGGGACACAGTTCTGCAGTCTGTTCATCCCCAGGCAACGCTCCCACTTCAGACCCCAGGGGTTTCCCTGGCTCAGGACTGTTATGTGGGGTCTCAGTGACTCTTCTGCACTGAGATTGCAGCCTTGCTTGTAGCTATTGACCTCAAGCACCATTACATTTTACCCTAGCATCCATTTACCCTGCCTACAGGTGAGATCTCGGCAAAATCCTTTAAACTGAATTCTATTAAAACAGCAAAAATAGTGCATGTTGATATTTGTAGCCAAATCCCAATTCCCAGAGCGTCCAGCTCGCCACTTTCAGCATCCATTTTACAGATGTATATTGTTTGCCCATTTGACTGCCTAATATTCATGAAAACCTGGTCGTAACTGTTCTTCCAGGAAAGGTTTAAATAGTGTAACCCTGAAACACCCCAGCTCTTGTATTTAGCGCACAACCCTGATCTGCCGCACCCCCAACCCCAGAGCCTGGGTCTTAGGCAGCTCTCTTTGGGGACCCTGAGCTCCTTCACAGATTTCCCCCCTTTCCTCCCCTGAAGTTAAAGCAGCTTGCAGTCTTCCAGTGGATGCAGGACCCTGCTTTTCCTTCGTGCGCTGCTACTTCTACAACTTGGACACCAGGAAATGTGAGATGTTCACTTGTGAGGGCAATGGGAACAGGTTTGCCTCCAAAGATGAATGTCGCAGGATCTGGGAGCGTGACAATGACTCTGGTTGCTGATTGGGAGCTGCTGAGATCAGAGGGAAACATATTAGGTCCATGGGGCTATCACAGACACCGCGTCCGTGACACTGCTCGAGATAGGAAATGGGACGAAACACAAGGCTGTTTTGCAGATTCTGGCAGTCAAATCCCAACCCTGCTGTTCCCCAATCCCAAATGAGATTCAGGTCCGAGGTTGCAGCAGCAACAATCACCGAGATGCAAATAGCTGCTAGAACATGTTTTATTAGCTAACAGATTACTTAACTAATACCCAGACAAGATGATATACCCAGAGCTTAAAATAAAGTAATATAGACAGGCGTACAACCCAATCAGCAGTCGAGGACCCCTCTTGCAACCGCGGGCTTCGGCTAGGGAGTGTTTTGTCCAAGGCACCTCTGCACCAGATCCTAGGCGAAGTCCAGTGAAGTCAGGGAAACAGGCTATTGTTATAGCCCACAGGTAGGGGTGATCAGGCCCTCTCCTGGTCATGTAGACTGTCTGCTGGGGTGTTGATTCCCACCACCTTTATCCTACAATCTAACACCTAGATAACTTACTTGTTTACTACATAGTCTGGCAGAGTGGAAATGTGTTTAGGGAAGGGGGCCTCCATTGCCCATTATTGTTATACCCTTAAAAAATCTGTTTGCTCTACACCTGCTTTGGAAGGTGTAGGGGTGGGGGGTGTTGGGGAAAAACTGGTCCAGGTTCCCAACCTGGAAAGGGAACCCCGAATCCTTCCCACAGGTGAAGGCTCGTTCCCAGCTGAGACTCCAATAGGCAGAGAACAAGGTGTGGTTCAAAGTTTATTATTCAGCTGAATAATAAAAGGAACTGCAGCAGAGGGAAGCAAAGAAAAGCTAGCCTCTCTGAGCAAGACCCCCAGTATAGGGGTTACAGATCATACATACCTTCTAACATGCAAAATACGATATGCATAATACAAGAAGTTATATCATGCCTAAAATCCCTACATGGTGTTACGACTCTTAATATGCAGGTTACACAATTAGATTATACTTAATAGGCAGCATATAGTTAGCCCGCCTCTGTTGTTGTTTACAGCTTATTTGGGTAACAGTTACTGTCCTTGACCAATGAGAGTGGCCAGACTCCTGTGACCCCTCGGCTACCTGGCCCCTGCCAACCTGTTTACTAGACAAGGTTGATAGCTTCCCAGCAGGGTCCAGACAGGAGGGATTGTCTTATAATCTAAATTTGTGGATCACCCTTATTATCTATAGAAAGTCTACCACCTTACTGATCTAAGCCACTAGCTTCTCTGACTATCTATGACTTGATATATATTCTGTAATTAATGTTGTCTTAGCAAACACAGAGCCTCTCACGCAGAACTTCCAAACCAAACTTACTCCATCTTGCAATTTCCTTTACAGGGGGCATAGAGACCTGACCAAAGCAGGGTTTGCCACATTGCTAAGCTGTCAGCCTGTTGCCACATTTCCCTCTAGAACAGGAACTAACTAACTTGTCATTTTCAAAGGCCGTTGGGTGATTCAGCAGCTGCCCCCTTCTCCTGTGGCTGGGTGGAAATAACGGCTGACCTCAGAAACGACTCTTTACTGCACTGCCAGAGCAGCTGTGACAAGCCCTTGGCCCTCCCACTTGCCACTCCACATGTGTTTGACACTGCTACAGTCATCGCCCCACAGTGCGGTGCCACAGAGACAGGATCTCAGGAGGGAGTCACAGGTAACTGTGGAGGTGTCTGTGCCAGTGGCTGTCCTGCCCCTTGGCCCCCTGCCTGCGCATCCCTCACTGGTGCTGGAACGGGGAGGCCGGGGGCCTTGATACCTCCTCAGCTCCTGCTACAAAGGTTCCAGCCCCATGGCATCCCTTGGCACTGTGGTTTTAAAAGCAGGGGGTGGGACCCGAAACTGGGTTGTGGAATCCCCTGCTACCGCTGCCTGAAGACTGGAATGCATTGCTGAAAGATGGGATTGCTGGGTTGCGGGCCTAAATGATTTTTTTCAGCTGAGTCTTAAGAAAAAAAGTTTGAAACCCACTGTCTAGCACAGGAGTTTCAAACTCAAATCATCATGAGAGCTGCATGAGGACTAGTACATTGGCACAAGGGCTGCACCACTGAAACCCTTCATACAACAATATTGCAAATATCAGTAACAATAGTGTTGTTGCGGGCTGCAGGAAATAGCTTTAGGGGCTACATGTGGCTCACGGGCCGCATGTTTGAGACTCATAGTCTAGCGCTATGTTTTTCCAGGCATGGCCCCAGACAAAATTCCTCTCCTAGCCCTTAGAGCTGCCGGAGGCTTGGCCCTGGAGCACGTGGTCACTGCTCCCTACAATGAGCACTCAGTGAGCTGGGAACCAGAGAAGGGACACCTTGCTCATGGGGCAGGAGGCCAGGGTCTCCTGAGAGCAGGAATGGGAGCAGTTTTCCTTCATTATCTACTTCCAGTGGTGTCTCCAGGGCTGTCCCATCTCTCTCAGGACCCTGCTCAGCGACTTCCTGAGGTGTAGGGATTTGCTATCACTCAGGGGTCCTCATGGCCATGGGGCCATTCTGTGTTTCAGAGAAACTCGGCCGGTGCCCCAAGACCACTGGCAGGCTCTGTGTTCTGGGATGCTGTGATGATGACCATGATTGCTCTGGAGCAGAGAAGTGCTACAGTGATGGGTGCGGCCAGGTTTCCAAACCCACCACGGCAGGTGAGATTGCAGGGCAGTGATGGGTATCTGTTGAGGGAACGCTGGCTACCCGCTGTTCTGATCCCCAGGGCTCCCTGCCTGCATGGCTGAGAGCCGGGCGTTGGATCTCACAGCCAGGACAGGGGCCGCAGCCCCACAGACCTGCTCCGAGTGACCCAGCTCTCCCCAGACCCTGAGGCCTGGAGTCAGAGCTGAGGCTGGCAGGCTCCCCTTGGAGCTCCCAGGGCTATGGGAAGGAGGAAGAGGGCAGTGGGAGGCTCGGTTGGATATGGGGGCAAGGGAGGCTCAGGGATGTGTCTGTATAGCTGGTCTGGCTGGCTCTGCTTCCTGGTTGGGCTGCTCTGGGTCATGCATTTGCTCAGTGGCGGCTCCCGAGGTCACAGCGTCATGTAGTCGGCCCTGCTGCAAAGACAGCGATGCCTGAAGGGCCAGGTGCGGCCATGTCTTGTCTGCAGTGCCCATCACCCCTGCCTCAGGGCAGCACCAGGCGGAGCGGCTCTGTCTGACTCTGACGCCTGGGGGGACAAACACAGCTGAGTGTTGAGGTGTGCCCAGCTCCCTGGGTGCCAGGATCTCTGCTCCTGGCCCCAGAGCATGAGCCTTGATGCTGCCCACTGCTGCCTCCTTTGGGGCAGCCCCTGGCCTGACCCACTTCCCTTCTTCCTCAGGGCAGACAGCGCGTGAACAGGGAAAGGAGCTGAGAGAAGGGATGGCTGCTGTATTAATCGACGGATTTGGATGGCAGCTCATGGGCAGCAGGGACCAGAGCCGTAATGCCTGTTTTTGCCGCCCGGGGCACATTCCGATCCGAACGTACCCCTTCCAATTAGCCATGCTTGCAGCCGGCGCCACGGAAGCCACCCCTTTAATAGCGCTGCTCCATTGAGCTGCTCCATGCCACCCACGGCTTTGCCCCGTTAGCCCCGCCATAGTTACAGCTCTGGCAGGGACCCTGGGCTTGGTGTCTCAGAGACTCCTTCAGGGGAGCGAGGGTGTAAGAGATAAGGAATGGCAGCCACACAAGTAGAATATTTTTGGTTTCCAGTCTTTCCAAAGGTGGCCTGTGATTCCTAGCAGGAATAAATATCTCAAGCCTTGATTCCAAGGACATGGCTGTCTCAGCTGTTATCGTCACTCCTGTTCCCCAACCTTTCCTCCGGGCAGGTGTCAGGAAGACAGACAGCCTAGGTCAGACCCTGCAGTCACCTGCTGAGAACAAACGATCTCAAACTCTAGCCGGAGGAGAATGTGATACAGGTGGGACTGCACTAGGCTCTGGGCTAGGGACCTCCAGTGGAACAGACATGGTGCTCTTTGGGAAGATCTTTCAAAATCAGTGGACCTGGAGTCAGGGACCATGTTCCCTGTCCCCGGCATGCATGGTAGATGTACTCAGTTCTGGGCCAGCGACCTCCAGTGCAATGTACACAGGGTGGGGGCTGGCCGGCAGCTCTTTTTTGGAATGTATGCTTATAAAAGACGGAAGATGTCGCGTGGTTAAGCTATAGTTCTGGCATCTGGTAACATCTGTGGGAAGGGGAACCCAGAAACTTGCAGGAACCCTTGTTCCCTGCCAGGCTGGATATTAGGAAAAACGTTTTTTACTAGGCGAGTGATGAAGCACTGGAATGAGCTGCCTAGGGAGGTGGTGGAATCTGCATCTTTGGAGGTGTTTAAGACCCAGCTGGACAAAACCATGACTGGGATGGTGTCACGGAGAACCCAGAAAAGCCTCTTGGATCCCCTCTGTTCACAGCCCACCAGGACTCTGCTACTGTGGAGCTTTCTCCCATTCACCAGGGTCTCCACGCTACCTGTAGCCAGCTTCCCAAATCCAGCCCCAGAGAGTCCGATCCTTGCTCTGTCTGGTCTCCCTTGGGGGGGGTGTCCTCCCCCTACGAGGGTCCCAGCCGTCCCAATCAGCAGTGACACTCAGCCAGTGGAGCAGTCAGAGGGTTTATTAGCAATCCACTTAGCACAGCAGCTAGGACAGTTGGCTCTCCGATCAACCAGGAGGGCAGATAGTAAACCCCCAGGACAAGCCCCGGAGGTCCTGCCCCTCCAACCTCCATCTTCCTTCCTCCTCCCTCTCCTCTTTGTCCTCCTCTCTGTCCAGCTGCCCTGCCCCTGGTCTAAACCAGCCACAACCTGTCACCCCCAGGGGGTCCAGGTAAGGTCGCACTAAAGCCTCTTCCCCCCTAGTGGTACCTATAGTTATCACACCCCTGTGTCCCATCACCAAAATACAGGAACAGAAAAGAAGAACCACAGTAACCCCAAGAGGTTTTCTTACTTCATCACAGATGGTTTAGTGGGAGTGGTCCTGCCTCTGGCAGGAGGTTGGACTAGATGACCTCGTGAGGTCCCTTCCAACCCTATGATTCTATGCTCATCCTAGGTACGCT
>ML682086.1:1126110-1261828 GCA_007922195.1 Podocnemis expansa
CTTCGCTGTGGCTCTGCTGGGGGTGTGGAGGGGAGACCTGGCCACCTTCACAAGGAAGCAAGGCGGCTTCAGCACTGGTGAACTCCCATCCCCTGGCGGAGAAATGCTGGGGCTGGAGTGGGTAGTTCCCCCCCCCCCCCCCGCTCCCAAAGTCCTGGCCATCTTCCCTCACCCTGGAGCCCTGGGCAGCAGCTTCCCCAGGCCTTGAAACTTGGGGGTAGGGGGTGTGTTGGGGTGCTCACTGAATTTGTATTGCACTGTTACTAGCTGACAACTGGGAGGTGTTGGGAAATTGGGGGGGTGTTATGGATATCCCTGGCTCCACGGGAGGTGTGGGTCACTCATCATCACCTGGTATCACTCAGGTGCTGCATGAGAGTCCCTCTTGGGGAACCCAGAGCCACACACCTTGCCCATTGCCCCTGCCCCTCCCAGGGGCAGGTGTGGGTGTCCTGGACACCAGGGCTGAGATCACTGCAGCAAGACACTTCATTGGCTCCACAGGCACAGCCCCACAGCAACCACATCTGCACCCTGCTGGGTCTGCTTGGAAGAGGGCCCAGCGCCTTGGTCTGGGTTATAATTGTGGAGCCCAGACGGCATGTGGTGGGCCTCCTGGCCCCCGCCCTCATCTCTGCGTGTGTGTGATGCTGGCTGTGGCCTCCTGCAAGCTTTGTATAGGATGAGCAAGCAAGGCAAAGCTCTGGAAAGGGCCAGTTTCTTCTTCAGCTCAGTGTCTCTGCTCCATGCATGGGACCACCTCCTGGGTGGGGAGAGAAAAGTCCCTGGGGATGGGTGGGCAGTGAACTGTGCAGCCAGCTCTTCCTGGGGCAGGGGGAGGCTGCAGACTGCAGGGAGAAAGGAACTTGCTTTGATGAGCGGCTCCCAAATGACGGAGCTGGGGGTCAGAAATTGCCACCAAGCTGCATGAGGCCGAGCTGGGCGGAGCTGATGGTCTGGCTTATCCCAGTGTGGGCACTGAGTGCTGGTGGGCCCTGCACCTCTTGTGCGGTTGAGGGCAGGTCTCACATCACACTAAAGTTGGCAGGCTGCCGACGGGCACCAGTGTCAGGATGTGGGGATGGAGGCACAGGCTAAGGGCGCTGCAAGCTCAGTGGGTTCCTGGCCAGGAGGCCATCCCCACAGTGCAGTGCAGCACCACTGTCCTCCAGGTGTGGCATTTCTTCCTGAGCGCAGGGCTCTGCGCAGGCTCTCACCCGCTGCGAGAGCTCCAAAGGCCAGGCTTGGACATGGAGGTGCCATCCGCACAGGGATAAAAGCCCTGCCACGAGGCCGTGGCTGGAGTTAAAGGGCTGGAGCTGTGAGGCTGAGTCACGCTGTGTAGCTGTTCGGCCTGGCACGGGGCCCACCCCTCTCGCAGGGCACATGTGCAATGCACTGCATGATGAGTGGGGCACACATGGCTAGCACTCCGGTGTTGTCTGGGTCTGGTGCAGAGCGACACAGCGTGTGACTGGACCCTCTCCTGGGCGCCTGCCCTCCCTGCCAAGGGGCTGCCCTTGAGTGGTGAGGGGAGGGGCTGGGCGCTGCGTTAGCCTGAGAGATATGGAGCCAACGGGTCAGCACGGCGCCTGCAACTGGGGGTCACCCCTCGCTCACAGGGACATGGGCCCAGCACCTCAGAGTCAAGCCGGCGGGGGACAGTGCTGGCCTGAGGGGAGGTGCCCTGTTGTCCTGTGAGGGGCAGCGACTCTGAAGGCTGGGGGTGTATGCAATGGGGTAGGGCTTGCCTCAGTGTTTGATCCCCACCACCTGGAGGAAACTGGCCCGCTGCCCCACACCCCTAGCCCCCGAGTGAAGCCCCCATCTTCACCTTGCCCCTGCGCCGTTAACTCCAGCTCCTCAGGGGTTAATGACGCCAGCTGCCTAAACGCCTCCGCAAAGGCTGCGGCTCAATAATAACCCTAATGGCTCCTATCAATAATGTATAGTGTGCAGGACCAGATGTGGTGAGATAGCGACGGAGAGGTGTGGGGAGACAGGATCTAGGGCCAGGGCATTGTCCCTGGTTATTGCCTCTTGCCTCCCTGGCAGTGGAGGCAGCTGGTGCCAGCCGGTGGCTCCCCCCACTGTTCCTGGCTGCAGGCCCCACGGCCCATCAGCTCCGCCTGGGGGCCACAGCGCTGTGACAAGGAAGGGCCCAGCGGCACTGGGAAGGCAGCCTCCCGAAATGGGGTTTTTATTACAGCCATACATCACCGCAGCGTTCTGATGCGGGCGGACGGCGGCGATTTTTCTTCATGGTTTACAGACAAATGAGGGGAAGGAAAATTGATGTGAACTTTGCTATAGCGAGAGGTGGGTGTGCTGGGAGGGAGTGATCAGTGCATTAATGCGGCACAGCCGGCCTGATAACGGGGCTCCCTCACCCACAGGGACAGCCTGGCACATCCAGGCCTCCGTCCAGCATAGCTCAGAGGCAGGTGCTGTGACTTCCCCTGGCTCCGAGGGCCCTGCTCCAGGCTGCCATCTACACACAGGGGCAGGAGCTTTGCTGGATTGGGGCCATTCGGGCCAGCACCCCCAGGCATGCCAAGTCATAGCAGCAGCCTGTAGCCTCTCTTCCCCCCGCATGCAGGGCTCTGGGGCCAGGACAGCCTCACGCTGTGTGCTACAGCCTCTCAGGACTTCCCTGGGACAGCGAGGACAGAATGCAAGTCCCCTGGTACTTCAGCTAATGGAGACTCTCCATCAACTGTAGGGGGCCTAGGACCCTCGTGAGCAGTAAGGCAGCTCAGTCCAAGGCTAGATCTACACTTAAAGCAACTGCAACTGCACAGCTGTGACACATCAGTGAAGACATGATGTGCACCAACATCTGGGGTCCTGCCATGGCTGCTGTTAAGCCACCTCCCCAAGATGTGGTAGCTAGAATAACAGAAAACCCGTTCCTCGACTTAGCGTGGTCCCCACCAGCTCTCAGGGATGGAGTTACCCTAACCCTAGCTCTGCCCACATGGAGACTACCCTGAGGGCAGCCCGCTCGCTGCTGGATGGAGAGGTCCCTGGTGGGCAGAGGGGCGGCTGACCAAGAGCTGCTCTGTGAGCGTGGGAGAGAATCTGAAACCAGTCCCCAGCCCCGGGCTTGAATCACTGACTCCCAGAGAGTGGAGCCTCCTCTCTGGAGGCCCTGCTCTGTGCTTGCTTAGCCACACTTGACAGGCCTCGTTCTGCAGCTGGCAGTGGGAAGCTGGGATGGTTTGTTCCCTGCCAAGGATTTCCCTAACACCTCCCCCCCACCCAAATTTCCCAACACCTCCCAGTAGTCAGCTAGTAACAGTGTTACACCAATTTAGAGAGCACCCCAATCCCCCCACACCTCCTCCTAACCCCCTCATAATTTCAAGTGCTGGGGAAGCCGCAATCCCTGCCCTCCCAGCTGTTGAGGTCCTTGGGCCTGCAGACACACCCTAATTAAAGGTCAGCTGCACAGAGGCCACAGGAGGTCCTGCCACCAGGTAGCTGATGGCAAGAAGGGCACGCTGCTTTCCATAAGGATTGTTCCGTGCAGGTGTGGGGAGCCCGGCAGGACTACATTAGTCCAGAGAAATTAGGCCACATTGATGGGATCCAAGGACTGTGCTGAAACAGCAGCTGGTAAAACAGCAGCTGTGGAATGGGAAATTATCAAACCCTAAATAGGTGTGTTGCATTTTAGGCCTAACTGGGAAGCAAAAAAGCAAGCAGCTGGGGTGTTCCACCAACTATTGCTCTTAGGGAAAGAGGCTTTGGCAGGAACAGCATGAAGGGCAGGCAGAGGCTATGGAGCATTTGCAGCAAGATCAGAGAGACCAGGTGGGTGAGCCCATTTCTGTTATTGGAGCAACCGCTGCCTGCTGGGAGAGAGCCCGTCTTTCGAGCCACACAGAGTTGGCCCCAGGCTCTGGACAGGCACTGCCGCTGCAGAGGGGTAGAGGCCACAGCTGGGCAGCACTTGGTGCTGGTTTTAGCAGCTGGCTGGTCTGTCTGGAGGCAGCAGCATCCCAGGTCGCCATGGGTCTGTTGTTCATGGAGGGGCAGGTGCAGAGAAAGCCTCAGACTCTGGAGACTGTAGCCTGAGGTTCATGGGGCCCAGCTGGTGGGACTGAGCCAAGGCAGCCCTGTGCTGGACCAGCAGCTGCTTCCCCCACGGTGGGCCAGGTATAAGATGGGGAAGACAGAAGCTGGGGTGTTTGGGGTCAGAGCACTGGGCAGGCGTGAGCTCCAATACTGGTAATCTGGGCACGGCATGTGCCACCAAGAGTGGGTCTGTCCTCATTTAACATCTCTGCTCACAGGGGGCATGCCCTGCCCCGTGGGTCCTAGATGGCAGCCCCCCACCCTCGCTGCTGATGCCCTAGGGATCATGCCCACCACACCAGGCGCTGCACACACATATACGAGACCAACGAGCCCTGCCCTACTTCACCGTGCAGGAGGAGAGAGGGCAGCAGCTGTGGTGCAGGCTGGGGAGTGCTAGGGAGCCACAAGATACCAGTGGTTGCATGAGGTTATTCCTCTTCCTTTGGCTTTGCCCGTGCTCCTTCCTGGGGACCACGAGGAACCCCTCCACCCCAGCAAGTTGGCAAAAGCTTTGCCCAAGGATGATGCCCATTGTGCTCATCACACAGCTTTGGGGACTGATCCCCTTCCCTCCTTAAGCTTGGTTAGAACAGTAGTGTGGGCTCCTGGGATCTGCCCCTGGCTTGTGGCATGATCCTGCATCTGCTGGGCACGTGACCCTTCTCCCTTGTGTCATTGGGAGGTAGGGCTTTAGCTGATCAGGAGGGAACCATAGGCAGCGACCCAACAGCAGCCATGCCCACGTGCTGGTAGCCAGTGCCTGCTGCCAGTCTGAGGATGCCATCCAGGGCAAAAGCCTAGGAAATAAGGTGACAGGGAGGGTCAGAGAGCAGCGCCACTGAGGGGAGCTGCTGGGAAGGGTTGCGATGGCCGTCTGCCTACGAGTTATTGGCTCCAGCCTGCTGGCAGTTCCACAGCTTCACGGCAGGCTGCCTGTCAAAGGGTCTGGGTTAAACCCTTCAAACAGCCGTGGATGACCAGTGCAGGCCATACGTGTTAGTCAGATGCCAACAGGCTCCTTTAAATACGTCCCTGCCGTGCAGCATCATCTCAATATGAAATCAGCAGGGCTTTGCATTGTTTTGTGTTGCATCGGGCCCATTACACCCAGCGCTGGCTCCCTCCAGGGTGCAAGGGAGCAGCCTGACCTACGCTGGGGTCCCAGCCAGGTGTAATCCAGCCCTGTGTTTCTGGCCTGCCCCATAGTTATAGTGGGGCCTGGATGTGCCTGGCTGGCTGTCCCTGCAGAGAGCCTGGACCTGGGGGGAGGAAGGCAGAGCAGTGAAAATGCTGGATGATTGGTGCTAACCTGTTTCATCTCCCCTGCCCCAATTTGGAGCCCTGCTCCTAGTTGCGAAGGGCCCCTCCTGTGGCCCCAGACTCTGATTCCGGGTATGCAGGTGGCATGCTCCTCTCTGCCTGTGCAAATGCTGAAGAGCTGAAAGAGGCAACCCACCCATGCAGTCTATGGTCTGGGCCCAGGTTGAGCGGAGCCGTGAGGGGGATTTGGTGAACAGGGATTGTGGTGGAAGCTCTGGGCAGGGGGCTGGGAGAGGGCTGTAGCCTGAGCTCCCGATTCAGTATCTGTCCCCCCCCCACCAGTCTGCTGGATGGAGATTTTTCTGAGTTCCCCCGGATTTCATTGGGAGAGCTGCCCAGTCAGGTCTGAAGTGGTTCCTGTTGTTCTCTGTCTCCCTCCTGATGACTGATGCCATCACCGGGTTTTGCTGGGATAGGCTAACTGAGGTCACCTGCTGATTGCTGCACCAGCTCAGCACCTCAGGGTTTGTTCTTGGCTTGTCAGGCATCTCTCAGTCCCCGCCTGGGTGATGCCTCAGGGTTGCTGGCCCCGAGCTGCTCGGTCCCTCTCTCTGTGCTGGGGCGCCAGCCTGGTCTCTGCAGCCCTCCTTTGCTGCCCTGCGGCTGGGAGCCCTCCTTGCCCGGGGGGACAGAGTCTGTGCATCCGGCACGCAGGGGCGTCTGGGCTTGCGCTCTGAGCAGGGCCGTCCGAGGTCTCCTGCTCCCGGCTCAGTTGCTGACTGGCTCCTTCACCTTGGTTAAGGCCATTAACCTCCTGTGCTGCAGTGTCTGTGTCTATAAATAACATTCACCTGCCTTTGGGGCGTTCCTCTTGCAGCCATCACTCCTGCCCCCCGGCCCGATCCCCGGTGGGTCCATGGGAAGTGAGGGAGTGGAGGTGAGTCCAAGGCCCGCAGGGACCACCGTGATCAGAGATTCTTGCATCCAGCCCAGGGCTGGGGGCGTGGAGGCAATCAGTCAAAAAGAGCTGTCTGGTCTCTGCTGACCGACTCCAAGAGCAGAGAACCTCCCCCCCCCCCCCCCAACAACCCTTGGCCCTTTTGTTTCAGTGATTAATTATGTTCCATGCTAAAAGCACAAGCCGTAATTCTAGTTCGAATGCGTCTGGTTTCAGCTTTGGGCAGCAGAGCTTGCTAGGCCTGTGTTTGCAGGATCAAAGAGCTCTCTCCTCTCAACCCTCTCCCAGTGCTCACAGCCTCTGATGTCTGCTGTGCACCACTGAGGACCTGGCCCATTGAGTTTACACCTTATGGTCCTGCCCAGCCTGGCCCGGTGTCCTGCCAACCAGGGGGAGTGCACCTTAGCTTGGCTGTAACATCGCTTGGCTGGCCCCACACCTGCGAGACCAGATCCTGGGGGGCCTCCAGTCCCACTGCTGCTTTCAGGCATGATGCCGAAATGGGGTCCATGAATCAGCAGAGACGAGGAGCTGCATAAGGGCCTGATCAAGAGGACGTGCAGTGGTTAGGCACTAAGGCACCGCAGAACACTCAAGTTTTTTTCCTGGACTCCCTGCAGTCCTTCTCTGAGGCCATGAGGTCCTGGCCCGCACAGGATGTGCCCATTTCTGACATGCTTGAACTGGCTGTGTGCCAGCCAGTGGCTGCGTTGGTCCTGAGCCAGTTGTCACTGTGGCCCTGTCCCCCCAGACCCAGCCCTGTCCCAGGAAATCGCCTTCAGAAGCCAATAGCACCATGGGTTGTGTGGCTGCAGACACGGGAGTAGGGAGCAGCGGCTCTCACTCAATCTCCATCATGCAGCGTGACAGCTGGGCAGTTCAGGGGAATTCCTGCTGCGCTGTTCTATGTAGCTGGGTTAAATCCATATCTACTTGGCAGAAAGATAACTGCTCCTCCCTGCTGACACTGGGGCATCAGGGTAGGCAAAGAATGGTGATGTTGAGAAAGGCAAGAGAGCGTTGGTGGGTGTGCAGCCTGGCCATGGTTGAAGCTGGGAGAACCACCTTCAGTGGTACCAGTGACGCCTACACCCACGTGGAGCCCTGAGGTGAGGCTGCACAAGGTAGCTGCAGGCTAAGCACCTGCTAACGCAGCAAGAGGCCAAGGCGATCTGTGTGACAGGTCCCCTATAAGCAGCCATTGGAATGTGCACAAAAGATACGGTGCCAAAAGCTGGCTGCTCAGAATTGCATTGAATAGAAATATGCAGCTATAATGGGGAAGGCTCCGATAAGAGGGTGCACATGCATAATCCATTACTGTTTATCAGGCTTTCCGTGTGATCTCTCATGACCCTCCTTTGAAAACACCTCTGGCAGCAGGGAGGAAGCTGCCTCATACAGCTGTTTGCAGGTCCTCACAAGAGAGCTGGGAAAGGAAAGGAATTTAGGTTAGGTGCTGAGGCTGCCTGCTGGGGATAAGAGCCATTGGAGGGGGACAGAAACTGCTGTGGATGGAAACCAGGGAATTATGCGGGAAGGGATTAGGTTGGGCCCAGAGAGAGCAGGACTAGTGTAAGTGTCAGAAACAACCAAGACTTTTGTTTGGTGCTATTACTGTCCTATAGACCTGTTCCACTGAAGTCCATGAAAGGCCGGGGGTTGATGTTGATGGGCATTGGATTAGGCCCAATGTGCTTAATGCAACTTGGGGAAATTCTCTGCAGAGGAGAACACTGATGGTTTAGCAGACTTGGGCTTAAGGTGGAAAGGGATCTTTTTGTCCTTCACAAACTGAGTTCCTGGGTCTTTCCCACTCCTCAGATCAGCCCCACTTGGAGGTGGGGTAGCCTTTTATAAGACAGACCCCACCCCGGTAAAGTTAAGGGAATTTAGTTGTTGGTGTCAACAGGTGCAGGGTCAAGGCCTCTATCAGGAGTGCTCTGCAGAAAACAGATGTGCCAGGACCTTCCAAAACAGGAGAGATCTGGAAAACTGAAGCTGACAAAAAGACATGGGAGGAATTTCGGGTGCTGGAAGAAGACAGAACCTTTGGAACTGTAAAAAATCCCAGATTCATTCATTGTTTGCCTGTGTCTTTAAATGCATGACAGATGTCAAACAGTTCCAAAAAGTGGTAAAATAAAATCTAGCCTGCAGGAGGGCTGTAAGTCTGAAAGGTCCCAAAAAGCTCTGAACAGTTAAAATTCGAGAGCAGTGAAAGGCAAGAGGACAGCAAATTCTACCCTGATTATTATTTTGATGACATAGCTTATGGTAAGCACTAGTTCAGACCAGAGCCCTGTTGTGCAGCGTGCTGTGCAGACACCGTGTCTGTCCAGAGAGGTCTAAGGAGTTTGACATTGTAATGGTCCTAGGGCTGCAGAAGATGCTCTGTTCTAGGATGTCAGGCTGAGCTGGGTTAAATTCTAGACCCTTCTCCTCTGTGTTTGAATGTTCCCTGGTAGACTCAAAGTTTTGGAAAGGTAGCTCTGAGCTTGTGTGCTTAGGAAGATACCAGAGAGATGAGCTTGTGGCGGCCTATCACCATATGTGCAGGGGAGGCCTAAAACTTTCATTTTGACCCCACCACATTTATTCCCTAACTATGTGTTCTTCTTTGTGAAGATCCAGCAGGGTCTCTTATTCTGAAAGAGAGATGAAGAGAGGACTAACAGTACAGTCAGGATTTTGTCAAGTGATTTGCAAGAACATTTTGTAAAATCCCTAATGAAATATCTTCGAGGGACTCCAAAGAGATGGATGTATAAAAATAAACCAACTACTAAATTCAAAAGATGAATGGGAGCAAAACTTCAGTGAACAAGCAAAAGAGCAGCCTTGCGACCTTAATCAGGAGTAATATTATTAATGCATTTTTCCCCAGGTGCACCAAAAGATTTGCATTTACAGCAATTTGCACAATAATGAGGAGAGCTGACCGTGCTTCACCTCTGTCACAATCTCCACCAAATCAATAGCAACGTTCTGAAGAACTGGTTTAAAAGCTCTTGCGTGGAGCTTGCACTCCTCTTCCCCACCAGAGCTGCCTTTTTGCCATAAACTGGATAACATACAGCATCTTGGGAGCAAAACCAGCCTGGGAGGTAGATGTTGGAGGAGCCTCTTTCTAGTCACTTCTCCTGCTTGAGCTGTGGCATGGAAGATGGGCAAAGGGGCCACTGTGCCTGCTAACCAGCCTGGGCTGAGGTAGATCTAGCGAGGGGACATGGGCTACTTTGAGCCATCTCATAGATGAGCCATCAAACATACCACTAGGTCTGGACCATTTGTGGTCATTATCAATGCCAGGGCATTTTCCATAGGAATAGTGGTTAGCCCTTGGCCTAATTTAAACACCTTCCCGTGATCCCCTGGAGCTTCCCTTCTGCCCTGCCCTGCTGTGTGCTGATAAACAGATCCCACTTCTCCCCCAGCAGTGGCTGCATCTCATTAGCTGGCACGGTAGTCTTGAGCTATTCCTCATATTGCCACAGAGGCTGTAGTCCTGCAGTGTGGAAACTGAGCCAAGCGGAAAAACAATTGCTGAGAGCTGGGACGCTCAGCACACTCAGAACAGGTGTGGAGCCTTTTACCTGCAGATCCCACCCGAGCCTGACACCATCTGTTGGCTGCTCAGGAGCCTATGAACGGTGGTCTGGGTCCCAAATCCGCTTGGCTGCTGGGCCTAGAAGGGAGGAAGGACTTGGTGGTTCGTTCCTGTAGCCAGACTCCAAACTACAGGTGGGCATGCTGAGCCAGACCCTGATGGTCATGAGTATTATGCAAGGTTGGCTGCAACTTTCCTGGGCCTAAAGCGGGCGAGGCAGAGAGCTCCTTGCCCTCCAGTACTGTCCATTTGGTCTCTGGTGTATGGCCCCTGCTGGGCTCAGTAGACCAGTTTGGTACCAGTTCATCCTGGAGCTGCAGCTCATCCCCCAAGGGCAGGGACGTGGCTGGATGGGAGAAGCCTGCGGAGCCCCTCCAAGTGATATCAGCCTGCCCCACCTATCTCATCTACAGTGAGATGCAAGTGAAGGGGGCAGGACTGCTCTGGTGAGCCTGAGGACGGTTTGGTCTGAAGCTTTGATAGCAAACTCGCCCATCCCCTTGGGGTGTCTGGTTGGGCAGGTGGGTTTGTGTTTGTCTGCGCCCTGGAGCCTAGAACCTCAGTGAAACACCTCAGCACTTAGGAGAAAGTTCAGGAGCTCACCTGGGCCTGTTGCCTTCAACTGGAGACTGTCAAAGGTACCCCTCTCCAGACACATTAACTCTCCCTGGCTGCAGCTGGGGGATGAGGGAGGCAAAGGCAGCCGGGCAAGGCAAAGTTGGGTGAACTGAAGGTGGCTCCAACGCTGGAGTCTCCACTTTGGTTAGTGCTTTTGCAACCCTCCAAGCTGCTCATGGGGCCAGAGCATCCGAGTGAGGGCTGCAAGTGGGACACGGTGCCCCTCCTTCAGCCATGCTGCTCCTTTGCCAGCCAAGTACCTACGTTTCCAGTTCCAGAGTGTTGACCTTGCTCTGCGCCGTGGAGGCGAAAGGGAAGGAAGAGATGCCCCACTAAGACGCACCCAGGACCTGGCCCATCTTGTGGAATCCTGGATGTACAGCTTTCCAGGCCACACCGTGTCCTACCAGAAATGCCTGGATCACAAAAAGAGAGAGAGAGGGGACCTGGGCAAAGTTTGTGCTTGCTCCAGCCAATGCTGGGCAGGGTGCCTCACCCATCTAAATGGGGATGTGCTTCTCTTCCTGCTGGAGGGGCCTGCACAGGAGCAGCCTGAGCTGGTAGAGTTAACCAATGCAAATGACATCCCCCAGCATTTCCCTGCTTCTCCAGGCAGTGGCTCCTGAAAAGAGCAAATACCAAATTCTTTTGCTTGAATAGAAATTAATATAGTGTAAAATCTACAGTGGATGATTTAAGAAAACTTAATTTAAAATCCCAACACAAATAGACTTTTTATAAGGTCAAATGAAAGATTAAATGCTGCTGAAGAGCAAAGTGCATGTCATTTGGAGGCTAGTTTTTATAATAAATATTTTTGGAGGGAATTGCATCCTTGGACTGGACCAGGTGACTCACTGCTGGTGTCTCCTGGAGGAAGCTGCTCTGGAGCAGCCCGGCTTTTTAACCCAGCCTCTGGTTTGTGGGCATGATTAACTGTGCCACAAATGAAATTGGGTGTCCAGGGCCCTGGCTTGGTGGTAGTAGGACCTCTGCAGGCAAACATTATGCACCACGCAAGACACTGTAGGCACAGAATGGTAGGGCATTTAAAAATACTTGGCTGTGAGTGGCTGCTGTGTGGGTCCCTGATGGGCTGGGTCTTGGTCTGAATCAGCATGTCTCACTGCTTCTGCAAAGTGGAGAGAACTCAGGAGCAGATCCAGGCAAGAGCTTCCATGCTATGCCACACAGCACATCGTTGGGCTAGATGAGGAAACACTATGGAGGGAAGGGAAGAGGAGACGGGCTTCCCAGAGGGCAATAGGGTGGCAGCTACCCTTTGCAAGATGCCAGTTTCTAAATCCACCATTGGCTCTAATTATCCCAGTGGTGTGTGGCCTTCACTGTCCTCTGCAGGGACCTGACTAGCTCTGTGCACCCCACGATGGCCATCCAGGACTTCCCATTAGCTACCTCCCACCCAGCCTGCAAACAGGCCACCCCTCAAAAAGGAGCTAAGAGCAGAGTGGAGCAGCACAGAACACGTTTCCCTTTACGCACATGCAGGTGCACGGGCATCCCAACTCACAGAGCTGTTCTCTCTCAGTCATCCCCTCCTCCTCCTCTACGATCCATCCTGCCTTTGGCCTGATGTGGCTCTGTGCTTCTCAGCACCTTCCTGGAGAGTGTTAAGTGTCGCTGGCTGGTGCCAAACATCCTGGCTCCCCTTCAGCACTGGTCTTTGCTTCCCTTAGCTGCATTCCTTCTACACCAGCCCAGGGCAGGCCGTCAGCATCACTGCCATTTATTCTGGCCTGCTGCACAGAGCTCGGGGAGACCAGCGGCCCTCTCCTGACAGCTGAGAAGGACCGGATCTCACCTAACAAAAACCAGTTCAAGCAAAGCCCCAGGTCCGGCATCCATGGGATGTAGGCCACTGCTGTCTGTGTACCGAGCTAGTGCTGAGGGGGCAGTGAAGAAGGAAAGAAATCAAGTGGCAGTTTGAGATTTTTCTCTCCTTGTCCTGGGCCAATGGGGCCAGTTATCCAGTGAAACCTTCCCAACCCAGCTTGTCCCCCCTGCTTGCCAACGCAGGCGTCCTCTGCTTCTGTGTCTCTTCCTCTGTGTGGAACAGGGCTGGTTCTGTGGCCCATGGGCCTCCCGTGTCCTCATAGTCCAGTCTCTTTGACCAGATCTGCCTTCAGGCTGGAGCCTGGGGATTGTGGGGCAGCAGGAGTGGTCTGCAGAGAACAGATGTTCCCTAGACACCAGTGGGCTAGTTAGGGACTTTTGGCCCTAACACAGAAACAAAGGGATAGAAAAAGGCAGCACCCTGGGAGATGGGATCCAGCTGGTGTCAAGAGATGATGCTGGTCAGTGCCCTTAACTGTGGCCTGGTGAACGCTCTCTTCTCCTCCTCAGACACGTGACCAGGACTTCCTTGTCCTCCTGGATTCAGAGCAAGAGAGTGCCCGTCTGGGCGCTACAGAGAACATAGCTCCTTCCATCAGAGGTACGATCCTTCCCTGCCACATACCTGCCTGCTCAGCCCCTCCTGCAGCCACCCAGGACCAGGATTGATGGCTTCAGGGTTGAAAGGCTCCCAATGTGGAGGTTATATCCCGGAGACAGCCACATCCATCACAAAACACTCATTATTAAGTAACACTTGGCAAGCTGGACTGATTGCACACCTTATCTGAACCTAGCAGCTGTGCCCTAAATTCTGAGCGTGGTGCCTGTCTGAAGGCATTCAGCTGCCTGTGTTTAAAATTAGTGTTAGCATCCCTCAAATCTCTCCCACCCCCCCAGCTTTGCATTGGTGCTTAGCAGCACTCATCCATCAGCTGGGCACTGGGTGGCCCTGCTTAGTTTCTGCTCCGTCACTGTGCACCAGGCCCCATGCTGGTGAAGTGCACAGCCTCATGGACTCTCCCCCATTCCTCTGAGTTCTCCTGGTCCCTTGGACAGAAAGAGCCTCCCCTTGCCTCTTCCACACGCCCCTCTCTCTTCCTCACTGACCTGAAGCCCTTTGGCCTCTTTTCATAACCTAGGCTCTCCCTCCTCCAGCCCCATGCTGCCTGAGCATGGTAGAGAGACTTCATTTCCATGAAAACAAACAAAGAATCCTGTGGCACTTTTAAAGACTAACAAATGTATTTATCACATGAGCTTTTGTGGCAGAAAATCCCACTTTGTCAGATGCCTTGAAGATGGGGAACTTACAGAATGGGAAGAAAATAAATGCAGGGAAGGGTAAGTCATAGGATTAGGTCAGGCTTACACTCCCCTTCATTTATTTTCCTCCCATTCTGTATGTTCCCCATCTTCGAAGTGTCTGACGAAGTGGGATTTTCTCCCACAAAAGCTCATGCAATAAATAAATTTGTTAGTCTTTAAAAGGGGCACAGGACTCCTTGTTTATTTTGCTGAGCTAGACTAACACGGCTCCCCTCTGGAATTTGTCTCCATTTCCATGGCTGCTGCTTGCCGAGGCCATGTAAATTCCCTGCGTCTGCACTGGGAACAGTGGGGCTCACTGCCTTCATGCCTGGGGTGTCTGCACCCCTCTCCATGCCGTCTCCATGCCTCTTGCTCCTGCAGGCGTTGTGTCTCTCCATAGTTGGGGGTACGGCATGGCTTTTTGTCCCATGCATGACTCACATGGCCAGGTGCAGATTGCTAAACTTTCCACAGAGCTGCTTGGAAGACAGATGTGTAGAGTTGAATGTTGACAGCCCTGAGGTGGTCACTGTAAGTTGGGGAAATTCTGTGCTAGTCACTCCAGAGCTACTGAAGCCAGGGAGGGGAACTGTTCTGCGCTGACTCTTCCCCCATCTCCCTTGCCATGTCTTGTGGGGAGTTTGCACTGACTGTCATGAAGAGCCAGAGGTCTGCAGTCATGGACTTATTGTCTAAGCCAGTCTGTGTCTCTGCTCAGGGCCTGTCCTGGTGCACCAGTCTGACTCCCGCCCAGGCTGGGAGCAATGAGGCAAAGCAGCAAACATTTGCCCAGCTCTTGGTTGGCTTCCATCCCCTCGCTGCGGCAGCTGGAGCACATGTAGCTTGGCTTGTGTGATCTCTTGCTCTGGGACCTTGGAGGCACTGGCACTTGTGCATGCAGATAACCACCCAGATAGGTGCAAAACCCCCTGGGTGTGTGAGCTGAACCAAAACCGAGCATGGAATGAAAGCAAATGGATTTTGGATGGGGGTGCAAGCAATTGCGTGCAGGTGAGTGTCAGGGACTGTGTGGTAAACCACCAGCCAAATGCCATGGCCAAGTTCCCCTTCTCAGCTTGCGTGCAGCTCTCACTCTGCACTTGAAGGACGGTTGATGGGCATTTTGTTAAGAACTGAAGGATTTGGTTCAAAGCAAGAGAGCTCTGCCTGCAACAGGTCTCCTCCCTCAGGTTCTGCCCATCTCTGATATGCACAGATGGGCTCCTTTCTCCTACATCTGCATGGCATGAGAACCACTCTCGCTTATAGTTCCCTGCCAGCCTCATTCAGGCCATGATGTGGTTTGCCCAGTGCATCTTCCCAGGAGACTGACAGTCGTCTCCTGTCCCTTGTACCCAGGCTGTGCCCTGCTGCAAGTGTGCCTGCTCCTGTTTTTCCCTGGGGTGAGTGAGAGGGGTGCTGGGTCACAGGCTGCTTGCGCCAGCCGTGAACTCCCGGGAAAAGCCATGCCTCTGGGACCAGAGGGTAAAGTGTTTGACCTGGTGCTTTGGGGAATGGCTCAGCTAGGCTAGAACCTGGGACACAGCAAATTGAGGGGAGCTGGGCAAAGGTGGCTCCTTTTATTCTCCCCTGAGCTGGTGGCCAAGGTCTCAACCCAATGTCAGCACAGCCAGCGATGGGTGAACATCCAGTCTGGGGCTGGTGTGGCAAAGGAGTATCTGGGCCCTCACTCCCTGGCTCCAGTCATTCACCCCGCTACACAGGCAGCAGGTGTGTTGGGGGTGAGCCCCATGCTGCCATGGCCCCACCGGGGCTGGCTGAGCTGGGTTTGCTGTCAGGTTGCGCCGGACTCTGGTGCACAGTGACCTGGTTATGCGAGAGGAGTTTTGGAGCCTCGCAGGCCTAGATAAGGAATCTTGTCTCATCAGCCACTCCTGGATTGTCCATGTGCTTTTGCCACAGAGCCGGGCACGTAGTCTCTGGGCTCACTGAGTCCTGGACTCCTCCAGTGCCAAGTGAGAGGCTCTCACTCATGCCCAGCAGGACAGACTACGGGGCACAGCGTGAGGGTCTGCTGGGCTGAGCAGAGGTTTCTGTTACTTTCGCCCATTCCCTTGGCTGATCTGAGAACGTCCCGCTCATCTCACAGGATCCAGCAGGAGAAGGGAGATGATGGGCACAGTAGCCAGGCTGCCTCTGTCGTGAAGCAGAGACAGTGGAGGGGAAGGGAGTGGAACTGTGCCTGCCCTGGTGTGTAATCTCTCCTGTGCCGGAAGGGAAATGCCATCAATAACATCCCATTATGGGAGCAGCGTTTCTGCGCTGAGCGACTTGTTTGGCTGGCTGTGTTACGGGCTCCATAAACACACTCGTTTATTTCCCAGCCTGTGCTCGGGGCCCAGCGACCAGAGAGCAGCACCTGCAATGCCTGGCAGAGGGGCAAGGGATTCGACTTGTAAAGACAATGCTTTCGTTGCCGAATGAGGGCAGGAAGGGCTGAGTGCCACTGGCACGAAGGCTCCTGTAACCCCCAGCTGTGACCCCACTGACCAGGCCTACCACCTCCTGCCTTGTAGGGCTGTGCTTAATTGGGGCCTTTGTGAGTAAAATGCACAGGCCAGGTCCCTTGCTGGCGTGAGCCAGTGTAGATTGACTGACAGTCATGGAGCTTCACCAGTTTACACCAGCAGGGGCTGGCTCAGGGGGAAAGCCCCACGGAGAGGGCGGGATGGATGGGGGATGTGGGGCAGGTAGTACTGGAGCCTGCCCCCTCGCGGCTGCTGGTTCAGATTGGCCCAGGCATGGCCAGTGAGTTGCTGGCTGCCCCAGGGCCCTGTGCTGTGTCAGCTGGTGGGGCTCTGGCCAGCTCTGCACCCACAGTCATACACATCCCCGAAATGCCGGGACCACGGGCAGGTCCTTGGCACTCTCCATGGAGGCTGACTGATCCTTGTGTATGCTGAGATCAGGGCTTGCAGCCCGGCAAGTAACAGGCGGGAGCAAGAGCAGGGCCCATGAAAGCAAGGGGTCCACACACCGAAGGGGAGTGGGGGAGGGAAACAAGGTGAGGGGGGCAGGAAACACATTGCCCCCTTGTGCTAGGATCCCTTGGTGGGAGCAAGGAGGTTCCTGAGTTGCTCCCTTCCAAGCTGCTCCAGGGAGACGCAGGCACCCCTCTGTTTCCACCTCTTCTCCCACCTCGTGCTGTCCTTCCCCCACGCCCTCCCGCCCGCTGTCCTGGTCCCCTCCCTGGCGCCCAGCCACTGGCAGCCGAGTGATGAAAAGCCTCCTGCGGCAATGCAGATAACGTACAAGCACAGGTCAGGCGAGGCCCCTGTAGCCCATCCATCAGCTGCTGCTGCTACCGGAGCCTCTGGGTGCCACCATCTGATGCATGTTTTCCGACACAAATGTGTGTCTTCCCCCAAGGTTAAATGGATGAGCCAGGCTTGGGCGCTGACAGCTTCGCCGGCCTGCAGGAGCGAGAACTGAGTGAAAGCAACGGGCCACAAAACATTCCTTCTCTGGCAAAGGTTCATCGCTGGCTCTACGCTGGGATGCCCCGGCTGGCGTCGGCTCACTAGTCTGGGTGTCTAGGGGCCGCCTGCTTGCTGGGATCCAGCCCAAATGGGGCCGGATGATGGGTTGGGCTCAGGGTCAAATCCTCGCTGTCTGGCTCAGTGCCTTCTGCAGCTTGGACCGGTGGCTGCCCCAGGGCCCTGGCACTCTCCTCTGACAAACGGGACCAGGCGTGCCGGGAGGGCACCGGGCTCTGGGGCTATTGGCTGGGCGGCACCTGGGGAAGGTGAGACATGCAGTGTTAGGAGTCACTGGGAATGGGGGTCCCAGCAGCTGGAGTGTGTCTGGCCCAGGATCCTGGGCAGAGGGCTGGGCAGGGCATGTCACTGAAGTGCCCCCCTTCTCTCCTCCCTGAGGTGGGAGGATGGGACTAGCCAGGCGGGCTGTGCGCCCTGCTCAGCACCCGTGATGCTCTCTGCATGGCAGGGCCAGGGGGTGACTGGGCATGAGCAGAGACCTCACTCCCAGATCTCTCTCCCAGCACTGGGACCCCAGACTGCAGATGTGATGCCAGCCACGCTTGCACCTGGGCTCCCTCTTGACTGCACAGTGCAGACCTTGACCCGACTCCCGGCCTGTGCTGCCAGCTCTGTTCTTCTGCCTCCACGCCAGGCCTCCCATTGTCCAGTGAAGCCCCTGAACCTGGATTTCGGCTCAGTGAGAACTGGCTGAGCGAGTGTGCTGGATCCTGGGGGGCTTGGAGAGCAGGCACTGGCTGCCCAATTCTGTTGCTGATTGCCCACTCCTGCTAGCTGGGTCCCTCCACTGCCTTCCTCTCCCTCTTTGGGGAGCACACGGTGCACCTGAGCCTGTGACTGCAACTGCAGCTGCCCCTTGTGTGAGCTGCGTGAGAGACCAGATGCTGCTTGCACCCCACTCCTCTGCAGCAGAGGAAGGGCCTGGCCCAACCCTCCAGTCACAGCCCTATGGCATTAGTAAGGAGAGAGGGTTTCAGTACATAAGGACGCCACTGTCTGGCAAGTCATCCTGGAGCAGTCGTGTCTCCAGAGGTACAGCAGGGCGCAGCCCCTGGCTCCACTCTGGCTAACAAGTTCAGCATCGACCAAAATTAAATAGCAAGTCATCATGGGTAGTGTTTGCCGCCAACACGAAAAGAGGGGAATCGGTGAGAAATGCAGAGGACAAGTCACTGCTTGAGAGCGATTGGGAGGGCTTGGTGAACTGGGCATATGCAAACAAGGTGGGTTTTAATAAGATTAAATGGCAATGCCTACTCCTGGAACAAAGGCTGCAGCCATACACTTGCTTGCATTTATCTTCCTCCCATGCAGTAAGCTCCCCACCTTCAAAGTATCTGATGAAGTGGGATTTTCTCCCATGAAAGTTCAAGCGATAAATAAATCCTACCCTGGGAATCTGAAAAAAATGCTGTGGTCATGGTGGGTAATCAGCAGAATGTGAGTGTCTGGTGCAAGACTGTGGCCAGAAGAGCCAGTGGACTCCTGGGAGGCATGAGCAGGGGGCTTTTGAATGGGAGCAGAGAGGTTATTGGATCTCTGCATTTGGCACTAGTATGAGTGGTGCTGAGTCCAGTGTCCATCATGGGCAGTCCTACTCCCCTTGATCCGGCTCTTGTTGCTGGGGCTCGGCCCCATCCTGCCACTGCCTTGACCGAGCTGGGTACTGCTCCCAGCAGTGGCTCTGGGTCCCCTGCTGGGGCCTGCTCTTGCTGTCGGTGGTAGCTCGTGTCCCAGCTAGGGCTGGATCATGCTACCAGCAGCATCCCCAGGCCCCTGGCTGGGGTCTGTTCCTGCCTCAGCAGGGACGCAAAGAGTGGCCAATAAACTCCTCCCAGCGTCCAGGCCTTTTCTGCAAGCCAAGAAAGCTGTTGGTAAATTGGTGAGGTTCAGTGAAGAGCCACAAGAATGATTAAAGAATTAGAAAACCTGCCAGAGAGTGATGGACTCCAAGAAGTCAGTCTGCCTAGGGATGACTGGAGCACAGTCTCTTAAGTACCTACAGGGGGACACGTATTTAATAATGAGCTCTTCTGTCTAGCAGAGGCTCTACGGAAGCGAGACAAATTCGAACTCAGAAACAAGGCATACTTTTTTAGCAGTGAGCATAATTAACCACTGGAAGAAGTTACCAAGGGTCCTGGTGGCATATCATTTAAATCAAGCCGGGATGTTTTTCTAACAGATCTACTCTGGGAATTATTTTGGGTGCATCTCTGGCCTGTATCACACAGTCAGACTAGATGATCACAGTGGGCCCTTCTGGCCCTGGAATCTCTGACTTTAGAGGTTTTTAGCCCATGTAGTTGCAAAGAAAAGCCTGAAAATGTGACCTGAGGCAGCCTGAACGCTCAGAGACCTGATGTCAAAGAAGCAGTCCTGACACCTTTGTTATTTCTAAAACTCTCTTGCTTCCCGGGGTCCTGACCACTGTGGGTAGGACATCAAGGGCTGGTAACATGACTCCCGTGTGTGGGTCATCAAGCGCTAGTGACGGAGGAACCTGACCCCTGTGCGTGGGACGTTGATGGCTGGCGATGCAGGACCCTGACTTTTGTGTGTGGGGCGTTGATGGCTGGCGATGCAGAGCCCTGACCCCTGTGTGTGGGATGTTGATGGCTGGCAATGCAGGGGTTGCTTGTGATGTCTTGCCCTGAGCCGCGAGAGATAGGCAGCCCATAACTAAAGTCTTGGCCCAGCTGCTGTGGCCTCTATGGACAGATTCCCACAGTTCAGGCCCCAGCTGCATGGTGTGGACCCCCAACTCTCATCACTAACCCTCGTCACCTGCCTGGCATCAGTATGGGTCCATCCCTTTGCTTGCCTCTTTCTCCTGTGGTTCACATTCCCTGTTTGTCTAGTGTTGTGCTGTGCCACCTGTTTGGAGCCTCTCCCAGCCATGCCTTGCTTTGCCCTCGTTCAATGTCACACTTGGAACCTGTCAACTTGAAAAAAGGTTTGCATCCGATAAGCGATCGGGCTGTCAGCTGCTGAGTACCGCTTGCTTGTGATTTACTGCAACGCTGCTAACGGAGCACAGATTTTTCTTAATCTAAATTGAAAACTGCTCAAGTAGAAAAATAATTTCATTGCTTCATCTTAAAAGGGGGTGAAAAGAAAAAGAATTATGTCAGCAAGGAGCTCATTTGGGGAGATGACCGAGCTGCAGAGCACATGGCTGGGCCCATGGTTGCTTCATGCAAGGCAGGACTTGTCCTCTTGAAATTGTCAGGGCTTCCCTATGCAGGGCCAGGTTCAGTGCGGTGCAGCGACCAGCTTGCAGTACTAAGTACTCGTTCCATGGTATTAAAAGGGATCCTGCCAAGCAGCAGTGACTGCCAGCATGCCGGCGCAGTGTGGGGCTTCTCCACCACTGCCCTCCAAGTCCTGCATCCAGGAGGAGGTACTCGCCCCTTCATGCTCCAGATGAGCAGGGGAAGCACAGGTCTGACCTGAAGTGGAATTTGGCTGAGGCTGTGGGATTCACATCCAACCCCACTTTTATGGGGCTTTTAATGGTGGAGAACACCTTGGCTAGAAGATGACACCACTGACAGCTGCGTTCCCCTTAACAGTGGGTAAGGGCTGGCTCTGAGGGAGATAGACACCTGCTGAGCTTCTTTGGGTGCATACAGGTGGGGTCCAGGAGACCATCTGCCCCATTCTGAGTGCTAGGACATTGCTAATGTCACTTTCTTTCACTATGGGATGTGGCATCTTACACTGCGCTGTGGTGCACTGACCAGTGGGTCCATTGTGCTGTTTGACCCCAAGCACAGCTCATGTTTGAGCAGCCACTTAACTGAACTGGCAGGGGCCTCTGTGCAGCCAGGTGCAGCCCAGGGGTGGCCCTGACTTGCACTGGGGGCCAGGTGGGGCCCTGCACAGCCTTGGGAGAAAGGAGTCACCACAGAGGTGTAAAGCCAGGATTGCTGTCTCTACTGCTGTGCTCCTGCGTGTGGGCCTGGTGGAATGATGGCAAATCAGCTGCATTTAGACGGCATTCATATAGCACATATCTCGGGAGAAGTGCTGTCTCTTCCAGTAGTGAGAGGGCAGTTTGGGGAATCTCCTGCCTTGCCAAAAACGTACACGACACCGGTCTGACATGAGGCCTGAGCTGGGCTGGGCTGTGTCTCCTCTTGCTAATTCTGTGCCAGCCATGGCTGGGCCCTCGTGTTTCAGATCCTGAGGGCCTGATATACATTTAACTTTGGTTGGTAAATAACCCGTCCGAGTTCAATGGCTATGCAACACTTGAGGCCCCAGCTGAACTAGGAGTGTGCAACTTTCTGAATGGTGGTGCTTAAATTGGTGCTGGCTGGGGCTTTGTGTGGGGACAGGCCTGTGATCCAGGCTCCAGCCAGCTCCGTGTGGGAGCCTGTACGGTCTGGGAAACTGACGGCTCATGAACAAGGAGCGGGGCAGGCTTAGAACTCAGAAGAGCTAAGGGTTTGAGAACAAACCTGGGCCAGCAGAGCGTTTCTTACTGAAGACAGAGAGGACGTCATCTCCGATCAGGCTAGTGAGTCACTGCGGGGTCCCAGGGCACAGCAGGGCTACTGAACCCCAGCCCAATATGCCCCAGGCCAGCAGTGGCAGCAGCTCTCAAGACTATTTGGAAGGGGAGCTGAAGAGGCTGCTCACATGCAGCTGCCATTCTCTGCTTCCCCATCCTCTCAGCCACACTGCCTTGCTCAATCCTCTCAGTCACTCTGTCTTTGCAAGGGCATCTTCCAGTTTGCCAACGCTTTGCCACTGCCAAACTGAATTTCACTCAAGCTGCTCTTCCTGCCCCACTCCTCTGCTCACAGGATAGCAAAGATGTTTCAGCATGGCTCCTGGAGGTGGCACGTGACAGGGGAAGCCCAGCCAGGTAGGTTGGAAACTACCTTATTGCAGCAGCGGTGCCAGGGATTTGCTTGTGCATCTCTCCTGGGGCCTGGTCCACACCCACTGTTGTAGGGTGTGGGTGCCAAAATCCCTGAGGACTGCAAACATGAGCGGGGCCTTGCAGATTCCTGGACAGACGGTCAAGAGCAGTGTCCCTTTGAGCTAGACAGGGAAAGGACCCACAGAGCGAGTGGCCAGAAGTGGGCCATGAGTTTGGGTGCCCAGCCTGGGGCACCATGGACCTGATTATCAGAGATGCTGACTTAGCCAGAGTAGCGACTACTCAGCACCTTGGAAATCTCCTCCAGGGCGTTCCCTCTTGGGTGCTTGGGGAAACTGGGGCCTAGGGGGCTGCTCACAGGAGTCTGTGGGGAGCTCGGCGCAAACCCAGATCTCTGGGCTTCCTGCTTGAGTAGTGAACCCCAAAACCATCTCTTCTGTACAGAGCCGTAACTACGGCGGGGCCAACGGGGTAAAGCCCTCGGCGGTGCGGAGCGGCTCAGTGGAGCTGCTCTATTAAGGAGTGGCTTTCGCAGCGCCAGCTCTAAGCGCCGCTAACGGCAAGGGGCTCTGCTCCTGGGCATGACCTCCGTGCCCATGCAGGCTGCCCTCCCAAGGTGTTTGTCCCCAGATCAAACCACTTTCCTCGTGCAGGGTGGTGGCTATTGCAGAGGCCCTCCCAGGGTGGTGCTGAGGGACCCGCTATAGGACCTGCCTGGGCTGGGCTGCTAAGTTCTAGCCAGGGTCTCACTCCCATGAACATTAAATTCACTAGCCTGGACACCACTGTCCTCGATTCCTTTCCAGTGCCTTGTGCATGGCTTGTGGCCCTTTTGGCCCTTCACAGGCAACCTGCTGAGAATCCAATACTCAGGTCATCCAGTCCCATTGTTCTGTGCAGGTCGTAGCATCAAACAGCTGAGAGCGAGCCCATGACTGGATTAGTTCCAAAGGGGGATCCATGTTAGTCTAGTCCAGAAAGACAAACAAGGGAGTCGTGTGGCACTTTTAAAGATTAACAAATTTGTTTATCACATGAGCTTTCATGGGAGAAAATCCCACTTTGTCACAGAGCCCAAAAGGTATAGCTCTGCACACCCATGCACATCTGTATGGAGGAAGGGCTTAGAATACAGCTGTAATTTCTACCTCTTTCCTTAGCAAAACCATCTTCAGAAAGCGGGAGGGGGGACCGCCTGCTGGATAAATTGGTACCTTGGCGAGCAAGCGAATTCCAGGAGCATTTGCAGAGCTGGATAATAACGTGCCCAGTGAGCCGCATCCCAAGTATGCAACCAAATTAAAGAAATTCTTTTTCCCTTTAATTTAAAAGTCACCGTTGGGAAATCTCCGGTGGCCTCACCAATGATTTCCCCCAGGCTGGCTTTCTGGAGAAATCTTTAATTTGGATTGTCAGACTATGTGGAGTGATAAATAAGGCCCCACTTCAGAGGAGCGGCCCAGGGAACCCAAATACCAATGAGAATGGGCAGCTTCTGAACCCCACTTCCCCAGATGTGTCTTTTCCCCTCTTATCTCAGCCTCCTTTTGTCTGGACCCCCTTTGGTTCATTTCTGGGTCATTCAGGCCCTGGTAGAGGGTGGGGTCCACAGTCATGGCAGCTGCTGGTGCATTAGGAAGGAAGGAAGCAGCTGGGGTGACTGATTGCTTGAGCAAACTCATGTAAATTTGGGTGCTGCCACCATTCTTTCATCTCTGCCCAGCTTGTGTAGCAGTCTCCTCTCTGAAAGTGGCCGGAACCAACTGTCTGGGAGGAAGGTGAAAGAAATCCCAAATGTCTCATTATGGCGCCACCCGCCCAGTGAGGCAGTCTCTACCTGTTGGCTGGGGACCTGCTCATGCACTGAGCCTGCAGGGGTCTGGCCCCTACCTGGCCCATGGCAGTGACTGTTCTGTTGCGTGCGTGTGGCGCCCACCATAAGGCACCTCCAACTCTGCCTGGGACCCGTAGGTGCTGGCCCAGTGCTATCACCATTGGGTGCTTATCAACTGCCACCTGACCAAAAGTAAAACAAACAAGGAGGACTAGCATTCCAGGACCCCCCAAAAACAGAAAAATATTACATTAATACTATATTTTCTCCATGTCTCCTCCATTGTTCTTTTTGTACTTCCCTGTCCTCCTTTCCATGCTTTGGGATCTGGTAACCCTAGGCAGAGGGGACAAAGCAGAGTTTAAGGAGAACTTGGGGAAGAGAGAGAGTCACCAAGGACGCCTTGGGCTGGCAGGGAAGAGATGGGCTGGCTTTTGTAGCGGGTGGGGCCCATGGGCTGTGGTATTAGCCAAAGTCAAGGCAAGCTGCACAGGGAGTGAGCAATTCTCGGGGCACAGAGTCGAGCCAGAAGCTGTAGCCGAGGAGCCAGAGCCCAGCCCAGAGAGCGCTCTGGAGAGTCCAGGAGCTGTGGCGGGGAAATGTGGGCAGGGTTTCTGTTTCTGTGCAGCCATTTCCTGTGCTTTTGGGTACAGAATAATGGTGGTGTCAAGGGATGCACATCCATGCACCCTGGCTTATGATCTATATGATTTTCTTGTTCACTCTGCATTGTGACTGTATGATTTGCTGCTCGTTACACCATACAATGTTTCTTTATGGATGCTCATAACCTATTCTACATGATTAGTATGATATCATGTTTCCAACACCTTCACGCATGTGGCCAGACATTTAACATGTTTTCCATTACTAAAGGGGGACGGGGACAGACAGAACTCTCAGCAGCAGTGAGCAAGCAAATACCAGGAAAAGGCAGCAACCACATACTAATTAAGTTCCCCCATCTTCAAAGCATCTGATGAAGTGGATTTTCTCTCAGGAAAGCTCATGCAGTAAATAAATTTATTAGTCTTTACGTGTCACAGGACTCCTTGTTTGTTATGCTAATTGAAGTGGCTCAGACAAGGCAAAGGGATCACCTCTGCCCAGAAAGGAAGGTATCAGAACAGGTTTTTTGGAGACAAAAAGAAACACTTGGAAAGATTTGAATCATATGGCGGGTGGGAGTGGGCCCCAATCTTTGTAAACAGTGGCTCCCACAGGGGTGCCTGGGGCTGGGGGTGCTCACTGGGGGGCTGTCCTCAGGTAGCCAGCAGGCATACACCCACTGCTTGGGACCGCTTGCATGCCAGAGGCCAGAGTGGAATGACTCAGGAGTGAGAGGTCACTTGGCAAAGCGGGGCGAATTGGGGTTTGAGAGTGGGAGTTGGGGGGTGTCACAGTGGCACCACCCCAGACTGGATGTGGGGAGCACCTTGTCACAGGTGCTCAAGCCTCGTGTGATGTGTTGGCACCGGCAGTGCCGTTGGAGAGCGGGCCTGTGACCCCAGAGCACAACACGGCTGGGAGCACTGGTCCCTGGGCGCTGGATTGTGAGGTCTCAGCTCAGTAGGGGTGCCGGAAAAGATCGCACCCCAGGAGCTGCACAGAGCCCCCGAGCTGGGTGGGTTCGGACTCCAGCTGCTGATCTCCTCAAAGTAGTCCGGTGAGGCCAGGGGGCGGGGGGTTGATGGGGCCTGTCCCACTCAGGGTTGGGGTTCGATGAAGCTGTTGCAAGGTACCAGCCCCATCCAGCCCAGCACGCTGATGCTCAGTGCCCGTGCTCCAGCACAGCCTAGTGCAGTGGTTCCCAACCTGGGGTTCATGGACCACAGGTGGTGAAGGCCTGGCTTGGGGTGCCACAGGCTTTGGGGTGCCGTGGCACTATGCTGGGGGTGGGGCATGCTGGCCCAGAAGCTGGATCCCGTGCTCCGTCCCCCCCAAGCCAGCCATTCTGCCATGGGGGGTGGAGCAGGCCAGCCCATGAAGTGGACTCCGCTCTCTTGCCCGTCTCTGGGCTGCCATCCCTGCCCCTAGGGTGGAACAGCCGGCCGGGGGGGAGAGCTGGGAGAGGGGAGCCCCATGTATGCCCTGGCCTGCTCTGCCCCAGATGGCTGTTCCCTGCCGTGGGGGCAGGATGAGCAGGCTCAGAGCAAAGGCTGGTCCAGCCCCCTCCCCCTTGGGGGTGGGGGAGACAAAAGCAAAAGCTGGCTTCAGGGTGTCACAGCCCCTTGAGCTGACCCTGCCACGAGGGTACTGGGGGTGGGGGGGCAGAAGGAGAATTACTGCAGGTTAATGTGCCATGACGAGTGCAACATCTTTGTGAGTGAGCATAATAAATTATTAGAAATAGCTATGTTTTAAATACCCTTTGATATACAAGTTTGACTCCCATTAGATAGGAAATGTTAAATAGGTTTAAAATGGCTTGCTTACATGGTGGTTCACAAAAGCTTTCAACGACTATGCTGTGGTCCACATAAAGGAAAAAGTTGGGACCTGCTGGCCTAGTGTGAGCACCAGTTGGCTATGAGCTTTCTGGGGGAGCAGGACAGCAGACTGCTCCCTTTCCTGGGGGCCCCTAGGGCCTGGCACTGTTTTTCTCCAACCACTCTTCCCCACAGCCCCAGCCCTGCTATGGGCCTTGGTACCCTGCCCCATGGGCCTCCCTGGTGTGCCACTCCCTCCCTGCTGCCCAGCAGGATGGCATGGGGCAGGCATGAGCGGGGCTGTTGAAAGATGTGTGGGGTGCATGCACAGGGGCTTTGTTACCAGCACTGTGGATTTCAGGGCCAGCATGCATTTCCCATCCCTGCCTGCTGCCCTGTGTTCCTGGGCAGCACTGTGTTGTGCCACATGATGACATACCCCCCCACACACACACATCCCAGCCAAACGCTCACAGACTGCAGTGTCCTGATGCCCTTTCTGTTTCTGCCAGCACAAGGAGCAGCCAGAGGCTTGCAGGAACCTGTCCCGCAGTGGGGGGGTCTGGCCACAAAAATGCTCCCCCAAAGGCTGTTGCCTTTTTTTCTCAGCCTCCACGTCAGGGCTCTTTTCTGCCTTTCCTCCCCCTTGTTCAGCCTCTCATCCCCCCTCCCATGCGCCCTGTACTCTCCCCCACTCCCCTCTCTTTCCCCTGTTCTCTCTCCTCCTCCCCCTCTCCCCGTCCTTGGCAGAGGGAGGCTTTCCAGCGCGCAGGGCGGCTGATTTCACAGGTCACCTCCCTTTAATTAGCAGGGATTCCAAGCCGGGCTCCTCTCTGAGTGTGCAACTGCAAGTTCATAAAAATCTCATTAACCTTAATTCTGTTGCTGGCTCCCTCCCTGCCCAGGTTTGGGCTCAGGCTGCAGTGGGGGGGCACCTTGGCGCCCCTCCTCTCCGGATTGTCCACCCACAGTGGGGTTACTGGGGCTGCAGCGGATGGGAGAGTGCAGGCTAGGGCTCAGGTCTGGGTCCAGCTTCCTGCCCTCTCCCAGTAATTGCTGCCTAGGCAGGCCTTGCTTTCCCTGACCTGTGGCTAGCCTTGGTCTGGAAACCGGACTGTGATCTGAGGATGTGTGAACCAAAGAGAAGAAAATGTGAAAACCTTCAGCCCAGCAGATGCTGCAGGAACTTGCTCCCACACCACTGCCAGCCTCTTTGAACTTAAACTGGAGTGGTGCCCTTTTAATTTCTCCTTTCCCTCCTCCCGTCCCTCTACCCTCTCTGGCACCAGGCACTGGTTGCACACTGCAGGAGAGGCTCATAAGTCAGGCAAAACCCTGGATCTCCCGTACAACAAGTGGCTATGTGCTAAGACTGAATCCAGGACAGGAACCCCGCTGTGGCTGCCCCTGCTCCCAGCCCAGGGCCCTGACCCGCAGCCTCGACACACGAGAACCCCTGTGGCCACTCTGTCTGCCAGAACAGTGGGAGCACAAGGACCCTCTTTCCTTCTGCCCCAGCCCCTATGCGGGGACCCAGGACGGGGGTGTTGCTTTGCTGCAAGGGGGATCCCCTCATGCTCCTCCTGCAGCAGGAGCCATGGTTCTCAGGGCAGGGCCATTTGCTACGATAGCTGGAGCCTCCCGCAGGCACAATGGGCTTTTTTTCCACTGGAATCTCTGTCAGGGCTGCACCCAGTGATGTGTGAAGAGCCCAGCTCTGTGACTTTACTCAGGCCTCAAATGTTGGCACTAGTGGAGCTGGGTGCATGATCTGGCTCTGCCGGTGCAGCACAAGGGCATGCAAAGATCTAGGCGTAATGGGTCCGTCTGGCAGAGGAAACCCACCACTTTCCTTAGCAGTGTTTCTCAGGTTATCGGAGCAGCAGGAGGCCTGTTGAGAGAGCATGGGGTGGCATCTCTAGCAGGCTGTCTATGGTCTGAGCAGCTTTCTTAGGCTGTGCTCACGCACAGGGGGTTATTTCAATATGGTTGTTTCGAAACAACTTGTATCGAAATAATGCCTTATTTTGAAAGAACTTAATTTGAATTAACAGTTTGTTAATTCGAATTAAGGAAAAAAAGCTCAAAGCGAAATAGCAGGTTCAGGCAACAGTTATTTCGAAACAAGTCACCGTTGTTTCAAAACAACGTGTTCGCACTGCGTTGTTTCGAAACAACATTGTTTCGCCCCCGCATGGGGTTTAATTTGTTTCGAAACAATGGTTCCCGTTGTTCCGAAACAACCGTGCATCGTGTGAACAGCCTAAATCTTATTTCGAAACAACCTCTGTTGTTTCGAAATAAGAGGGCTGTGTGAACACAGCCTTAGTTTCATCATCTGCTGCTTTAGTGTTACAGCCTGTCTTCCTTCCAGACACCCCCATACTCGCCTTTGCTGGCCAGGGCCCATAAACCTCCCTGGCCTAGGAGAGTTGGTCAAGCAATGTCCCACTTGATGACACGTCAGAGCAGCAGCTTAAGGCAAGGCGCTGCCTCCTGAAGGGGTGGTTACTGGTATGCCACTGCACTTCTCTCAGCCAGGCCAGGCCAGCTTTCGCTCTGGAGCTGGTTCCTAAACCTGCAGGAATGTTTTCAGCACCACTTGTGTGACCAAAAAAGATCTACCAGTTCCAGCAACCTGGTCACGCCAAGGTAACCCCAGAGTGAGGTTTTGGTGATAACCTGGCCTCCAAATTTACTCCGGGAGTTCAGCTGTAAAACGGATGTGACTGTTCAGAAGGTGTCGCAGTAACTTCCAGTAAGAAATGTTGCTGGCAAACAGTATGAAAGGAGACAGATGGAGTTTGGCCCAACAAAATAGCCTCCTGAAATAGCTCAAGGGCTGCAGTAACATTGTGCTGGTCAATCAGAAAGCTGGGACCAGAAATCAATTAATCAAAATGGGCATGTTGGAAATGACTTTGCCCAGGGTGGCTTTTTCCATTTACACCCATCCCAGGCACAGAAGTCAAGCTGCGAAAGGCCCCTTATAACAAGCGTATTGGGTCTGCACAGAGCGTTCTGTCAAGATAACTGGACTGGGTTCAAGCTGTACTTTAGATTATGCCAAAGACACTTGCACATGACCAGGGCCCAAGAGCAACAGGGCATGTCTACACCTAAACTGATGCATGTCTGCAGCTGGAGCACTTTAATGATGATGCTTTAAGCTGATGAGTGAGAACCCTCTTGCTGGCAGGTAACTCACTTCCCTAAAAAGCAGCATCTATGTGTGCAGGAGCAGCTCTCCTGCCAACAGAGAGATGTCTACAGGGGAGGTTAAACTGGTGTAATCACGTCACACAGAGGTGTGGGGTTTCCTATCTCTGACTGAGTGATGTAGTTAGACCATATCCGACTGGAGTGCAGACACACCCTTAGGAACCCGGTTCCCATTGAGTCTGAGTGAGATTTAGGTTTCTCAGTGCCTTAGATTCAAAGGGGAACTGTATTAGTATTAATACAGCAAAACAAACAAGGAACCTGGTGGCACTTTTAAAGACTAGCAAATTTATTTATCACATGAGCTTTTGTGGATGAAAATCCCACTTCATCTCCATCGTCAAGCATTTGAGGAAGTGAGTTTTTTCTCATTAAAGCTCATGTGATAAATAAAATGTGTTAGTTTTTAAAAGTGCCACCAGACTCCTTGTTTGTTTCAGTGCCTTAGAGCAGTGGTTTTCAATTTTTTTTTCTCAGGACCCAGTTGAAAAAAGACCATTTATGCCAGCAACCCAACAATTACATCTTCGAGGAAGACATTCCAGTCTTTTGGCAGTGGCGGCAGGGGTGCCGTGACCCAGTACCTGGTGGTCTGTGACCCAGTACTGGGTACCGACCCATGGTTTGAAAACCAATGGCTTAGAGTTTCTCTACAGCGGCAAAAGTATGCCACTCTCCCGCTTCTGTGTAGTCACTTCCTAGGCTGGCAGGAGGGACTCTCCCGTCAGTGCTTATGGCCGTAATCCACGTCCCTATGAGGCAGTAGCTAGAGCTGTCTACACTGGGACTTAGGTCAGCTGAGTTACTCCACTCAGCCTGCGGATTTTCCACATCCGTGACAGAACAGGTTTGTTTGGAAATGGGACTTGGACTCCTAAATAATTGTGATGCTTTTTCATATTGTATCCCAAGGCCTGCCCTCTGCTCAGCCAGTTTCCTAGCTCTTCTGCCTTCCACAGCAAGATTCTCAGAGCCAGAACATCCTCCGTGTCCCACAAAGCCAGATCAGGCTGCAGCCAGGATGGGGCAGCAGCAGCTTTCATGGCCCAGGCAGCCCCAGCTGGTGCATTAAGGAGCAAGCTTTCCTGTTTCTTGCCTTCCCTTTCTGTGGCATTAACATGCAATAACAGAGGGCCTGTTCCCTTCCATAATGAGGGCCTTGCCATGCTCTCACCTCACAGCTCTATTAGCTGTTATAAAAGAGGAAACAAAGGAAAGCTGCGTCCCTCTCTGCAGAGCCTGTGTGGCGGTTCTGGGGGTGAACTCCGGAAAGGTTACAGCCTATTTGCATTTTACCCTTCAGTAATTTCAACACTTACGGGTGCAATTAAGAGGCGAGTCTGGAGTTATGAAGCTATCAGTGCGCAGAGACCTGAATACTAACAAACTCCAATATGCATTTGACTTCCTGGGCCGTCTGATTTATCAGTGATAAAACTGCGATAATGCCAGCAGATTTCCATCGGCTGCTGTAATGGGGCTTGACTACATTAAATGCACATTTTTTAACTTGTCTGATGGCCCAGCCTTCTAAAAGACATTTAAGTGATGGGTTTAGTGCTCGTTATGGATAGGCCATTGATAGCCACAGAGAGAAAGAGTCGTCTGTTATTTTAATAGAACTGCAAACCCGAGGCTCCAATGAGGCCACTAATGGTGTCCCTCTAGCCCAGCTGTGAACAGGAGGAATTACCCTGCCCTGCACAAGCAGAGGATTTGTCTCCTTGCATTGCTTGTTCCTGTGTGTGCTCCTTTCTGTTCTGCCAACAGACCCCGTCCTAGCCTGGAGGTCACATCGCCTTTTCCCGGAGCCAGGGAGGCGGGGGTTCCAAAGGTCTCTAGGTGGCATTTACTCCCTGATTTGTATCTTTGAAACCAAACTCATGAGAGTGTGTATCTATCTCTGTGTTTGGGGGTGATGGTGGTGGTAGAGCAATTTCACAGGCAGGACTCTGTAACCTCCTGTCCCCAGGATCTTAACTGAGCAGATGCTGGGGGAACCCGTGAACCCCAAACCACTGAGAGCAGTTGCTCTTTTGTAGCCCCTGGCCCTTGTCCTGAGGTGGCTCTGACTGGGCCTTGGCTGGGAGGCACCAGCAGGGTGGGTCTGCAGCAGTTTCCACTGGGGTCCTCTATGCGGCGTCACACCCCTTGGGCCTGGTTCTCCTCTTGTTGCACTAGTGAGCTGGTGCTCCTCTATCTCCAGACCCCAGGATTTACCCTAGATCACTCAAAGCAGCGTTTGGCTTTGCTCACAGGCTACCAGAGAGCCCTAGAAGATGAGAGCTGGAAGAACCCTCACGAAATCATCTAGTCCCATGCCTACTGTTGGGGATTTTGTATTTTGTAACTGCCTCTAGCTCCCTGACCTGTGGCAAGTTCAGCCCAGCTTGGACTGTCATGACGTGGGGCCATTCCAAATTCTGAGCTCAGATGAACCCCAGAAGCTCAAACAAGGGGCTGAGATTCCTCTGGGTTTTGCACCAAAACCTTGTGAAACTGCTGGTTTCAGAGGGCAGGTTAGATCAATTTGTCAAAGGGCTCAGACCACTAACGCACCTTTCACTGCACCTGAGACGAGAGCCAAGTCTGAAGTGCCACACACCTCCTTGTTGTTTTTTTACTGGACTAGACTAACACGGCTATCCCTTTGGAAATTGACAGGAAGCCTCCAGCTGGGGGAGTCTCCCGAGGTTTGGGATCTGACCCCAGTAGTTCTCTTGGCTGTAGTCAAGTGCTCTGCTCTGGCCAGGTTGGATAGGGCAGGAAACAGGTTGGACATGCTGTAAGGTGAGGTAAACTGAGGCAAGAGCCTGGGGGTTTATTCACTGCTCAGTGGGCAGGGAGCTGCGGCAATAAGAACAGTCATGCTGGACCTGTTGGAACGGTTTGCTTTGCTCACCCACTCTTCTCTTTGGACAGGCCTGTGCCCATGAGAAGCAGCTGTGGTGGGCTGCAGCAGGGGCACTTCTCCTTGATATCCAGAGAAGAGGGGTTAACTTCAGCAGAGCTGCCGCAGGAAAGGGCCATGAGGGGGAGCTGAGATTGGGCTCAGCGCTGCAGGTTAGAGGTGTTGGTGAGACCCTGAGACAGTCCGTGCTACTGCATTTTCAACTTGCTGGTTGCATCCCTAATATTGGCCTCTGCTCTGCTGCCTATTTCTGACTTGGGGCTGCTGGGTCAGCAAAGCCACCGATGTGGGTGGGGCCATTTCCCCAGCAAAAGGGCCAGAATCTCTGCAGCCTCATCCCGTCAGGGGCGCTTCCTGCTGATGCTGTCTGTAAACTCGTGCCCGGCCTGAGTTTTCAGAAGGGAGGGTGCTGCTCCTTTAAGCTTCATCACAAATTAATTGGATACTTTTGAGCTTGGTCTCATGATTTCTGCTTTTCTTTCCCCTGCAGCAATTTGGGCTGAGATTTCTTTCTTTCCTTCTATTATCCACTCTGATTAACTCAACTGCACCTGTCAGCTTTTATTCCATGGAGCGGGGAGCGCTGCAGAAACCTGTTAAAATGCATGAGTTTTATCACATTCACTCCTTCCTGGCCAACCATGCTGAGCCCCTAGCAGGAATGAGAAGAGACTGCAGGGGGAATGCAGCTGCTGACTCCTACCCAAAAGCAGAGGCCTTTCTAGCTATCAAGGAATTCACTAGCTTGCCAGGGGTTTCTAAGTAAGTCAATTACAGCTACCTTTTCCACAGAGCTCAGTGTCCACTGAGGCACTTAGATGGAGGGGGCAGGTTTTCAAAAGTGTTCAGCTCTCAGATGCTCCCCTGGAGAACAATGGAGATTCCCCCAGGAGTGTTAGCATTCAGTCCCGGAGTAGGGCTGTTATTCCAGATAGACCTAAGCTGGGAAGGTCTCCACCTCATATTCTTGCTAAAATGTAGATTTTCTTCACCCATCCCCTTTCCTGCCAATAGCCTCTTTGCTAGCAGTAGGGACTGGATAGCAAATGTGAAAAATCTGGTCGAGGTGGGGGTAACAGGTGCCTTTTTAAGACAAAGACCTGACTACTGGGACTGTCCCCTCCCCATGCAATCAAGACATCTGCTCTTTGTGGCTGGCAGTGTCAGCAGAGCAGCCAAGGAGTGAATGGGCTGCATGGAAAAAGCTGCCTCTCATCTCTAGCAGCCCAGGCTCAGGGGCAAAATGGCTATATCTATATCTGCCTTTTTAGTTCAGATTTGATAGTCAGAACTAAAAGTCTGAGGTTAGTCCAATCTAACCTCAGGCTAGTTCGGACTAACCATGGGTTTTTAGTTCAAATTAGCTGCACATCCTAGTTTGAATCAACTTTTTAGTTCAAACTAGAACACACGGCTAGTTCAAATGAATGGCTGAGTTCAAACTTCTTTAGTTTGACCTAGCCGTTATTTCGGGTCCTGCCCATGCTTAGTTTGAACAAGCTGGCTAGTCTGAACTAACCAGGGGCACTAAGTAGTTCGCACTAAGCTTTGCCTAGTCTAAACTAAGAGATTTCTTAGTTAGAAATCCCTGGCAAGCTAGTGAAATTTCTTAGTTTGTACTAGGCAAAGCCTAGGGTGGACATGGGCCAAATTAGTCCAAACTAAGCAGCTAGTGTAGACATAGCTAATGGGAATGTAGAAGGCCCAGCTGTGCTCCAGTAAAATCCCATGGCTTAACTATGCAGGTAAGCAGAGCGTTTTCGTCAGCAACAGGTGCCCTCCAAGCCAGCCAAACTCACACCTTGTTCTCTCTGAAAACCTGATTTAAAAGACTGCAGTGGGCCGCACGGGACTGGCCTCAACCTAGATGTGTAGATCCCAGCGGCTGGGCAGGTGCGCTCTGTTGAGGATGGGACTGGGTAGTTCAGGGGAGGTCTGAAACAGCACACTAATGCTCATCTCCATGACATGGAAGGTAGTCCTTGTGGGTGCAGGGTGATATGCAGGGTGGGAGACCATGGGATCCAACACCAGAATTAATTCTCATCTTCCTATGGAAAGTAGGGCTAGGATGAGCTCCCTAGGAGCAGACCCTCTCCACCTGCAAAAGCCACCACAAAGGCAGGCCATGGGCAGCGGGATATGTTTGTGAAGCACCACAGCACTGAGGCTGGACTGTTTTGCTGGGGGTCCTGGGGTTCTCTACCTGGGATGGTTGCTATGAGAGTGGCAGTGGATAAGAGCCAAGAGCCAGTTAAGAGGGTGATGTGGAGACTGACTCATTTTCCCACTGTCGGGACTTCCCACTGCATGACAGTGGGGCTGATGGGAGCAGCAGGGAGTCCAGCCAACAGTGTGTGTCCTGTCAGTTGCTCTGACGGTTTGTTGGCAGAGGAAGGCCACGGTCAGATGTGATCTTGAATTTTGGGTGCCCAGTTTGAGAAATATGGAGAAGCTCATGTGACCCTGTCTGGATCTAGGGGAATGTGTATAATTATTTCTCATTAATATTTTATATTTGCAATAAACCATATGTGATATGGCATGTTTGGTACCAATAGAAGGGTTGTAATCGGCTGGAAATGATTATATGGTTTATATGTAGGTATCACATCTGTACTGGAAATTAGGAATAAATTTGTTTTATGTATGTTCCAAGTTATTTGATTCTAAGGCAATTCCAGGCGGGGTGTCTGCAAAACCGTTGTCCTCTTTATGGCCCATCAAGGGAACTGCCAGCTACAGTGGGCCTAGGAAGAAGCCTGTTTGAGTCACTCAGATTGACCATGTGACTGAGCTCCATTTTGACTTGGCAAGGACTCTGAGAGCATGGGGAAAGTCAAAAGGACTGAACAAAGACCTGAGACCCACTCAGGTGCTGGCTGTCTACCTCAGGAATTGGACTAACCAGCAAACTACAAATTCATCAAGGACTTGCTTTCTATGGACTCTAAATCATTTGTATGTATGTGATTTACTTTGACCCTTTAACATCTCTCATAATTTGGTTCTTGTTATATTAAATCTTCAGTTGTAGTTGAAAAAGAATCGGCTGGCAGCATGGTCTTTGGGTAAGATCCAAGCCTATACTGTGCTGGGTGACGTGGCTGGCCCTTTTGGGTCAGAAGAACCTATTTCTTTAAGAGATCCATCCTGTGACTAGGTGGGGTCCGGAGGAACTGATGTGCAATAAAGGGAGTTGTTTGTATTTTGTTATGCTTGGTGATGACCAGAATGGGGAATCTGAAGCATGTTTTGTTACTGTTTAGGAGACTGGTTTAAGTACCACCCCTCAGTGGTTTGGGGGTTTGGCCCCTGGTTTTGCAGCTTGCCCTGATTTTGGCACATTCAGGTGGTTACCCCAGGAGGCCTGGGTCACAGCTTGCTCTGCACACCTGCTGACAGGTCAAATCAGGGGCCATTTTGGCCTGAAAGTGCCCTTCAGTGAAAGGGCAAGGTGATGTGAGCTGGGGAGTCAGGCTCCTGTGTTCTAGTCCATTCTTGCCTGCCTAGAGATATGTAAGCCACTTAGCTTCTCTGCCTGTTTGCTCCTCTGAATCAGGCCCATCCCTCCCACCCAGATGGTCTGTAGTGAGGCTTGTTACTTCAGCTGGCAAGGTGGGTTAAGATTCTCTGTGAAAGGAGGTACATGGACCAGGACAGGATCTGTGGGGTAGTGCATATGAACAGTGAAAATTTTGCTGGAAACTTTTTTTCTTTACTGTGCAGCACTTTTCCCTCCAGAAAATTTTTTTCTTTTGCCTGGTTGGGAAAACATACTGAGGACTCCTGTGAAGTAGAGAGAGAGATGCTCTCCCCTCAGCTGGTTTGGCCCCCCCATTGCCACACTCCATCAAAACATTTCTTAGTTGCTGCAGATTTACGGCTTTGCAAATGCTAATTTTACATTCCAATTATAACTTGTTCCCTTTTTCTCATTTTAATAAAAACGAAAGCATCCGGAAACACTACTGCACCCGGGAAAGAGCAAGATCTGACATAATTAAAAAGTGGCTTCAATCAGCCTGTTTTCCTAATGGTTTGTCATATCAACCCACAACTCTCTGCAATCCCCCTTTACTCCCAACCCCCTGAGGCATCATTTACATTTCTTAATAACCCCTCATTAATATTCATGATGTGGGGAGGGTAATAACGGCTGAGTGCACACCACTAATTCAATTTCACTGAGCCTCCGTGTGTTTAGTTAATCACCGGGGGACCTGGGTTACTCAGTACAATTATTTATTTGGAATTAGATCGTGAGGCATCTGGATTGAAAAGTGAACTAGGAATAAAATTAAAAAAGGGATTCTCCTCCTCTGTGCTCTCATCTTTCTGTGGCTCCCACCCCCACTTGCTCACAGTTTCAGGTCCCTCCCTGCGTTCCAGCAGGGCTGAATAGAAAAAATGGTTTGTTTTGTAGTGGGGCTCCTGTTGCAGGTATGGGAAATCATCTGGTGAGCGGTTTGTTTATCTCCCCCTTTTAAGAAAGCGTTCCAAGGAAGGGGCCATCTCTGAACCTCTAGCCTTCATCCGGAGAAGGAATCTGCACTCAGTCTATGGCCTCCGGGCCTGCTTCAGGGAAGGAAGTGGAGTGGTGGCTGCCTCTCGGTCTCTCTTCACTAGTCTGCAGCAGTCAGGGTATGGTTCTGAAGAAGCCCAGGCTACACTGGGATCTGGGAGCTCATGTACCCAAGGAGTAGCTTGTATATGTCTGATTGATCTGGCCACCCAGGACTGGTGCTGCTTCTAAGCCTGTAACCCATGAAATTTCCTCTCCTTTAGTGGAAACAGCTCCTGGATATAGCTGGCTGGGAAATGCCTGTGCTTTCTTTGCATCCCCCTCCTTCTGGCTTGCTCAGCTCATTAATAATGGATCCCGCTGCCTCTGCTTGTAGTAGTCTTCACAATCTGGCTCAGACAGGCTGGATCCCCTCCCCAGCTCTGGTCTCCTGATGGAAGAGAATGGCCTTGAAAGCTCCCTGCCTACTTTGCCCTGAAGCCTGCCTGGGACCTGGCCTTTACTGTGTCTGTCTCACACCTGGACTCCAGTGTCCCTACCTAGCCCCTGAGGCCTTTCATGTAAATTTCCCTCTTTTCTCCCTTTTTCCATTGCAAAGAAGCAGCTGCTGAGCTCTGCACAGGGACAAGTCAGTAGGAACCAAATAGAGGCAGTGGCTAGGTCAGGGGCTGGTGCAGATACAAGTTCAGTCCCTTGCCCCCCCCATGTCAGTCTAACCACTAGACTGCACATCCTCTCCCTGTACACAACAGCTGTTTCTGCCACTGCACTTGCCACATGAGCCACTGGGAGACGCTGCAGACAACTGAACTGAAAACAAGAATTCAGCCCAGGGAAGGAAATGAAAAACCATTTAAACATAAGAGGGAATAAAGAACCTCTGTCACTTTCCATGACTCTTTCCTGCGTCCTGCTGGAACAATCCACATGGAAGCTGTCCTACTGGCAGTTTACTAGCTGCCCTGTGTCTCCCTGGGTGTTGTGCAGAGCGAAGGCACTGGAAGGTTACTTACATGTAAGCAAAAGAAGCAAGAAGACCTGTGGCATTTAAAGACTAACAAATTTTATTTATTGCATGAGCTTTCGTAGGAGAAAATCCCACTTTGTCAGATGCTTTGAAGATGGGGTACTTACAGAACGGGAGGAAAATAAATGCCAGGGTGTGTAAGACATGGAATCAGGTCATACTGTAACAGCAAATCAGAGCAGTTGTTACAACAGGTGATGTGACTTCACCTTCCTCTATGTGCTTATTAGTCTTTAAGTGCCACAGAACTCATTTGTTTTACTGAACTAGACAAACATGGCTACCCCTTTGGATCTTCCCAGTGTTTGAACCTTAACAACTCCCTTCTTTCCACTAACTCTGAAAAGCAGGGATGGAGGAAGGGTACAGAATGTAGGTGAGCAGCCCATCTCAAAGAAGGATGCTTACAGATAAGTAACCTTCTGTTCTTCGAGTGTGGCTCGCATCCATTCCCATGGGTGACTTACGAGCTGTTCTTAGGATGGTGGGCAGAGTTAAGGTTTGCCTGTTTGTAGAATGTCTCTGCGCAGGGCAGCATTGTCTCCTGCTTGCTGGACAATTGTATAATGGGAATCGAAAATATGCAGTGAGGACCAGGTCACTGCTCTGCATATCTCCTGAATGAGAACCTGTGCAAGGAAGGCTACGGAGGATGCTTGTGCTCTAGTTGAATAGCCCTTGATTTTCCCTGGCAGTGTAGTGTTAGTTCTGTGGTAGCAGTGTTTTATGCAGCTCGTTATCCAAGGTAAGATGCATTGGGATGTTACTGCCTGACCTTTCATGCATTCTGCGACTGCTACGAAAAGCCGGGTCATTTTGTGGAAGGGTCTAGTTCGTAGAATGTGCGTGTGGCAAGTGTGCTTCTGATGTCCAGGGCGTGCCATCTTCTCTGGTTCTCCGTAACCTGTGGGTCTGGGAAAAACACTGGGAGACAGATATCCTGATTTATGTGGAAGGGTGGCACTACCTTGGGTGAGCAGGCTAGGTGAGGGCAGAGTTGCACTTTTTGTTGGCATGGAACAGTGTGTTTGGGGGTTCTGAGGAGAGGGCCCTTAATTCAGACACCCCTGTTATTGACTTGATGGCCACCAGAAATGCCTCCTTCCATGACAGAACAAATAGTGTACATGAGCCTGTGGGCTTGTAGGGAGGTTTCGTGAGCCCCTCTGGGATTAGGTTAAAGTCCCATTGAGGGACCGGGTCTTTGACCTGGGGGCAGAGTCTCTCTAACCCTTTGAAGAACCTTGTTGTCATGGGGGTGAGAAAAGGGGATCACCCCATCAAAGGATTTATGGAAAGCTGAGACAGCTGCCAGGTGTACCCTGAGGGAGGAAAGTTTCAGTCCCCTCCCCTTCAATTGTAGAAGATAATTGAGCATGGCATCGATTGGGATGGACCTTGGGGGTGCCCCCCCACTTTCAGTGGCCCAGACAGAGAACCGCCTCCACTTTGCCATGTAAGTGGTCCTCACAGAGGGTCTTCTGCTCTTGATCAGGACCTGCTGGACGTTGTTGTAGCATAGTTGCTCATCAGGACTGAGCTTCAGTCTCTTGCTTAGCAACTTTGCTCCTGAAAAAGGAGTGTCTGGTAAGAGTTGTGAGGGATGATCGGAAGAGATTCCAGGGCACCAAGCGTTAAGTGCCGGCACCTTGTGCGTTTCCTTCATAGCCGAGAGGCGTCCTCAGTAGATGGAACAGGCCGAACAGCCTTTTCATAGGGGCTGCCCTGCCCCTTTCCTATTCATTCCCCTCTTTCCCACATGGCTCTTAGTTGGCTGTTTCAGCCCTGGCTCCTGGGAAGGCTGGAATTTGCAGCCTTCTGAAAGATCATCCTTTGTGCAATGTGCGTTGCAGCAAGAAGGTATGACGTGAACTAATAAAAGCTGACAGAAGACTGTGGTGGGCAGCAGGGGGAAAGACTGCCTGGTTCCATGGTTAAAGTCCTCTTTCCCTGTCTATGTGGTGCTTTGCTTAAGGCACCACTACACGTTACTTGTACAAAGAGCTGGTGCAGGTGGTGTTTGTCCATCCAGTACTCGGCTGCTGGGAGCTTACGGATGTCAGTTAGGGAGAGGTCTGTCCTAGGCTGGGTCTCATGATGCCCTTTACAGACAGCAGGGCTCATGCTCAGCTAAATCAAAACCCCTTGGTGCAATCCCAGCCCCACTACAGTAATAGCAAAACTTTCATTGACTTCAGCGGGGGCCATGATTTCACCCCATGGGTCTTCATGTTTGTGGAACTGGCTGCAAACTTGCCATGGAAAACACCCACGTTGTTGGCCTCTGCCAAGTCCCTGCTCCCTTGGAAACTCTCAGTCATGAGCACGAGTCAACACTTCTTTCCTCCAGCCCAAAGGAGGCTGCTACCTCTCACCACATTTGGCTACTCATTGTGGTGTCCGCTACTAGACTCCAATTCGGAATCCAATACCCAGGGCTCATTGCTTTCTTCCAGCACTATGTTCACCTGACTTTTTAAATTTGATTTTGTTTCTGTATTTGTTTTTAATGCAATCTTTTATCCCTATGCTCCAACTCCCTTTATTGGATAAAAACACTCTATTATTGAATCTGCCTGCAGCACCTTGGACAGAATTTAGTTTTGCAGACAGCAATATGGGTGTTTTGGAGCCTTCTGTGGCCAGGCAGAGTGCCGAGATGGGAACACATCCAAGAGAGGCTCTAGTAGCTCATGATACTTGTATTGTCCTGTGCTTCATAGTTTCATGCTCTGCCTTTTCATCCTGCAGTGCCCACCCAGCACACTCCAGAGCCCTTAGTACTAGGAAACCAATGGCAAGATGCTAAAAGCCAAAGGAAAGAAGTCTCCCTAATCCCCCATTGCTAATGGGAGAGAGACAACAGCATCTTTCCAGGCAGAAGGTCTACACAGAGGTTGGGTTTAGCCTTCAAGAAAGCTTAGATCATAATCCAGCCTTTGAGTCTCAGACTTGCTGGTGGCTTCCCTTTTCTGCTCTAGTTTCCCAATCTGTAAATTTGGAATGATGCTGCTTACCCACCTTTCTCTCATGGGTGCTGCAAGGATGAAGTAGTTATTGTCTGTAATGTACCTGGGATCTGGCAAACTCCACATACATGCAAACTATTAGTAAAGGTGCCTTTTGCGGCTTATAAATTGGTAACTCAGAGGTATGTCTAGACCAGGGGTTCCCAACCTTTTTTCTGTTGCGGCACACCTTTAGGCCTTCAAATATGCCACGGCACACTGCCATGACAAATTCATGAATATTCAAATTAATATATGAATATTCACAAGCCCCAGCACCCTGTTTTGGGGCTGCTGCCTGGGCCAGGGCTCCAACTCAGGGAACCCCCTGGCTGTGGCCGCATAGCGCTGCCTCCGGTGGCTTGGACTCTGGCTTAGGGGCAGAGCTGTCCCTGGGGAACTGCGGGGCCCTGGGCGAATCCCCCTTTGCAGGGCCCCACTCAGCCCCCACAACCCCTGGTAGTGGGGGACAGGGCCAGCCAGCCCAGGGGAGGGGCAGGCTCCTGTACTGCTGTCCCATGCTGGGAACTGGGGGAGCTGGAGAAAAGTGGTGCCCAGCTCAGCTGTCCCAGCTCCCCCCCCCCGCAGCGTGCTGCTTTCAGCTCTGTGCCGGAGCAGCTGGGAGGGGGCGGGAGGCAGCATGGTCAGGGTGAGGGGGTACTGTTACGGGCCCCACGCTGCCTCCTGCCCCCTCCCAGCTGATCCTGCACAGAGCTGAAAGCAGCACGCTTCGGGGAGGGTAGAGCTGGGAGCACTGAGCTGGGCACTGCTTTTTGTCAGCTCGCCCAGTTCCCAGCATGGGACAGCAGCGCAGGAGCCTGTCCTTCCCCTGGGCTGGCCACCCCTGCCCCCCACTGCCAGGGGGTGGGGGGGCTGAGTGGGGCCCTGCAAAGGGCGATTCACCTGGGTCCCTGCAGCCTCCTAGGGACTGCCCTGCATGGGGTTGCTGCCACAGCTCCGGCTCTGGTGAACTCCCTGCCTGGGCCATATGAGGCCTCCGCTGGGGATCCGGCCCCAGTGAAGCCCCCCAGCGGGGGTGCTGCCTGTGGCTGCAGCTCCAGGAATTTTCTCGCACCACATTGGAGGAGTTGCTGCGGCACACTAGTTGGGAACCACTGGTCTAGACTGACGGTGGCAAAATTGCCACCATCAGTGCAACCTCCTGCCCCCAACAGGAGTTGCTGAAAGATGACTGCATACCATTTCCACTTTGCTTCACCCAATGTGTCCTGGAGGCTTAGAGAGTCACTGGCAGATATGCAAGGTATTTTATGTGCCTTTCTATCTGCTGTTGATTGCCACTGAAAAGCCCCATAAGTGCAGACTAGAGCTTAGCCTCTCTATGCCTTATTTTCTGCACCCACAAAATGGGCATAGTAAGGCTCTGAATCTGCAAAGATTTACACATGTGCTAGACCTCCACACACTTCCCATTTACTTCCAAGTGTGTAAGTCTTTGCAGAGGATGCGCCTGATACTTACCTACCTCACAGACAGGCTATGAGATTTAATTCATCTCTCTGAGCAAACCTCTGCCAGATCTTTGGATGAAATATATGTAAAAAAACAACAAGCAGTTGTGTGGCACTTTAAGACTAACAGATTAGAGCATCATTTCACAGTGAAAGGAAAATCCATAATTTTATGCAGATAATATCATTAAACAGGAACAAAAGGGGAGAGAAGGGAAGTTAGCACAATTAAGCATAATATCACTTTGAACAGAAAAGTGAATGTTGTCTGACATTTCTACATATCCCAGGTTTATGTTCCTGTCTGCATGCTGAGGACTGGCTCTTACCTCTTTATGTGCTTTACTTATTTTACAACTCTTCATCTCTTATTTATTAGCATCACTTGTCAAGCTTTCCAATAACTACATCATGTTCACACGTAGATGTCAATACTCATAGAATGACTCTGTTTTGCCTTCACAGCTGGGAAATTGTCTGAATGCTCTGTAAAAGAAAGGCAGAGGATCCCATAATTCTCCTTTACTCATCTCTCCTTCAGCACGCAGATTTGTTGAGTTAATTTTCTTGTGGCTGCAACCTCCTAGACTTTATTGAAACAACAGGGGATGCTGGGGGCTTCTCTTTTTGGAAAATATTAAATATATTTTTAATGGCATAACTGTCCTTAAACCAGACTCCTGCTGAGATAACTGCAATAGCTGCTATATGTACAGTATAAAACATTTTTACCTCAAGGCTGACTTTTTAAAGATCAGCTAAAGTACATTTGATAAGAATTTGAATAATTTGGCTCTGCCTTTGACATTCCTTTTTAAAAATCAACAAATGCTACCAGTCATTGCTTCATATTCAGCTGAAGAGCAAAACTATGTCATATCTTCAGTAGCTAGTGCAATTTATCCTCTCTCCTTCATGCAGCTGTTGATCCATTTCTGCAATTGGCATGGCAGCTGGGGCGCAGACTAGCTGTGTGCCCTCAAGCAAGGCTTCAAAGGCCTGATTGTCACTAGTGCTAGGTCTCCACAACACTTTTTGAATTCAGCTGGTGTGGGGGATGCTCAGCACTTCTGCAAATTAGGGGCAGATTCACAACATTGAACGTCTCTTATCTTCATAGAACCAGCACTTGGCTGCCACCTAACTTTGTAAAGTGACTAAGTTTCCACTGGTGAGCATGTGCAAAGTCACCCAATTCCTGTGAGGTCACTGACCAGTCCTAGCTCATGCCTAAGTCCAGGCAGGAGTCACCAGCTGGGCATTCCTACACCTATTCTCCCTGATCTGGTAGACTTGCTCAATGCACCTAACCTGTATAGAAAGTGGCTGTAGTGATCAACTTGGTGAGTTCAATTCCTACTCCAGTTTGGCCAAGATGGGGAGTCAAACCTGGTCTTTCCCCACCCCTGGTGTGTGCTCTGACCACCTGACTACACCTCGCTGTGCCTCCTCCTGAAGGATTGTGTAAATGACTATAGGTTTGTTGGAGCGAGGACTTGACTCTGAGTCTCTTGTGAATATTCTAATTACTGGGCTGTAAGGTAATGTCAGTGACTCACTTCCCCCCTTTCTGGTTCAATATTTAATGTTTTATACAAAGAAATCCAGTGGCAACAGCCAATCCAGAGAGAGACCCAATGGCCTCATAGTTAGGAGGACAGTGCTCTGGGCTGTAATGGTATGTTCACAGTCTCCAAAGGGATAGCCATGTTAGTCTAGTCCAGCAAAAAAAAAAAAACCCAAGGAGTTGTGTGGCACTTTGAGACTAACAGATTTATTTTTCGCATGAGCTTTCATGGGAGAAAATCCCACTTCGTCAGATGCTTCGAGTGCAATTAAAATCCTGGGGCTGGTCTACGCCTGATGACTTGGGGTTAGGGGCTGTTTAACTGCAGTGAAGTGTAGGTGTTCAGGCCTATGCTGAAAAGATGAGGCTCTAAACCAGGGATGGCCAAACTTATGGAACTCAGGAGCTACCCAAGTTGATTATTAAACCTTCGAGAGCTGCACTGAGGCATATAGCCATATACTTTTATCTACTCCAAAATTGCTAAGTTTAAAATTCATTGCACACTTTAATTTTATTGTAAAAAGAAGATAAATATTGATCCTACTCATGTCATATTCTAATAATTATGTAAAGTTACCATGAAAATTAGGCCTATACAGTAAAAACTTAGCTGCTGCTCAATGTAGAAGACTGCAGGCTAGTAGTGAGCTTTTTTAAAATCTTGACCATGCTACACTTCTCCCCACCATCCCCAACCATGCCGTCCTGACCCCCTCCTGAACTCCTAGGCTAGGGCTGCTTTCCTGGTGATTTGCTGACATTCTTCTGGGAGCCACAATTTTTCATTCAAGAGCCACATGTGGCTCCCAAGCTGCAGTTTGGCCACGCCTGCTCTAAACCTTCTGAGATGGGAGGGTCCCAGAGCAGGTCGAAGGTCTACATTGCAGTTAAACAGCCCTGGCCTTCCCCAGAGGCTGACCACGGACCGCACATGGTTGTTTAACTGCAGCGAAGACACGCTCTAGGTCAGCTGAGTGCACCTCTCAGTGCCAAACCAGGCAGATTCCTCGGGGAGTTCCCCGCCACGGGCTCTCTGCACAGGATGGGGCTGCCCCGACTTGTGCGCGGGACTCCGGCTGGAATCTCGAGAAGAGCCAGGGGCTGCGTGATGCCCAGCTTGGAGGGTTGAGGTGCTCTGTGTGACTAGGGCCCCTTAGCCCCGCTGCCTGCCTGGTGTTTCCTGGCAGCAGGGCTGTAACCACGGTGGGGTGAGTGGGGCTGTGCTCCGCGCGTGCCGCAGCGGCTCCATTGAGTCGCTCCATTAAAGGGCGAAGTTCCTCGCCCGTGCCCCGGGCCTGGCCACCGTAAGGGGCGCGTTCCCATCAGAACGTGTCCCCGGACACTGAATTCCTTCATTACAGCTCTGCCTGGCCGGCTTCCGTGGGCCGTGAGAGCCGTGGGGCTGCGGGCGGCTGGGGGGCACCGACCTCCCCAGGCCCCAGCCTTGGCTCTGCCCCAGGGGCCCCTGGGGGGACAGTGGACAGGGCCCAGCAGGGCCCCCCAGCCCCTGGGGCACCACGTGTCCAGCCAGGCGCGAGGCAGGAAGGCCCCGCCCACCCCCTGGAGACCACGTGGGGCAGCGCCGGCCCCGCCCCTAGCTCTGGCCCCGCCGCGCGAGCGAGCCCAGAGCTTCAGGGCTCACGTGACTCGCCCTCCGGTGGGATTCGCGGCAGTGTGGCGGCTCCACCCCCGCCGCGCTTTACGGCAGCGTGGCCCTCTGGCGCAGGAGGGGAGCGAGTTTCCCGCCGTTGCCTCGAGGGGGAGGCGCTGTTGGCGCCGTGCTTTACGGCAGCGTGGTGCCGGCCGTCCAGCCCTCAGGTTTTGCGACAGTCTGAGGGCAGCGCCGTGCGGGGCCATGGACGTGGGGGAGCTGCTCAGCTACCAGGTGAGGGGGCGGGGCCGGGCCAGGGGTTCCCCAGCCCCCCCAATTTCCCACCCCCAGGTGTCAGCTGGTAACGGGGGAACGGCGGGTCAGGGAGCGCCCCACCCCCACCTGCCCCCCAATTTCAGGCCCTGGGGGCGCGGGGGGGCAGCAGGCCTGGCCCTGGGGGGGCCCAGCAGTTTCCCCAGGCCTTGAAATTGGGGGGGGGCGTTGGGTGCTGGCCCTACAGTGGTGTAAGAGGGTTACCAGCTGGGGGGCGTTGGGAAGCTAAGGGGGTGTCGGTGGGGCTGGGCCGGGGTGACCCTGCCCGGGGGGGCAGGGCCCTGGAGGGGGAGGTTGGGGTGTCCCCAGCAGCTGGGGGCCCTTCCCTGGGGTGTTTCGTGACAGCCACACTCGCTTCACATTTCGGAGGCAGCTGCTTGGTCACTTGCGGTTTCCAAGTCTGAGAGCGCTGGCCTGGAAGAGTGGGCAGTGGCAGCATCGATTTTCCTGTAACCTGAATTTACCCCCCAGGGTGAATTGGCTCCACAGATCCTCTACTTCAGGGGGTCTCAGACTCAAATCGCCACGAGGGCCGCTTGAGGATTGGCGCCGGGCCACATGTGGACTAGTACGTTAGCCCGAGGGCCGCACCACTGAAACCTTTCCCTAGAGCCATATTGCAGATATCGGTGATGTTGTGGGCCACAGGAAATAGCTTTGGGGGCTGCATACGGCCCATGGTGTTTGCGACCCCTGCTCTGCCTCCAGAGCCTGTGACTCGGGCGTGAGGCTGACCTTGTGAAAAGCTGTGAAGTGTAACATGGAAATGAAAGGAGAGGGTTTTAGTGACAGTTTATCATAGAACGTTTTATTTTGTTCAAGGGTGTGTACATATGTGTTTTAACAGCAAAATGATCTCTGTTTTCAGCAGAAAACAAAGTAAAAATTCATTTGCCCGCCACCATTTGTTTTGAATCAGGGGTCTCAAACTCAAATCGCCACAAGGGCCGCATGAGGACTAGTATGTTAGTCTGCAGGCCATGCTGCTGAAGCTTTTGCATACAACGATATTGCAAATAGATGTAATAATAGTGTTATTGCAGGCTGCAGGAAATAGCTATAGGGGCTGCATGTGGCCTGCGGGCCATGTGTTCGAGATCCCTGTTTTAAATCCTGACTTGTTTGTCTTTCCACGGAGGGCCAGTAATCATTCCTTAAGTGACATTTCCATCAACACTGCAAACTAGCGTAGTCCTTGGATTGACAGACTAACCACATACAGGGTTACTAATGTCTTGGAATGAAAGGAGACCATGATTCATCTGTAGATCTTTTCACTTACCTGTCCGGTTTATATCTCCTTAAAGCATTTCTCTTAACTGCTGAATGTTTGCGTGCGCGTCCATAGGGCAATGTGTGCCTGCTTGCCTGCCTTTGGTCTGTTCCACCTGCTAATGGGACATAGTTGTCACTTTAGGCACAAAACTTACATAAGATCAATGGGAATGTCTGCACACTTTTTAAAAATTGTAATAAAAATAATCTCAAATATTGTAACAGGAAAGTGAAACTGACAAGTCTATTTTTGTTGTTGCAGCTGAATGAAAACCATGACTGGGATGGTTTAGTGGGAGTGGTCCTGCCTCTGGCAGGGGGTTGGACTAGATGACCTATGAGGTCCCTTCCAACCCTATTATTCTATGATTCTATGAAATGCAAAAAGTGGACTGCCAGCTTTAATGTTCTGTTCACCATTAAATTTCTAAAATCCTCTGTTCCTAATATGCTGTGGTGTGGTTTGTAACACAGGTTATTTGTTTTTAGAAGACTTACTCTGATAATCCTGCTAACAATTCTTAGTAAAAAAAAAAAAAAATTTCCATCCAGTCTTTTCCTATGCTTAGTTTTGCTCATTTGGTTCTGAGTCTACTGTATTATCCTCCTGAATAGTTTTTCTCTACCTTCTTGTAGCCCTTACCACAGAAGTGGACATTTGGAGGTGTCTAGTCTCTCTTCCAAACAAATATGAATAAACTTTCCTAACTTTGGCTATGTCCACATGTAGATGCTTATTTTGAAATAAGTTAACTCAAAATAAGTTATTTCAAAATGAAAGTGTTGTTTCATTAACTTAAATCAAAATAAGCAAAAACCTCAAATCGAAATAGCAAGTCCGGACACAGTACTTGCTATTTCAGATCAGGAGAGGGGCAGCATCGGAGGTGTGGCAACATGGCCCCCTGACAGGGCCAGGTTGCCAGCCAATATATAGAAAAAGGAAGGCAGCCTGGGAAGGAGAAGGGCAAAAGTGTTAATTGAAATAATGGTTATTTCAAAATGACAAGTCTGAAAGGTATTATTTCGAAACAGTTATTTCAAAATAACGGCTATTTCGATTTCACCCTAGGTTTTACTATTTTGAAATAAGGTTCGTTATTTCAAAATGATGGGGCTCATCATTTTGAAATAACGAAATGTTGTTTGGACATGACGACTTCTAAATCGAAACGACAGTCGCTGTTTCAATTTAAAAGCCTTGTGTGGACATAGGCTTTGTGTCTGTGGCCCCTGACATCCTATGATGCTTTCATTTATGTCTTCTAATTACTGCAGTATGGTACCTCAAACTCTACCTAGTAGGCTGCGTGACCTTTCTGCAACACTGTTGATTTGTACTTTGTTGACGTCTATAGCTGTTCTCGCTTTCCTAACTGCTTAAAATATGGCTTTAAGTTCTTGTTTATGGTTGTCCTAAATCCTTTTTCTGAACAGAGCCTTTGCTGATTTCATGGTCCTGTCTTCATTCCTGTCAGCCATTATATTGCACAAGTCACTTTGACTGTGTTTCATCCAGGTTCGTTTGAATACAGTTTCCTTTCTCGTTGGTAGTGCCTTTTTATTTCATGAAGTTTGTTCTCTCCTTAGCTTAAGACCATGGCGGAGAATGTTTGAATTTGTTCTAGTCAGATGTTGCAACAACTTATTTCCCCTGATCACAATGAGCCTGGAATACTGTCCTGTGTGCAGCTGAATGAGACCTTGTAGGGCGGTTTATGGTGTTGTGGTCCCTTCTCAGGCATTTGCATACACATGCTATTAATGACTTGGAGTTTCATTCCTGAACAAACTAGCTCTTTGCTTAATAAGTTCAGTGGGAAAGCAAAGGACTCTTTAATCTATTAGCCTATGTATGTGCGTATAAAACTCCAATTTAAAAGATTTATTTCAACAGTTCAGCAGTCCTTAGAACTTTCTGGAAGTGATCTTTATTATGATCTTGGTCTGTCTCCCTGCCTCTATGGGAAGGAGCACTTGTAAATATGCCTGGTTTATTTAGCTGTGAAACAGACAGCCAATTATTTAGGGTGTGTTTTATTCTGAAGTATGTTACTTTAAGACTGAGGAAAAGACTTCCATTGGTTTTAGGTAGTTTCTGTGATTTTTCGTTCTGAGTGATGGAGGTCATCTGGAATGATGTGATAGGGATCTTGCCCATGTTCATGTCTCCTCTATGCCTTCTTCTCTCTCTAGTATCCAAATCCCAGCTCTCCAAATTCTACGAGGTGAGAGTACTGCTTACTTTGTCACTTATTCAACAAAGGACTTCATCCTTTGACAGTTCCACTGGGCTATTTTTTTCCTTCAGATTGAGTGCAGCATATCCTGCCTTCTAAAACTCCTTGTGGACTTGCTGCAACCTGTCTCGCTGATCTCACCTGTTTCCAGTCCCCTGCCTATCAGTCCAGCCATCTGATTGTGCTGCTGGTCGGTAGAGATGAAATTCTTTCCCTCTGATGCTCTTGTATCTTTCCAGTTTCCCCACTTTCCATCCAGTTTCTAATCCCAAAGGAAAACTTTCATTTTTCACCAGTCTCTCTTTTCTCAGTTTTGTCAGAATCTGTTATTTAGCTTGAAGTATTTGGTGGTGCAATTTGTATGTAGGTAAAACATTGTAAATTAGGAAGTTGTGTTGTATTTCATTGCTTGCTTGTTTCAACAGCATGTCTGGAAAGCACAATTTATCCCTCAAGATTTTTCTTGTTTGAAAATGAAAGCTAGGTCCCTCTTTGATTTTGTTCTACTCTGGGGTGGAGGACTTGCTCCCATCTATTGAGGGATATTTGATATAGTCTCTGGTTTCTGTAAAGTTTTTGAATTCACATATCCTAGGAAGTGTGACCTTTCTACTTCTGGAATGTGGGTAATTTTCAAGGACACTCTGGCTGTATCATTGGAAGGCAGTGGGTGAAGAAATCCTCTCTTTAGTTCTTATCAATTTGGCTATTGTTCTTGCACTCCACCTGTTCTCTAGTTGCATGTCCTCATTTTGTTTTTAAAATTATTATATCCTGCAGCTTTCAGTCAAACATGCATTTGTACCTGAAGATTGCTGTATGCCAGCTTTGTTCTCTTCTGGTCTCCTGCCTGAGCACAAATGTTTCTTGTGTCAGTGTGTTGTGATAACAGCATCTCAGATGTTTAGACTGAGGCAGAACCTGCCCATGGATGAAAGGGGGGGTGGTGAAAAGCAGAGAGGTAAATACAGTTATGGGGAACTATGTAGAAGAAGCCAAGCTAGGTTGGGGGTGGGGGGAGAGGAGGGATCCTTCCATTATTGGGCTGTTCCATCGTGGCACTGACACTAATTCTGTACCAGATGCTGCTCAAAATGCGAACAGGACTCTTGCAGCAGAAAATAGTTAAACTGACTCCAGCACCTGGCTGTTTGTACAGGGCTCAGGAATCCATGAAGTGCTGCAAAGCAGTTACAGGTGGTCTAACAGATTATGAAATGTTGCCACTGATTTGCCCAGTAATGCTGTGCCGAGACCCTCTGTGTCTGGTTTTCACGTACAGTGGCAATTAAGGGGGCAAAGCCAACTCCATTTATCTCCAGACATCTCTTTCAAATGTCTCGGGAGGGGAGAATGGGAGATGATTTTAATCCTGCTCAGATGCAGATTTCACTGTTATATATAGTGATTACAAATTGCTTTTGTTTTAGATTGTGTTTGTGAAATAAAAGGAAGTAGTGAACACAAATCAACAAAGTAAGGCTGGGCTGCACTGGCTGCCGTTATTTTCTTGCTAAAGGTTGATTCACAGCGGGATCTCTCTCTATTAGTGCAGGTATGTGATGATATATGCAGCATGTATATATAATTTACCATATATTTGCTGTGTAATGAATGCATGGGATGCTGACGACAATTAGTGCAGCTGAGAAGCAGTGGGCTTTGTGAATACTTACAGCCTCATTACCCCAGCGCATCTCCTGCAACAGATAGACTGTTCCCAGTAATGGCTACTCTAGTCATTCCTTTTAGTTAAAGTAATAGTCAGCAGCACCAGCCATCATATGCTCTTTGGAATGCTTGCAAGGTGCGTCCTGACCAGTTCATCAGGCGTCACTGCCCTGAAGTTAAGGTAATGGACTTGAACCATGAACCTGAAGTCTGCCTTTCTGCGTGCATTCTCCTTCTCCTGTTGTCTGGAAAGCTTGTGAAAGGCTCAGGAGAAACAAACATAGGCAAAGCAATACGAAACTGAAATGACAAGTTCCAAAGAGGTAGCCGTGAGAGTTTACTTCAGTAAAAGAAGCAAGGAGCCTGGTGGCATTTTTAAAGACTAACAAATTTATTTATCACATGCTTTCATGGGAGAAAATTGAAGTGGGATTTTCTCCCATGAAAGCTCATGTGGTAAATAAATTTATCCGCTTGCTTAACTGAAATGAGCATCACTTCCCTCTTATTTTACAACTTGCTTGCATATATGAAATGAGTTGCTGAACTTGGTTTCATGTGCACATCTATTGATTATAGCTGCCTGTTACAATAACCAATGTTAAGAGGCTTCCCTTTTGCAGTCTGAGCTATGCCGTCCCATGCTATGGTTAAAACTTTGTGGGTGGCCTGTGTCAGCTGACTCAGACTAAGGGGCAGTTTACTTGTGGTGTAGATAGACAGATGTTGGGCTCAGGCACCAGATCTCTGGGACCCTCCCAGCTTGAACTCTAGCCTGTGCCCCAGTATCTACTCTTCACTTAATAGCACCTTAGTCTCAGTCAGCTGGTATGGGCCAGCCATGGGGGTCTGGCATCAGTAAATTTCATAGAATCATAGAAGCTGGAAGGGACCATGAGAGGTCATTGAGTCCAGTTCCCTGCTACCCCCCTAAACCATTCCTGACAGGTGTTTGTCTAACCTACTCTTAAAAACTTCCAATGATGGAGAGTCCACAACTTGCCTGTCAGGAGGCAACTTATTCCAGTGTTTAATCACCCTGACAGGAATTTTTGACTAATATCCAACCTAAACCTCCCTTGCTTTAATTTAAGCCCATTGTTTCTTGTCCTATGATCAGTGGTTAAGGCAGGGGTCAGCAACCTTTGCCGGCCCCCATGCCAGCCCTGCCCACCACACCCTCAGCTCGTGCAAGGGGCAGGGTCAGGCCTCCGGTTTGGGGCCATGGCTGGCTCTCCCTACAACCCATGATGGTGGGCGGCCTCCTACCCCTGCCGGCAGATGGCTTCAGGGTCTTGGCTGGGACCAGTTCTCGACCCCTCTGGAGGCGGACAGGCTGACCTGCCTAGCTCCCCTCCAACCCTGCCCAGCAGGGGATGGAGTCAGCAGGGGCCAGGAGAGCAGAGTGCCACTGCTTCTTTGTCCCAGCTGGCCCCAGCAGGGAAGTGCAGCCACCAGAGAAGAAGTATTCCAGCTGAGGCCTAATCAGTGCAGAGTAAGGCGAAAGAATTACTTCTCGTGTTAATACATCCCAGAATGGTGTTTGCTTTTTTGTAACATTATAACACTGTTGAATCATATTTAGATTTACTCGTCTATATATCAATAGACTGTTATGCTGGTTTTTGTGTGTGTGTATCAATAACGTTTAGCTCCTACGTTGTCTAAAATTGCTTATCTCTTTTGAGTTATGGCAGTGAGAAGTGAGATTGATGGCACTCTGGTTTAACACAGGTGTTGCAAACAGGATTAAGAGGTTGTTGGAAAGAGATCACTGGAGGTTTGGGGCTTGCTTTCAGAAGTCATTCTAAATTGATGAGTAATGGATAGTTTTCCTTGATGGCTTTTTCAGGCTGGTTGCAACTGACTGAGATTTGCTCACCCAGGGTGCTCTGTCTCTTAAGAAGATTCCTTTCACATTTCTTTAATAAATAATTTCTGAGCTCCAAGGTTACTGTGCCTCCATCATGCAAAGTAGGTATCATTGTAATCTGTTATATTAAAATAAATAAGTTAGCCCACTTTCTTTAAATTATTTAAATATGATTTGTTCAGAAAGCAGCCAGGGTTCAAAACAATGTGTTCTCAGATTTCTGTGGGATGCACCATTTTGTTAGTTATATGGATAATACCCTGCTCTGGAAGGAAAGCAAGGCGCATTCACTTTAGTAAGATTATTCATTGCTTTAGGGAACATTTTTTCTTATCTCGTCAAGCCACGGGAGCTGCTCTTTCTCTTTTGCTACTGGATCAAAGACAGATCTTGAGTTAGGTCTTGCCTGTACATGAAGGTTAATCCAGAAACAGGTGGGCTTGTAAATTTAAAGTGGATTAATTATTCTTGAATAAGAACATCCATACCTGAAATTAATCACTGGAATTACTGTTGTGGAATACCTCCTCATGTAGGAAAATCTTGAAGTGTGCATGTGAAAACGAATTCCAAAGGGGTAGCTGTGTTAGTATAGTTCAGCAAAACAAACAAGGAGTCCTGTGGCATTTCTAAAGACTAACAAATTTATTTATTGCATGAGTTTTTGTGGGAGAAAATCCTATTTCAAAGTGTCTGACAAAGTGGGATTTTTCTCTCATGAAAATTTCAAAAGGGATAACCGTGTTAGTCTAGTCCAGTAAAAAAACAACAAGGAGTTGCGTGGCACTTTAAGACTAACAGATTTATTTTTTGCATGAGCTTTCGTGGGAGAAGATCCCACTTCCTCAGATGCTTCGAGATGGGTGAACTTACAGAAAGGAATGAAACTAAATGCAAGGGGATATAAAACATAGGATCAGGTCATTCCTTTCTGTAAGTTCACCCATCTTCGAAGCATCTGAGGAAGTGGGATCTTCTCCCACGAAAGCTCATGCAAAAAATAAATCTGTTAGTCTTAGAGTGCCACACAACTCCTTGTTTTTTTCTCTCATGAAAGCTCATGTGATAAATAAATGTTAGTCTTTAAAAGTGCCACAGGAGTCCTTGTCTGTTTAGGTTTTTTTGTGAAAACAAGAAATTACTGTTCTAGGAAGTCATCTTAAAACTCGATGTTTGGTCATTTTTAACATTCTGATGTAACATATTACACCTATACATGCACGTGCACACTCTCTCTCCCCCCTCCCCTTGCTCCCCCTTGCATAGTCAGTTGGTTCTTTTCGTATGTCTTGGTCTGTTACAGGAGCAGGGAGGAGACAAATTTTTTTTTGAAAAACATGAAAAATGTGATGTTGAAGCCACGAACATCTTCAAGGCAACTTGAGCAGTTGTACCTGAAACTACTTCAGTTTTTTAAAAAATTTACTTCAAGATGTTGTTTTTCCTTTAAATACCAGAATGCTGTTTTCCAGCTGTGGTGGCCAGGCATACTTTCAAGAGGAGTTTTTTAAAAAGATGGTTGTGGCCAAGATGGTTTATTTATAGGAAGCTGTGAGATTAGCCATCCACTCAGATGGGCACTTGCCAGGGAGGATTAATTTAAATCAAAGTTATTTTAAGTCACTGTTGTTTAATGATGATTTAAATTAAATCAGCAAGCTGGAAATTTTAATTTAAAATAATCGATGTTAATATTGTTTTGTATTTGTATTTTTTAGTTATTTTGCTAAAGAAAGGTTGATTCTTATTAGTTGGTAACTAATTGATTTATAGCTAAATATGTTCTTATGCTAATTTTGATAATTCTTTTGCCTAATCAGGAGAATATTCTATGTCCGCGTAGATTTATATAGCTATTTATTCTGTTCCTTAATTTTTTCCTTTTTTTTTTATGTTAAATAATGGTGAGATGACACATTTCTTATTTGAGATTCTGGTTTTTATTGTGATTTGTGAGGATGGAAATTGAAATTCAATTAAAATATGCAAGCATTTTAAAATTATTTTTCATTAGTCAGAACTACCTTAAATGTGCTGAATATGTAAGACTTTTTCAGAAGGCATTTTGTATTTAAAACTAATTGATTTATTATTAAGTATCGGCTGTAGTTAGCAAACTGAACTGATTGTTTCTGGTCACCATATTGTCCAAGCCTGTAGAACTAGTAGATCTCATCCTCTCTCACCTCACTTTTATTCATACATTGGAAGAAGAAAGTACACATCCTGGGTTTTCTTTTCAGTTCCTGATTGGTTCCTCAACTTAAATGAACTAGTCATGGGTCTGAACTAGTTGAATAAACTGAAATGAGCAATATATTATTTTTGCTTCTGCAGAAGGTATTGAGACTATTGCTATCAAAAACTGGTTTAACTCTTCAACGAGCTCTGGTTCCTGTTGTTTAGGTAGTGACTTGCATCGGTTCAGTGGTTTGAAAGTACTCCTGAATATTATATTAATCTAATGTAAATGATTTTGATATATTATAGTTAGTTTAGGCTTTAATAAAGCTTGTCATAATTTCAAATTTACTAATTTAGCTAATTTTTAAAAAGAAAAATGTATTTACAACATCTAATTTAAATAAAATATAGGATTTTTTGAATTTAAAAATCATAGATTTGCATCTACCCAGATACCTATAAGTGAAAAGTACAGCTTAATTTCATTCAGTATTGCAGCCCTGTCAATCCCAGGATATCAGCGAGACAAAGTGGGTGAGGTAATGTCTTTTATGGGACCACCTTCTGTAGGTGAGAGGGATGAGCTTTTTGAGCTTAAAGCAGATCTCTCTTTCAGGTCTGAGAAATGCACTCAGTGTGTCCCTTGAAATGTGTGTTAATTTCTTGTACTAAGCAGTCAATTCCATCTTGCTTTTAGCTGTGATGCTCAAAGTATGTTTCCCAGTTCTGAAGAAGAGCTCTGTGTAGCTTGAAAGCTTGTCTCTCTTACAAACAGAAATTAGTTTGGTTAGAATATTACCTCATCCACCTTGTCAACTCTGCTTCAGATTGTTAGTTCCCTAGGGCTGGAGGTGTTTACACGGTGCCTGGCACAATAGTGCTTTGATTGGATTGAAGTTTCAAGGCATTGCAGCACTAGAAATACTAAATAATTTCCATGTTGTTGCATGCTTACCTTCTCCTGCAGTTCCCCATGTTAAGATCAGAAAGTGTTTCTTGAGTAGTTAACATCATGGATTAGGACTGAAAATGAGCTCAGCTAGAACTGCACATGTGGAAATGCTGTAGGATCTTAAAAATGTACATTTTATATATATATATACATACACACACACACATGCTATCCAGTCACCATATGGTGACTGGATAGTGTAGTGGTTAAGAGCGATGCCCTTTGATACGGGAGACCGGGGTTCAAATCCCGGTGGGTACCTGTCTACCTTCCCAGTAGGGGTCCTTGGGCAAAAGACCCCCTAACGCCTCACTTGCCTACCTCGAATATGAGAGTGACACGAACTAGGAGAGTCATGCCGGCTTGGACGTTGCCTGGATTAACAAGGTCCGCGCCAGATGTTGGGGAACCAGGACAATCTGACGATAAGTGGGCTACTGGAACAAACCATGCATGGACGAGACAAGAGAACCTGGAATTGATGGAATGCTACTACAACAGCAGACCTAATGAGAGGGGATATATGAAACGTACGAGGGGACTATGGATGGACAAAAGACCTACATCCACACGAACTGAGAAACAACTAGTTACCCAATGTTTCACCATAGTAAAGAGGCAGCTGCTCTCACAACTGGAGATAGACCAACTCCACATTACCTCCCGGACTCAAGAAGAAGCCCCAGAAGAACAACTAGAGGTGCAGCCACCACCTGAAGCCGGAACTTCACTGCCACCCCCTCCATTACAGAACACAGCAGCTGATATGAGGCATAAGATCATGGATAAACTAGCTACAGTCAACCCTCGAGACCAATTACCAAGGCTCATTGGAGAAGTACCATCAGATAGTATGCTAGGAGATGCCAATAGAGCCCTAATGACAATTCCTACTACCACCATCACTGAAACCAATGAACTGGTATACGCTACAGCCTCTGTAATCCTGGAGATGCTTGGCTACACAATTAAGAAGAACACCAGTACATACCCCCCCTGGAAAATGAGATTGGAGGATAAGATCAAGGCAACCCCGAGAGAAGTTAGCCGGCTGGTGGAACTACAGAAGGGTGTAGAGATTAAGGATAAGACTCGGCTACTGAGAAAATACAAGGGCCTGACTCCATCTGAAGCCCTAGAGACTGCTAAGCAAAGGCTCACAGCACTGGCCACCAGGCTAAGGAGATACACTAGAGAAGCAGAGGCCAAAAAGATGAATGCCCTGTTCTCCAAAGAACCATCCAAGGTGTACTCTCTCCTGCAGTGCACCAACACAATAACAGCAGAGCCACCAACAGCAGAAACTGAACAGTACTGGAAGAACATCTGGGAGAAAGAGAAGACTCATAACACCAGTGTAAAGTGGCTTCAGGACCTGAGAAGAGACCACAGCAATCTCCCGGAACAGGAACCAGTCACCATCACAGTAGCGGACATCCAACAGCGGGTCAAGAACATGAAGAGCTGGACAGCACCTGGACCGGACATGATCCACACCTACTGGCTAAAGAAACTAACAGCAGTGCATGAACGCCTAGCAGCACAGATGAACCAGCTGCTAGCAGCAGGCTCCCACCCAGACTGGCTAACACAAGGAAGGACGGTGCTGATCATGAAAGACCCCCACAAGGGAACAGCACCATCCAACTACCAGCCAATAACCTGCCTCCCCACGACATGGAAAGTCCTATCAGGCATCACAGCCGCCAAGCTACAGGACCACATGGGCCAGTACATGAGCACAGCTCAGAAGGGCATTGGGAACAACACCAGAGGCTCAAAACACCAGCTGCTCATAGATAGAGCAATCGCCCAAGACTCAAGGTCTAGACAGACCAATCTGTGCACATCCTGGATTGACTACAGGAAAGCCTACGACTCAATGCCGCACACATGGATCTGTGAATGTCTGGCGCTATACAAAGTCAACAGGACACTAAGGACCTTCCTCAAGAACTCAATGGGACTGTGGAAGACAACACTGGAAGTCAACTCATGACAGCTTGCACAAGTGGCCATCAAGTGCGGCATATACCAAGGTGATGCGCTGTCCCCGCTGCTGTTCTGCATTGGCTTGACCCCCCTCAGCCAGATAATCACAAGGACTGGATATGGATACAAGTTCAGGAGTGGAACTACCATCAGCCACCTCCTCTACATGGATGACATCAAGCTGTATGCTAAGAATGAACGAGACATCGACTCGCTAATCCACCTGACACGGATCTACAGTGAGGATATTGGGATGTCATTCGGACTGGAGAAGTGTGGCCGGATGGTAGTAAAGAGAGGAAAGGTAGTGAAGACTGATGGGGTGGAACTACCAGCAGGCCACATAGCAGACATACAGACCAGCTACAAGTACCTTGGCATCCCACAGTCACATGGGAACCACGATGAGGAGGCAAGGAAGACAGCAACATCCAAGTACCACCAAAGGATAAGACAGGTCCTGAAGAGCCAGCTCAATGGGAAGAACAAGATCCACGCCATCAACAAGTACGCCCTGCCAGTCATCAGATACCCTGCCGGTATAGTGAGCTGGCCAAAGGAGGACATGGAGGCTGCCGATGTGAAGACCCGGAAGCTCCTCACAATGTACGGAGGTTTCCATCCCAAGTCCAACACCCAGAGACTGTACGCCAGCCGGAAAGAAGGCGGGTGGGGTTTGGTGAGTGTCAAAGCCACTGTCCTGGATGAAACCCAGAGCATCCAGGAGTACATCAGTAAGATGGCACCCAAAGATGAGCTGCTGAGAGAATGCCTGAGGCAGCAGCAGACATGGGAGGAAGATCAAGCAGAAGAAGTGCCATGGCAAGACAAGACCCTGCATGGGATGTACCATCGACAGATAGCTGAGGTGGTTGACATTGGGAAATCCTACCAGTGGCTGGAAAGGGCTGGACTAAAAGACAGCACTGAGGCACTGATCATAGCAGCACAAGAACACGCACTGAGCACCAGATCCATTGAAGCAGGGGTCTACCAAACTAGACAGGACCCAAGGTGCAGACTGTGCAGAGAGGCCTCAGAGACAGTCCAACACATAGTGGCAGGATGTAAGATGCAGGCAGGAACAGCACACACTGAACGGCATAACCAAGTAGCTGGCATTGTGTACAGGAACATCTGCACAGTGTATGGGCTAGACCCTCCCAAGACCAGATGGGAGATCCCACAGAAGGTCGTGGAGAATAACAGGGCTAAGATCCTGTGGGACTTCCAGATCCAGACAGACAGGCAGGTACTGGCCAATCAACCAGACATCGTGGTAATAGACAAGGACCAGAAGACAGCGGTGGTGATAGATGTAGCAGTGCCAAGTGACAGCAACATCAGGAGGAAGGAGTATGAGAAGCTGGAGAAGTACCAGGGGCTGAAAGAGGAACTAGAGCAGATGTGGAAAGTGAAGGCCAAAGTGGTCCCGGTGGTGGTAGGAGCACTCGGGGCTGTGACTCCTAAGCTGGGAGAGTGGCTCCACCAGATCCCAGGAAGAACATCAGAGCTCTCTGTCCAGAAGAGTGCAGTGCTAGGAACAGCTAAGATACTGCGCAGAACCCTCAAACTCCCAGGCCTCTGGTAGAGGACCCGAGGTAGAGGATGACACATACCACCCATAGGGGGTGAGAGAGGAATTTTTTTTTTTATGCTTGCTGGCCCCTCCCTCAAGACTCACTACCCTATGTTTCATTAGACTGGTGGGAAGTGTTCTGCTCCACCCCACGTGTTCTGTGAGAAGAATTTGAAAAATGTTTAAAACAAATAATGGCCCATGGCTTTGTGGAGACATTTGATGATGATGATGTGTGCATTACAGAGGCAGAGTTAAGTTTGAGCTCTGTGTCTTTATGCTTAAATGGCCAGAAATCCAGATGTTTTACCTTAACCCTGAATGTATTGGTCTACGCATTATGTGAGTGTGACAAGTGCAGTGTTCTTTGAGGTTTTCTTCTTTATGATCTGCTAATCCTTAACTCCTGCTTTACAAAGTTGGTTAGAGAACTCAATTACATTCTCTGGCGAATGTGTTGGTGGCAGTAATAATTACACTCCAGGCATTTTCATAATTTATCATAATGACTCTGTTATTACATATTAGAGACAACCCCCTCCTCCCAAAAAAAGATTGTATAATTGAGGTCAAAACAGATTGTAAATGCTGATCATATAGATTGCATACTCAGAGGAAATGGAGTTGGTTTCATGGTGCAGTTTTAATTTAGAATTCGTTCTGGTGATGTAGCCTCTTACTATGGTACATTAGTTTGCGTACGACAAACCATTTGCCCTTCATTATAGCTATGGTCTCATTGCTTTTTAATTTAAAAAAATAAGAGGCAGAGAGAAATGAGAACCTCGTGTCTCTGATAGAAACTGTCTGGATATGCAGCAAATATCCAAGGAAAATGCATGGCTTTTCTTTTAACTCTTTCATGACTCTTGGGGCTAGTTCAAGCTCATGTTTCTAGTGGAAACCATTTTAGCAGGACTTTTGGAATGACCTAACTGTTTCTCGTCATAGTGATTAGGGTGGGAGGCTGGCGCATGGAGGGCAAACAAGTCCTGTGGCACTTGTAGAGACTAGCAATTTTATTTATTGCATGAGCTTTTGTGGTCAAAATTCCTCTTGGTCAGATGCATGGAGTGGAAACTACAGTATGGAAAGGAATGTAAGTCTAAACTGACACAAGGTCTTCTCAGCATTTATCTATTTTGCTCCACACTCTAGTTTCTGTTTCATGCATCTCAGGAAGTGGGATTTTACCCACCAAAGCTCATCTGATAAATACATTTGTTAGTCTTTAAAAGTGCCACCAGTCTCCTTGTTTGTTTTGCTAAACTGGACTAACATGGCTCCCTCTGGAACTTGTTTCTGGAAATCACTATTTGGGGATGGGAGCACAGTCTGCGACTCAAGGCAGCGTGGAAGGCACACGTGCTTACCAATGCTCTTCCCGGATACTGCAGGTAGTGCATTGTTTGGAAGCTGATCTGTGAGGTGTTTTGAGTTGATGATGTTCCTAGAAGGCATGTAAGGAGCACACATTAAAATAAAATAAAGTAAAGCCCAAACCATGACTTAAATAAATAGAACTTTTCTGTCCAAAAGATCTTGAAGTCTTTTGCAGGGTGTACACATACTTTATTTCATCAGGCACTGAAATACAGCTCTTTCTGGAATGGACCTCAGCTGCTGCACAAGACAAGTGCTAATGTTTTGGGACAAAAAGTGAAGAAGCATACCATATCCAGTTGAAACAGCAGGGAAAATTTAGGCAGACAAAATATAATTAAGCAAGTTTGAATGAATCTGGCAGGAGACCAGAGTTTAGCACTCAGATTCTTACCAAAAGTGTCAAGCTATTTCTCATAATTATATGCACGTCAGACCTTAATTGTATGTCTCCTCCCAAAGGTGGCATCTTCCACAGCATAGCGCCCTTAACTGTGCTGCTTTTATGTCCATGAAAAGAAAGATGTTGATCCAGCTGTTCCATTTGCACTTTGCACATGGTCACAACTTCCAGTCTTTTTTTTTTTTTTTTTTTTTTTGCATGATGTGGACTGGCAAATTTTCAGTTGCCAGTCTTCCATTTAATTTAAAAAAGTGTGTGTGGGGGACGGGGTGGACTAAATATGGGAGCAGCCTATCAAAGGATATGATGGATTCACATTTGCTTGGAGTCTTTACAGTGAAATTAGTTATTTTTCTAAAATATATATGCTTTAATCCTGCTTATGGGAGAAATTCTGTGGCTGCTGTGTGTGTGGTGGATTACCATGGAGGTCCCTTCGGGCCTTGGATCCTGTGGATTTCCATGTTTATCCCTGTCCCTGTCCTTCCTGGGCCTCAGAGATAAAAGGATTGTGTGTGTTGTCCTTGACATGTTTAGCATTTGCAGCTCTATATTAAGACAGTGACTATGCTCAAATATCATGCTTCATCTCATCCCACTTGCCTGCAAGGGTTGGGAAGGATCCCTGCCTACTCCCTTCCCAGATGTACAGATGGCTAGATGCAGTCTGGGTTTTTGCTTTCCTCTGAAGCATCAAAGACTGGTCATAGTTGGAGATAGGAAATCAAATGGCGTACTCTGAGGAGGTACAAAGAATCCCTTTTCTTTTGTGCCCTGTTGGTGTGTCTTGCTTATATGGTCAGGGTCAGACTAGATGCCAGATTTGGTGTGGCAAAGCTGCCCCTCCTCCTCCACCAGATCACACTGACTGGGATGTTGGTTTGTTTGGACTTTCTCTGCAGCTACGAATGTGTTTTGCCTGCTAGGATCTTATAGGTCTCAAGCTTTGGTGCATCTCAGTGACTCCTGTTCTCCGCCTGTGGACACAGTAGTCTTCTGAGGACTGAAATGCTTAGGCTCCCTCGAGGGTGTCTGGGTGAAATGGAGTGGCCTATGATACCCAAGAGGTCAAACTAGCTGTGATAGTCTCTTCTGGCCTCTCTGTGGAATCTGTGAAAAGAAAAGAAATGCTCTCAGATTTTGCACTGAGAGATCATGTCTTAGCTGGTCTGCAGCAATAAGTTCATTTTAATCAAAATCACAGCGGGTCTTGCCTTATGAGCCTGAAAGAGTTAGTGCCTCCTGGGAGCTAAACTTACCAACATGCTGGGAACTGCAGATACCCACTTGGAAACCTGTTTTCTTAGGGGACCTGGCAAGAGATGTTTCTTCTCTAAGGCTAATTTTTTTTTTTTTTTTTTTTTTATTTCCTTTCCTCAAAGTCAGGAGGAGTCCTGACTGCAGTGGAACAGGCGCTGCTATGTTTGTGGAAGTGGACTGTCATTTTGAGGTTTTAGATGAAAGACCATCAGGGAAAAGAGTTGTGGTTTTGATATCTCAAGAAGGCCAAAGAGATTTGCTTTGTGCAGCAGAACTTAGGTGGAAAACTGTTGCTGAAAGATAGACTAGAAAGGTTATTATATCATAAATATCATGGAACCAAAACCTAAGCAGTTGGTAGATGGGAGGCATTTTTAGTTAATTTTTTTTGATTGAATACCTGCTTTAAACAGACACCTCTTAGTAGGTGTGGTTTTTTGTTTTTCTTTTTTTTGAAAGAATCAGCTGCTGTCTCCCCAGTATAGGGCTGACAGAGCTTCCCATTCCATCTCCTTTGACTCCAGCAAAAGGTAGGGGAGACAAGACTTGCATTCTTATCCTAAGTGAGGGATGGAGATCATTTTTCTTGAATTGCAAGCCTAAGTCCTTCCAGGCTTTCTCTGTCCATGCTGAAGAAGAGAAAGCACCAAGTCGTGTCCCCCCCCCCCCCTTTTTTTTTTTTTTTTTTTTACATTGTGTGTTCCCTTTAATTTGCTGAATGAATGGGACCTATGAGTGAAAATAGCAGGCAGTTGCAAGGAAATATTCTATATGCTAGTATGTCCTAAACTTTTATGTCCTGCCTCCATTGAACTGCAGCATACAGACGCAATAGCATCCTGGATATGCAAATGATGAGACTGATTGTGCATTAACTGGGCATCCAAAACTCCCCAGTTTTCAGGAGGGGCCTTTAGGAGTGGAAACTAATTCAGAATTAGGTCGTAACCTAGGCAAGTCAAAGGATGAGGTGCGGTATTGGACAGCTGAGTGAATTGACCTGGATGCTGAGGTCATCTGAGAGTGGTATAAGTCATTGGTTCCTAGTCAAAACTGGTCGATTTCACAAAACCATTGCCTAAGTCAATTTCCAACCAAGCCATGTTCAAGTTTGAAGTTTGAAGAATTTTGCATGATAAGAATGTGATGTCCTGATTAATGTTCATGGGCCAACCTGGGGGGGAAGGCTGACATGGCTCTTGTTGATATTGTTCATGTATTTAAATGGCTTTAAACAGCCCTACAAATAGTGTAGTGGCTAACACCTCTGCTTAACATGCAGAAGGCCCTGGGTTCAATTCCCAGGGGGTTGGACTCGATGATCTCATGAGGTCCCTTCCAGCCCTATGATATGATTTGATTTGATTTGAACACTAAATTAAACTCCCTTCCCATTTTCCAAGTTGGGAATAGTATTGTAAGCAAATGTAAAAATCCAATTCATTTAAGGTGAGCTTAAAGTAAATAAACGTTGTCATAGAGACTGTGAGTGACACAGAGGCAGAAGTTCTCGATTTGTTTACTGTATTTCTCTCTCTTTCTCTTACCTCAGCCCAATAGAGGGACAAAAAGGCCCCGTGATGATGAAGAAGAGGACATCAAAGGACGGCGGAAGCAAGCCAGTGCACGGGACCGCAGCCGCCACCGGGAAGAGGAAACCGGTGCAGTGGATGAAACTGATGATGATAAAAAGAAACTTCTTCAGATGTCTGATAAGGACGGAGATGAGGAGGAAGAGGAGGTAAATCCCCAGTGTTCTGTGGGAATGGGCTATGCGAGTCACCTCAATTCAAACCAGAACCTTTTCCACTGTGTAATTCTAATAAGAAAAATAGGATGGTTGTCTGGGTCTAAAATTGCCCTGTTTTAAAAAGACACTGTCAATATAGAAATCCTTTTGGTATTTCTAATTGCACTTGTCAACGTACTCTGTGCAGGACAGCTATTTGAAGGAAAAAAGAAAACATTTCCTTAGCCATTTTAACAGTGAAAATATGAGAATGAATGACTAGATCTTTTGCCTAAGATTTACATTTCACTCTGCATGGATGATAAAATTAACTGGTCATTTTCATTTCTTGGTGCTCGGGGCATCTCAAGGCTGTTGTTTGAATTTCCAAGGAATACAGTCATTTAAAAAGGGGGCTTCTAAAATACTGAACAAAGGGACCTAAGATGAAAAAACTTTCAAAATATAAAAATCTGTTTTAGTTTAAACTGCGTGAGTTTACCTCTAGAATTTGTGACAGGAAATAGCTTCTGGATTTTTATTAATGTTTTTAATTCATTAGTTTTATCCATACCCTCAGCCACATGGATTCACTTGCCCATCCTCCCTTTCTTGCCAACTCTGCAGGAGCCAAAGAGAAGCAAATACTCTTCTCTAAGAGGAAGGGACTTGGGCTACAGGATTAGGGTAGCAGCTTGCGAAGTTTCAGGGCACTGCATCTGTTTTTCCCCTCTTTAGGGCATTCACTCAAAGGGTTCTGGCTCCCTGTTGTTTCTTCTCTGGAGGCCTGCATCTCATTCCCTTTTGAGTTGAATTTTAATGCTGCACAGTCCTCTGTACTACACTGTGATATCCCTGGCAAGCCCGTCTGCCTGATGACTAGCACCTGCACTGTGCTTTCTCTCTATGCACTACAACCAATGTATTGCACACAAATATGTTCCTTCTAAGTAAGCACATTTATTCTTAAAATAAAAATATTACTGAGAAAAACCAGTGTAACTTAAAGATGCTAAAAAGTATACCAGACATTACACAAACTCTGATCTGGGGCTCTGTTAGGCTTTAGTCCTTCAAAATCCACAGCTGGGTTTTCTCTATGGTTACACATTCAGAGGTTTGTTCTGGTTCTAGCAGCAGAACAAATGCTGAGCAGTTCAGTCCATCCTTTATACAGTTTGGGCCTTTCATCTTGGCCTTTTGTAAAGGGTATTCATTAGACAATAGCCCTCTTCTCAAAGCATCACTTCAGTCGGCTGGACTTCTGCATAACTGGAGTTAGAGAATTGCATTAACCTCTCCCTAAGGATTCCCTTGGAAATCCACTTCCCCACTTACTTGTCCATACTCCCAGTTCTTACATCTCCCCACTAGATAGCTTATATACAATCCTAGCTGGCAATAATGAATGCATAAACTTAATACAATAAGATCTTTCAAGGATATTGCAGGAAATTGACATATCTGTTCCACAGCTATCAAGGATAAATGATTTCAAGACTTCGAGACAGAAATCCTGTGTGGGACTAGCCCTTCTGTTAAGGGGGAGGGAAAGATCATGTATAAATGGAACACATGGATCGCTGTATATCCAGGACATATTTGCTTCCTGCTGCCTATATTGTATTTGATGCAAACAAGTGACATTTGCCACTGCAGAGTCATGTGGCTTTGTAAAATATCCTTATCCTTTGTGTGCAGGATTTCTGAAATCTCTCTCTCTGCTCTCTGATGTTGAGCTATTGTGATAGGTGGTTGAGACAGATAATGCAGAGTTTTCTGAGTGTTTGAGTTAGAGGATGAACAGATGAAGGCAAAAGTCCAGGTGATTGGCGAGAGTCCTGGGAAACAGATTAGCATAGTGTGCAGGTTTCCAGTCTCTGGCCACAAGAATACCATCCGAGCAGTCTGTTTTTCCAGTAGTCCAGCTTAAAAATCCCTTTAGAATCTAAGAGCCCTGCTTGGTAGTTTAGTTTGTGCTGGTGTCATTAAATAGCTTTTTTTTAAATTTATGGAGTAGATGCACTCATTTATGCAGACAGTCTGCATGTGTCTTACGAAAGCATTTTCCTCCTTAATCTGAAAATATGGCTAGTATGTGGGCTATGTCACTCCTCTGTTGTCAGATTTCTGATAAGCTGCCTTTTCCAGTTGTTCCTGGTTACTGTTTTTTTTCTGTCACAGCTGTATCCAGCACTGGAGCTGGTTGCTAGTTCATCTTACTTTTTGCTATGTTGCTGTTGCATCTGTTTTTGCGGCTAAGCCGTGTTTGGTTTGTTTGATCAGGATGAGCCTCTGGATGAAAGTTCGGTGAAGAAGATGATCCTTACCTTTGAGAAGAGGTCTTACAAGAACCAAGAGCTGCGGATCAAGTTCCCTGACAATCCAGAAAAGTAAGGATGTGCAGTCGCTCTGTCTCCTCACTGCGAGCCTTCATTTAGGCCTGATCCAAAAGTTAATCACGTGACTAAAGGCCTGACCTGTGAATTGTGTTTGGAGTTAACATTTTTATTTGAAGAATTGATATCACGGCGAGTAGTGCTGGTAGTGGCTATGCTGTGAGAAGAGGGGGGAAATTGAATTTTATTTTAGAATACCTTGAATTCCTCACTGTGTTAGTAACAATACCTTAGAGTATTAAAACTGGCCATTGAAAACTTCTAGTTTGTATTCTGGGTTGGGTAAAGATTTATAAAATAGAACTGAGAGTTAAGCTTGTCAAGGTCTTTTTTAGGCACCCAAGTAAAAGACCCACTTTCCAAAAGTGCTGAGTGCCTGACTGCTCCCATGTGAGCAAGCAGCCTTGTCATCTGTTGTCAGGAAAGTCAGACGGACTTCGGCTGGAACATTCTAACCACCACTGTCCTAGTTTTACGGAACGCTTTTAAGCACACTTTCCACAAAATGTATTCTTTTCTTTGTTTCTATTCCTCGCTTTTCTGTCTCTACTGATGTTATCTCATATCTGTCAGTAGTCTCAGGCACCCCTCCTATAATACTTCACACATTTTTGCTTTCTCCTTAAACACTTTTTTTATTTTGGATTTGGCTTTTCCTTGTCATCTCCTTTTTCCCAGTCTCTCCTCATTGTTAATACTTTTGCCTCCATTTCTTCATGTTGCTGTTCTTTCCTTTCCCTGGCTCCCTTCATATTCCCAGCGCCAGAGTCCAGAGAGGGTTCTGTTAAATCCAGTGAGTGTTTCAGAAAGTGAAAGGATGACAGTAATTTAAGGGTGTCTCTTTCCAGATGAATTGACTTTTTTCATAATTTCTTCTTTATCATTTTGTCTGTCCTGAGTGCAACTGTACGATGAAGTGCAGCTGACAGTTTGTTTGTGAAGGGGATCATTCTTCACGTCATGGGAACTTGCAGAATACTTGACATTGAGCAAAACGAGTAGTTCAGATTTGTTTATGACCTGATTCTTGTTGTGAAGTGACTGTTCTCAGAATGGCAGTAGTTTGAACACAGGGAGTTGCCTCCCCTGGTTAGTCTGAGAGTCTTATAATGAAATTTTTGAATGTCTGTGATGGCAGTTGCTATTCATTAGTTTCTGCTGCTTTTCCAGCTGTTCTGAACTTTGCCAGTCATAGCTGATGCATGCTCTCTCAGTTAAGGTGGGAGGGAGTGCTGGCCGTATGAAGCAAAAGAAATGCTCTGTGATATGACAGACTGAATCTATCACCCCTATGCAAGTCTGTGTTACAGCTTCAACGGGCAATGTTGGTACTTGAAACTGTGGTGTTGCCCTCTAGCTTGATCCTGTCAACCAGCTGGTGAGTCACGCATCTTGGAATCTCTCATACCTCAAGACAGTCCCTTCTGAAGGTCAGAGCTTGCTTAAAGTGAGAAGTCTCCATTCAGTAAGGCCAATTTACCAAACCTTTCTTTCTGAATATGAAGCAGTAAGAGAGAAGTTCTGTGGAAGCAAACAGCTCCTTCTCTTCCTCACGACTCTCCCTTCCTCACACCAGTCAAAGGGCATTAGGGCTGTCCAAACTTGACCCTTTTTTGGCTTTTGCCTTCATTTAACTTAGCAGGTTGAAAGTTTAATTTTTAAATTTTTCTCCTCAGCTTGGCCAGAGCTAGGTTTCTGTCCCTGCCCTTAGTTCTCCTTGTCTCATACAGACACCCAAGTCCTGTTGTATCTTTTTGGAGCTAATAGAATCCACACAGTCTAACATCAAGACAAGTCAACAGAAGAATTCTCTGTGGAGGATCCGAACATCTTGTTCTATGCAATTACATGAGCATGTACACTTCCACTCAGTCAATCTTTTTTCCTGCAATTTCACAGCTTTACAGTTTAGTAAAGCGGCTGGCACTAGCCTGGACACTTACTCCTTTAAACTGAAATATCTTCATTAGAGGGGGATGAAATGCCACATCATAAAATGCTCAAGGGGTCCATGTGCAGTGACGTGACAAAATGAGAAACAAACTGTTCACAGTGAGTTCTGAAGCGGGTGACTGACTGTGAGCAGAGTGGATCAGAAATGTCATGGCAGCGTGATGCCTGGATGAATGGAGCTCTGCTGGTGCATTGTGCGGCTGCTTTGTTTAGTATTGGGAAGGCTGGTGTTCCACTGTGGTGATAGTAGATGCGCTTGTATTTACATTGACTAATTTTGCCCTGCTTCTCTCCACAGGTTCATGGAGTCTGAGCTGGATTTAAATGACATCATTCAGGAAATGCATGTGATCGCAACCATGCCAGATCTTTACCACCTGCTGGTGGAGCTGAATGCTGTACAGTCTCTGCTAGGGCTGCTCGGACACGATAACACTGATATCCTTTCATTGTTAGCTGTACCTGCAGGAGAAGTTTCTTTCTGCCAACACCTCTGCATCTAGGGTTCCACTTTCACTCAGACTGCACGGTATTCCTATCACTCTAAACTTCTGTCCTCTTTTGCTTATCTGAAACCCTTCTTTACTCCACTGCGCTCTCTCCTGAATATTTTGGTGCCTGTATTTTTCCTTGCCTGACCATTGATACCCTTCATCTCATTTTGAATAATTTAAAGGGTTTGTTTGGGTACTTGTGTTAGTGGAGGGCTAGCTACAGACAAGCATGGAGCACGCCTCCCTTTACAAATGCTGCTGACCATGTCGCACCGAATGCTAGCATGCAACTGTTCATGCTCTTTATTCCAGTCCTTGCTCTCCAAAAATTCTCCCGCAGCACTGCAGGTGGACCTATGTTTGCTGAATAGCAATGTTTGCTGGTTGGACCAGAAGCCAGATAACTGTGTTAATGCTTTTGACTGCCATGACACCTGCTCTCCAGCTGAGAAGCAGACTGACACACGATATGTGTATGGCGATGATGTGTGTGGGAGGCGGTGACTTTCACAGTGACTGTAAAATTCAGCCTACATTGAACAATCATATAATGGCTTCCCCCTCCTCTCTCCCAAGGGCTGCATGGGCTGTTTTTGAACAGTATTAGTGAATTAATCAGGCAGTAATGTCTAACGGAATGGGCTCCGGATTGGGAGATAAGGCCAAGGGTTTCTCCGATTGGCTTACTGTGCGACTTTGGGCAAGTCACTTAAAATCTTTCTCTTTTTTTCCATTGCTGAAAAAGCAGATGATAGTGTCTGATCACTTTTCCTAGGACATTTGAGATTTCCAGATTAAAAATGCTGTATATATACATGTTTATTATTATTAGGTCTAATGATTTCAGTTTCTTTGGTTAGCAGTTTTTTTCCTTGCATTTAAGATGCTTTATATTAAAGAAATAGTGTTGCAGTCCTTGCACATAGGTATAATGATTCTGTTATAAAAGCATATTTTAAAATCTCATTACATTGCAGTTTTCAGCTGAGAGCATCATTTAGAGGCTTGACTGTTTTGACATGCACCTAACATAACCTTGGCCTGGTAGAATGCTGATCTCTTCAAAATGGCCAACTCTGCTGTTTGTCCTATCTGTGATCTGTAAGAGATATTATTCTCAGGTATATGGTTGTTACCAATTGACCATTGTACAGCTGGAAACGCCTACCATGTATAACCAGTTTCATGGACATCACGGTTTAATATTTTATACTTTAATCAGAGACCTCAGGCTTTTTGTGTACATTGTACACAGCACCAAAAGGTTATTTTGAATTTGTCATTCTGAGGAAACATAACCTATGGGGATTTTGACTGAGATCGGAGGGCTTGTTCACAGTGACCTTAAAAGCTGTAGTGGATGGGTACACAGCTTGTTTTGTCCTTTCAGCCATAGAAAGCTCTGTTCTGGGATCACTGTTGTTGAGGACTTGTCAGAATTTCCTCTGCTGAATCCCCCTGCCTTTTCTTAGTGGAGTCAAAATGTGTTCGTCAATTAGTTTGGGAGTGGAAATTTGGGTTGTGAACTGTATACCTGGAGAGAGCATATTTCTTGTTACAGGCTTGTAGAAGTCGTCTTTTCAGATGTGTTGGAAGCTGACCTTAAGCTGCAGTAACACCTCTCTTTGATGCCAGGTTATTGCTTAAGGAAAAAATGGAAAAGCTATTGAAATGAAGCTCCTAGGCATACAGGAAGTAGGGCTGTTCACTCAAGTCTCTTGGTGACTTTTCTAAAACTAAACAGGATATGGTTTTAAAACAGTTTCCTCAAAGGGAATGCTAAACGAGTTCTTCACACTTGATTTAGGTTAGTGCCTTGGGGTCCTTGTGGAGAGAGGAGATGGAGAGGTGTGGTGATGAATCCTAGGCGATCTGCTTAGGCAGCTGTTTCACTAAGTTAGTGCAAAATGTTGAGTGAAAGAGAATGACTAGACTGACTTAACTTACAGACAGGAGACGAGCAAGGGGAGATGAGACACCTTTGCCTTTGTTCTGAACTCATCTGTATCACTGGTGTCCTGTGGGCTCAGGAAAGGTTCTGTGGTTGGAAGAGCCATGGAAACTGGGCTACCTCCTGACCACTTGAGAGACTGGTGCACAATGAGCGGATAGCCTGGGGAAAACATCCTGCCGTGCCCATGCCACCTTTCTTTGGTGACTAGAGGATTTCAGTTTCTAGCGCTAGCAATTTGGTGGGCTCTTTAGTAGTAAAGGTAAGGATGACCCTTTCAAAAGTGACTTAGGAACCTGCCATTGACTTTCAATGCATCTTGGGCTCCTAAGTAACTTAAGCAATTAATAAATATGCTCCTGTGAACAGAGACCTGACTCTGATGCTTTTCTTGTGGTTTTTGCTTCAGCAAAATGAACTGTGGGTCCAAGTATAAGTAGCTGCACTTCTGCTTGCTTTCTGTCTGCAATTGCATGTATAAATGGAGACCCAAGGATCCAGAAACCCGCCCCTAACCTGCACAGAGAGAAGCAAGTCTCCCCTCACTCAGGGCAGGTTACACTCCAAGTGAAAGGGCAATGGTAGCATGTGTAAGGGTGCCTGTGCCAGCCTCACTCTAGGTAGCATGAGCAGGTAACAGCAGTAGCATAGATATGGCAGCATAGCTCCAGCAAGGGCTAGTGACCGATGTAAGTACTCACACACCAGCTTGCGTGCTTGGCAAGGAGAGGTGTGTTAGTGGTACCCATGGCAGCTAGATTAAAGCTAGTGCAGGCATGCCTGCCCATGCCAAAGTTACACCTTTCCTGTGCTGTTGACACACCTTGAGATGAGCACCGCTGCATGTGAAATGGGCCGTGTCGCATGCCAATCTGAGAATTCTGCAATGCCCAGACGTAGCAGTTTGACTTGGGAGTGCACTGGCAGGCTGGTTACAGAATTTCATCAGTTTGGTTAGGTCAAGACTGCAAGCTTAGTAAATAATGGTATAACAATAGAATCTTATCATAGGGTTGGAAGGGATCTTGTGCGATCATCAAGTCCAACCTCCTGGGGCTTGAACCCAGGACCCTCTGCATATTAAGCAGCAGTGCTAGCCACTACACCGTTTCCATTCCACACAAACTGAAGAACTGGGTGACTAGTTTGCTAGCCTGTGGATTTTAGTGAGCTCCTTTAGGAGATTGTTATGTAGGATGTCTTGACAGCTAGATTTCCTGTTCTGTCCCAGTGGGGATTGGGCAGGATTGATCAGTGTGTCTGAGAGAATAGGCAAGTGGGTCTAATGAGGTGGAATATGTCTGACTGTGCTAAAGAGCTGTGTGGCAGTTGAAGGAAGCATGTATTATGTGGCCCAGTGTTAATGAAGGAAAATTGGGCGGGCAGGATCTTCACAGTTCCTGTGGGGTGCGTGGCTATAGAAGCATGTTCTCCTAATTGGGCCAGGCAGAAGGGCCATTGCAGCCTGGCTTGTGGAGTGATGCTACATCGTTAGCCGTGCTATCACTGGGCTGATAAAGCACACAAGTCAAAGTATTTTAGTCCATGTTTCTGTGTTCCGAACGAGAGCTTTAATGACTGCTACAGTGCAGAATGATGGGAACCATTTGTACGAGCACTAAGAGTATTTAATTAGTTTAAAAAAAGGACAAAAAGCAAATCGCGCTGGCCACTAGTGAAATTGCCAAATACAACCTGTGAAAGATCATGTTGCCATATTACTTCCAGTTATTAAAATCCATTAATTTTAGTGCTTATGAAAACGAGGGCTGCTGCATCAGTGCCTGCTGTTATGCTTGGTCTGTCTCTTTCCCTGCTCCAATCTGCATACATTCCTTGGTATTCCAGTTGGCAGTGTTTGACCAAACCCAGCCACATTGGCCCAAGAACAGACTTAATCATAGAAACTGGACAGGACCATGAGAGGTCATCAAGTCCAGTCCCCTGCACTCATGGCAGGACCAAGTACCCTCTTAAACCATCCCTAACAGGTGTTTGTCTAACCTGCTCTTAGATTGGAAAACCTGCCTAGGCAACTTACTCCAGTGGTTAATCACTCTGACAGTAATTTTTTCCAAATGTTCAACCTAAACCTCCCTTGCTGTAATTTAAGCCCATTGCTTCTTGTCCTATCATAAGCAGTTAAGGAGAATAATTTTTCTCCTTCCTCCTTGTGATAACCGCTTACGTACTCGAAAACTGTTATCACATCGCCTCTCAGTCTCCTCTTTTCTAGACTAAACAAACCCAGCTCTTTCAGTCTTCTCTCATAGGGCACGTGTTCCAGACTACTTTTCTTCCAGGCTTCTCTTCTGATGATAAATGAGGTCTCGTTTTTGACTTTGTATATCCTTAACTTCTTCCACATGTGTCCATAGCTGTAGTGGATCTGCTTCAAGAACTGACAGACATCGACACATTGCATGAGAGTGAAGAGGGAGCTGAAGTCCTCATAGATGCTCTAGTAAGAAGTAATTTCAGTAGCCCCAGATTAGGCTGGTCTGCCAGTCAGGGGCCATTATATGGAAGGGAAGGATGTGTTCTCTGGGGTCGCCCTTCTTTGCATACCTGAGATTTTGTGGTGGGCAGCACTATGGTGATGATAGTCAATTTGATGTGTCCATTTTCATTTGAAAGGGTTGAGATACTGTAAGTACAGTCATGGGTTTCTTTTCAGGTGTGAATGAATTCTGGGTGCAAGTTCCTCCTCTGTTTCACTGGAACACCTGATTCTTTGGAAGGAATAGGTTGTATTTAATTTGTTTTGTTTGGGGATGGCTGTTTTCTCTGTTGCGTCGCTTACTGTGTTTCCAACAGTGTTATAGCAGGAGAGTGAGATCAGTGCCGTGACAGCGGCATAGTGTCATACTGAATTAAATGGGAACTTGAGACATGCTGTGTCTGTTTCCGTTTCACGCAAAACAGCAGTTCTCTGACCTGCTCATCCTGGAAAGATGGAAACCTGGCCTAGGTTGCCCCATAGATTTGTATTACATATATTTTTTAAAGACCAGGAGGGCCGTTTTGATCAACTAGTCTGACTCCAGGTGTAATGAGCATTGCCTGGCTGAGGCTGAGTACCCTGCGACTGAACTAGAGAGTCTCTGTAATGGGCATGGTCCTTCTAAGGTGGGTTTGACTTTGTTCTTTTTACACAGTAGAAGAAAACATTCATAGTTGTTCATGTACAGATGACAAACTCCTCCTGCCACACATGTGTTCTAGAAGTATCCCTTACTCTACAGAGATTAAACAACTGCTTGGCATGGTCCTGACATGGCTGAAAAGGCGCTACTGAAGTCTGACTTGCCCCCAGGCTTCGATATCTGCACCGACTGCCTTTCATCTGCCATGCTAGTGAAATAGCCTCTTTTCCTGGTGTTTGGGCAGAATACCCTTTCTACAGCAGTGTAGGAGGAGGAGAAAAGTTCTTAACTGAGCAGAAGTACATTGCAGGGAAGGGATGGTAGAGAAGTGCTTGTAGCTGTGTGTGAGAGATGGAGTCCATTCTGCTTTCAGGCAGTTTCACAAATGCCGCAATTGATTTGGAAAAACACCTGTACTCTGGCTTGGTTTCTAACTATTCGGTTGAGATTAAGGGGTGGAAGATTCAGGTTTTTAGAGGAGCAGGACGAGAAGACTACTGTGTTTCTTCTCCTGCTATCCCTCTTGCCTAGTCACTATAATGTTACCTTCCAAAGGTTAATTACAATGGCCCGGAGTTGAGTTCCTCTGGCTGGCCTCTGTGCTGTTCTTAATTATTGTCCCTTCCTAGAAAGGTTGCTGGAAAAATGAAGTAGAAGGGGGGAGCTGTTAGGGAGGACCCTTTATATAAAACACACCACAAGCTGTACACTGAACAAAGGCTCTTTCTGTATGTTTCTTGTCACCAGATGACAGTAGCCAGGCTTTAGTATTGTTCACTGTGAAGGAGAGAGGTCAGCCATGTCTTGAGGAAACACGGATGTCCACTTCCAGTGGGCTTCTTTGTTTTTAGGATGTGGGCATAGCCTGTGGAAGCTTGCGTAGAGACTGTTGCATTATCTAACGCTGCAGGGTAAATCCTGCTGTTTCTGCGCTCACCGAACATACAGAAAAACTGTTAGCAAATGCGTGTATGATGGGGGAGATGCTATGTTCCATTTCCCGCTCTCCTGTATGAAACTGAAGATTGTCATATTAGATTTTGGCTGCCACCAGTAATGCATTTTGTTTAGTGGATTGGTCTTGGCTGGGCCTGGGATCTAGAAACTTCTGAATTCAAATTCTTATCCGTGCTATTGACTTGCTGGGTGGCCAGGACATGGTATTTGACTTCCATATAGGCAGAGAGGAGACACTTGGATGCTGTGAGCAGGGCTAGTGGGAACAGCACTCTGAAATGTATGGACACACTAATGTATGTGAGGTTTTTGGAGCTGCAGTTTTTTCCTGCCTGATGCAGTCTTTAACTTGACTGGTTTAGCATGTGCTCAAGTGTGACTGAGCTTTAGAAGGTGGTAGATGGAGCTAGTTGGCATGAATTTACATCACACCTTTTAATCCAAATCAAGACAATGCCCCAGTGAACACAAACAACCATAAAAGTCAGATTCCCTTTGAGTTGCATACAGTTGCCTTTGACCAAGGTGGCTATGTGATGTCAGCAAAAAAACCCAAGGAGTTGTGTGGCACTTTAAGACTAACAGATTTAAGTGCCACACAACTCATTGTTTTTTTTTTTTGCTGGACTAGACTAACATGGCTATCCCTTTGGAAAATGACATTATGTGATGTCACACATTTATGAAAGACAGAACAATAGTATTTTTAAAAGTTATATTTCTGCATCTAGAAGTAGGACTTCCCTGTGTGTGACTGCTGTGCCCTTACATTCTGAACCTGCCTTCACAGGCACTATTTCATCTGTTATGCAGCCAAGGAAGAAATGCAGATAAACCAGTAACAAGCAATTGAAACTAAGGGCACTGCTTTTATAGTTGACAGGCAGCTGATCCCTAGTTGGTTTGTAGTGTCTAGCACTTTGAAATTCAGGGAGATTATAAATCAATCAGGGTGATTTAGGGGATAACAGGGTGTGACGAGGCTTATATTTTTCCTCCAGATGTTTTTTGTTTTATCTGACAAAAAAAGTCTAATTAAGAAAAACATAGTGATCAATTTACTTTGTGACTCCTTTGGTAGTTCAGATTTCAGAGCAAGGTTGTTAATATCTCCTGATCAGAATTATGCTTTCTAGAGAGCTTACTGATTTCCCCCATCCCCAATTTTAAACCCTCCCTCTTTCTTTCTACTAATCCTCTTTTTTTTCTCTGTGGCCTCAATGACTTAGGTTGACGGTCAGGTTGTGGCCTTGCTGGTCCAGAATTTAGAGCGCTTAGATGAAGGAGTGAAAGAGGAGGCTGATGGAGTCCACAACACTCTTGGTAAGGAGATGTTACAGAATACTATCACTTGGGTTTGACACAGTCAGCAGAAATGTGGGCAGATGTTTTCTGATCCCCTTCAAACTAGAACAGTGGGCATAGGTCTTGCATGAATTTCACATACTACTACTTTGATTTAGCTTGCTAGTAAAAAAAGCATAAATCTGGCCAACAGATAACTTCTTTACAGGAAGCCGTATTATTTTAAGAGCCTGTCTCCTTTTAATAAATTAAAGTACTAAACATATTTTTCTGTGGTCTGCTAAAAAAGTGTCTTCATTTATAATGGCTATGTTTCTTAGTGTCCTGGGAAGGACATCAAAGCTGACAGAGCAATGTGGAAATGGGAGAGGTGTCTCTATTTGGGAGGGGGCTGGTGGTATTGTCTTCCATGATAATGGTCACCATCAGATCAGTTTTTTCAGGATTGATTGAGCGGGAGTCGAGACCCACTCAATCAATCCGGAAATCAACTTAATAAATCCACCCCTGGAAAAATAGTACTGCATTGGTGGGGGGGGCATTTCTCAGCAAAGTGCGGCATAGTGGGGTTTGCGTGATCATTAGAATTTAGGAAGTTGATGGTAGGTACATAAGCTACTCTGTATGGACTGATGGACTGTGTATCTTCTATTGACTGCTGCCGAATTTTGCGGCGTGTATATATCTGGCCTGGAACTCACATGGAAACAAAATGGGCTAAAAATGGGCTGTGATCTGTGTTTTTCTTGTCAGCGATTGTGGAAAACATGGCAGAGTTCCGACCAGAGATGTGCACGGAGGCTGCGCAGCAGGGTCTCATGCAATGGTTGCTCAAGAGACTGAAGGTGAGTTTGTTCCCCTTTCATTCTTCAAGAGGTATCAGAGTCATAAGCAACAAACTAGTGACGTGGAATCTGCTGTGCCTGCGGTGAAGTCTTCTACAAGCACCAATGATGCAGGCTAATGTTATTTCTTCCTCTTGATACAGATTTCCCTATCCCTTACATTTCTTCTTCCTTTCCACTCCCAAGTCCTGGGAACACTGTAGAGTTCAAACTTCTCCCTTCCAGACTGGAAAATGTGCCTCTTGAATTTTCTGTCAGAAGAACATGCTTTATATGCTGGTACTGACATGTGGGGCTTAGGGAGCCTGTGGGGAAGCATTCCTATCTGAGTCTGTCTGGTGGGGTTCCTGTAATAATTCACAGTTTCTGAGAGCGCTTTGCTTTCTTGTTTCTTGTATATTCTGCTGATCATGCCATGTAGAGTAGACTGACCTTTGTGCCTGCGGTGAGCCCCATTGGTGCCAACTGAGCTTTGCATGGGTTCAGTTGCTGGCTCAGGGCCTGTGTTAGTAATTTCCACTTCTTAAGGCTCCAGACTCCCTTCTCCGTAACTTCTGGGATATGGTGGGGAATGTTCTTTTAATTAGAAGTGTCTTTACACCGTTGTCAAGAAATAAACCCACCCCACTGCTAAAGCTTGTTAATATTCTCCACTGCTGTGGTGTACTTCATCACCTGAGTCGTGCGTGTTCCTCCTGGTAATGCTGGTGGCCAAGTAAAGGAAAGGCACCAGGCAGACATCATGGCTTCTTCTGCACAAAACCACCTAGAGGGTTGGAGGAAGAAATAAAATATTTCTGAGGAAGAGCCATGTACTTAATCCTTGGCATGCAAAGGAGTGTTTGCCCAGGGTCCCAGCTTGGGCTGGGATAAGTTTAAGGGTTCAGCACGTGGATGACTGGAAGGAATGTACTGAGATGTTTTTAACTTTAAAGAGCCTATTGAAAGAAATGGGGTGAGTGCATAAAAACATTTCATATGAAACAGCAGGTGAGTCTCCCTCAAAACAGGGTCTGTGGGGATGCTACAGCAGTTAGTGAGGTAACAGCCCTGTTCGTACAACAAGATGGTCAAATCCTTGCCCCTTTCCTTATATGAATGATAACCTCTCCAGCCATGGAGCGCTGCCTCCTCTCCTTCCCCCCACATAGCACCTTTGTAGTTAAAAGGCTAGTGAACCGTGAAGTGTATTCCACCAACTGAGTAAGTCTGCACATGTTCCTGTGTCCCTTTTGTCGTTGTCAGCAGAACTAACCTATAATTCCTGACTGCAGGTGGTAACATAATTATGCCTCTTTTGCCTAAAAACAAAAAAATAAAGCTAATTTTATTCCAGACAGGTATGTACTAAGTGCAGACCTGTTCTCTGCTTTGTAATTACTCTGACAGCTGAAAGGCTTAGAAACTTAGGAAAGCAAAATAATCACCATCGGTTAGTGCAGCCAAACATGAGCTCTGACAGCTGGAAAGCCGGGTGCTGAAGGCAGGCGTTGTCTTCCTTCTGACATGTTTTAATTTCTACTGGGTGGAAGTGCTATATGGTCAAGCAGTGTTTGCTCTTGTCTACAGCTGTCATTGTGGGAAGGCACACACTAATGAAATTTCATTCCATGACCTTTGCTTTTGGAAATACGTGGCTGATTTAAACGTTCCTGCTCCCTCCCCTTGCTGCAAGTATTGGCTGGGAAATACCTTCTTTGCCTTGTGTGGTCTTTTAGTTCACTTGTTTTTGTCACAGTGAGTGAGCCCTCAGTCTGTTAAGCAGCATCACAGTCCTCAAGAGTGTGTTGCTGATTTGTTCCCCAAAGCAGATCATTCTTGCTTCTTTTGGGCCAACTGCTTTATTTCCTTACATGCAAACAGTTGGGCTTCTCCAGGACCACACTGTGGGCTGGGTTAAGCATAAGAAGTCTTGATCCCATCAGTGCCTGGAAGGAGAATATTGTTTTTCTCAAGAGGTGGTGTTCCTGAATCAGCAGACAGCACTGATTCCATGGAAGAGTATTAAGCTAGTGCTTCAGCATTTGCTAAGAGTGCTGTGCTGCTGGAGGTTCCACCTCAGGAGGGACTGGAGTGTTAGTGTGAGGTGTGGGATTCAGGCCCAGAGCACTGATACAGCCTGGGTCACAACAGTGCAAGAATCTTGTATGCTTGATGCATCTCAGACCCTTTTGTCCGGGCGTGTGAGGTCAGTGTTTGGTATTGAGTAGCTTTATTTTGTGATCCCTTTCACCCCAGTTCAGCTCCTGGTGTGGTTTGTATAGGCCATTTGCAATGGGGTGAGGGGTACATGTGTAAATACCTATGTAAAGTCTTCATTTCTGTAGGTAGGTATGGAAAACCTATCATCATAGATTTCTCCAGTTAAGCAGCTAGTGACAGACCATATTCAGCACCCTGGTTTACAGACTTTTCAAACCCACCTCCAGGTTACACAGGCGTTTGCTTCTGAGTATGTTGTGATGGATCCGAGTTTATTTGATTTTTTTTCTTAAATCAGTGAGGATTAATTTTTTTTGTTGGCACTGAGCCAGATTGTAAAATAGTTGCTATTTGTGTTTTGTTTTAATTGTTGCTCATGTGTTGAGTGATCTGATTAGCACATCTCATAAATCAAAACAAACACTCAGAGCAGTGCCCCAGTGGGTTTCTCATCCTTGTTTTTCCAACAGGCAAAGATGCCTTTTGATGCCAACAAGCTGTACTGCAGTGAGGTGCTGGCCATTCTGCTCCAGAATAATGATGGTAAGATGCAGCCCTGCTATTGATATTCTGTTAGGATAGGATCCAGGCTTGTTTCAGATCATAACAGCACTCTCTTCTGCCTCTGGCTTCCCCTAGCTTTCTCTCTCTCTCTGCAGTTTTTGTACTCTGTCAGGCTGTATTGATTTTGTTTGGTGATGTATCAGTGTTAGACAGCTGTAAAATCTGACAGTTAGCTTCATTTTTTCCCCTTTTTTTTTTCCCCTCTAGACAACAGGGAATTACTTGGGGAGCTGGATGGGATCGATGTGCTACTTCAGCAGTTATCTGTGAGTAACGCATATGCTCCTGGGCTGCCGTTGAGAGAGACTCAGATCAGGGCTGAAAAGAGTGGTGAGCTAAAGTAGCAAAGGGATTGGAAGAGGTGCCAGGTGTTGCTCTGTCTCGGTAGATTTCCTGCATTGTAGCATCAGCTCACTGTTCAGTACTTTCATAGTGCTTTGGAAACTGCCATCTCCAAGTGACATGAGGTTATCCCCATTTTAGAGATGCGAGTACTGAGGCATGAGAGAAGGTGGTGGTTTACGCAAACCCACATGAAGAATTGGAGGTAAAGCATAGATTAGAATGTGGGTGCTCCTGGCATCTTCTCATCAGTGCATTAGACCACATAGCCTATTTGCCTTTTCAGGGGGCTTTATTCGTCTTGTATCTTTTAACTTCTTTTTTGTGGTAGTGATGGCAGTGTGGGTGGGTAAGATCTGGGATAGTACTGCAGAAGGGTATATCTGCTTCACTCACCATCTGCTTCTGATGGTAACTGTCAGGAACTGTTCAGCTTTATAATAGTCATGGGAAGCTTGCACAGAGGGAAGGCTGAGAAAGAAATTTAGCAAAAAATCAGGAGTGAAGACTAGTGACAACAGGGGAGGCCTTGTGGTTGGGGTGCAGCAGGAAAACTAGATTGATGTGGACTTGTTGGCATAAGTGGCTATTGTGGGGGTGGTCAGAGGTTAGCAGCTTCTTTAGAGCACGCACACTGGTAGGGGGGAGGTCATCTGAATATGCCATCAGCTGTAGTTGTGCCTCTGGTAACCAGCTGTCCCACTGCTCTGTAGGTTGGGTAAGCAGCCTGTTTGCCCTTTTTCCAGCACATCTCTCTTCTGTGCTTTCAATCTGATCCCATTTGTTGGTAGTCATTTAGGACATGGCAAGAGCAGCCAGTCATGCCAAAAGGGTTGATAAAGCAGCAGTGTTGTGGGTGAGGATACAGCAAGAGGATGGGGGCTACCATCACAGCTGCAGGCTTCTGCAAAGCTGGACTTTACACATTGAACTCTGAAGTTTTGCAGAGTGAAATGTTACATTGGTTTTCTATCAGTGGCCGTGTGCAACCAGTAAAGGGCTTATATTTTTTGTCCCCTTTGGTATGCAGGTGTTTAAACGACACAATCCAAGCACAGCTGAGGAGCAGGAAATGATGGAGAATCTATTTGACTCACTCTGTTCCTGTCTAATGCTGAGCTCCAACCGCGATCGCTTCCTGAAAGGGGAGGGGCTACAGCTGATGAACCTCATGCTCAGGTACAGATCATCTGACTTCCTGGTCTCGTCCCTCACACTTAACTCCAATGGCACATGCTCACTGTGTCCAGACACCTGTCCTCTTTGACCAAGGGTACGTGCTCTGCCTCTTCTCCCTCTGTGTTCCTTGGACCTTCACAGCACTGTAAACCCTTTTGCTTAAAGTCCCCACATATTCTACTGATTCCACCAACAGTCTCCAGCCACAAGAGGCTCTGAAAAGAGATCTAGCAGTGCCAACAAATAGAACTGCTGCTGAAACAAATTGAGTGATGTCTCCCTGCCAGCTGATTGGTAAATGCAGCTGTATACTCGTTTTGTGAACACGTACCATTTGGGGTGATTCTCCTTTGCCACAATACAATGGCCTCGGAACGTGATGCATGGCCAGCCCCTTCTCTCACCTCTGAGTGTCTCACTGATGTACTGCTCTATCTCATATCCCTGATAGGCTTGTGGGACAATCCCAGTTGTGAAATCCATGCATGAAAAGGGATTTTTTTGTTGTTGTTGCTGAAATGTCCACTGTCACGGAGAACCCAGAAAAGCCTCTTGGATCCCCTCTGTTCACAGCCCACCAGGACTCTGCTACGGTGGAGCTTTCTCCCATTCACTCGGGTCTCCATGCTACCTGTAGCCAGCTTCCAAATCCAGGCCCAGAGGGTCTGACACTTGCTGAGTCTGGTCTCCCGGGGGGTGTGTGTGTGTGTGGTGTTCCTCCCTCCACGAGCGTCCCAGCCATCCCAATCAGCAGTGACACTCAGCCACTGTAGCAGTCAGAGGGTTTATTAGCAATCCACTTTGCACAGCAGCTAGGACAGTTGGCTCTCAGATCAACCAGGAGGGTAGACAGTAAACCCCCAGGACAAGCCCCGGCGGTCCTGCCCCTCCAACCTCCATCTTCCTTCTTCCCCTCTCCTCCCTTTGTTCTCCTCTCCCTCCAGCTGCCCTGCCCCTGGTCTAAACCGGCCACAACCTGTCACCCCCAGGGGGTCCAGGTAAGGTCGCACTGAAGCCTCTTCCCCCCCAGTGGTACCTATAGTTATCACACCCTGGTGTCCCATCACCAGAATACCATCACCAAAAAACAGGAACAGAAAAGAACCACCACAGTAGCCCAAGAGGTTTTCTTACTTCATCACATCCACTGGTGAGGCATTACTGAAATAAAGCATCTGCTGGAAGATGCAAGCATAATTCTGTCCTGGACAAACAGTCAGGTGAAAGAACATTGTGGGCCAACCCACTAACTCACTAAGAATTTGGACAGACTGCTCAGCACAGCCTGTAGACTGTTATCCTTGCAGCATTGTTTGACCAGACTGGTAGGTGTTTTTCCTCTGAAAACTGAGATATAAATGTGCATTTTCTAGCCCTGCACATTTTGTTTCACACCTCAGCTCTCCAGTCCTCCCCCCTTCACCAGTGAAGCGCATCTCCTCTGACTTGACTTGGGCCCTGCCCTGAAGCTTCACAATTGCATGTGGAGGAGGCTGTTTATCCAGCTCTCCCTGGTGCTGCTGAGCTGCCCAGGAAATCTGGAGAGCAAATGCCAATGAGAAATGATATATTCCTGCAGAATATGGCCAGCTAGTGTGCGGTAGTGGGGAACTGAATAAATAACCAGAAACGGGAGTGTTCAGATAGGGATGCTGTGTTTTCTGAAGGCTGATTAAAGGAAAGCTTCAAAGCCAAGGGCAAGAGGGAAGCTTCCTTGGCTCTAGATTTTTATTTTTTCCCCAAAACTGAGCATCTAGGTTTGTCTTGCAGAGCTACATACCTGGGGTTCATGTGCCACATGGATGGGAATTAGCATTTAGATTTTTAATGGCTTCCCTCTTGGTTTTTAGACTAGGATGTTTACCATTCTTTGCACCAGAGTCCCAGCTGGAAAATCATGACAAGGGGAAAATTTCTCCCTTGACACTTTTCTTTTTTAGTGGTCATAAAAAGCAGTGAGAAGGACAAAGCTCAGTTAAACTGCCAGCAACATCTATGGTGTTGCTGCAGCCTCTGAAATGGAGTTTCAGTTTTGGAAATCCAGCTCCTCAGCTGTGTGGAATAGGGGAGAGTGCTGAAAGGGAAACCTGGGACTTACCAAAGCCTGATCATGTCTCTGTCTGCACAGGTTGGTCAGTGATCATGGTAAAGGGGGAGTGGGTTGTTCCTAACCAGTCCTGGTGACTAACGGCCAGAAATCACTGTCACCTGGCTGTGTGGTGACATAACAGCAAGACTAGGGGTTTTCTTGAATTTCTTAGAGATGGATGTTCATTTTCCCAAACCATCACCATGCTTGGCATTCGTCTCCTCCTTGCGAGCTTCAGGAGGAGCAATGACTGACGAGTGACCTACTCACTGCTAAAAGTGGCTCCTGCAGGTTAGGGTTAAGGATGCTGCGTGGGAGGTTTTATTGTTGCTGTCAGTTCTGTTCATTTTCTATGGGCTGGGCATCCTACCCTTTCACTAACAGGAAAATAAATACCTCTCTCAAAGGGTAGAAAAGAGCTTGAAAGTAGTCCATTAACTCTTTCTGTGCTGTAGATACAATCATTGATTCTCATATCTAATCCACATTTCTTAACACTTTCTGGTGTGATTTTTTTCTGTTAGTTTAGTGTTCATGACTATACAAAAATAAAGGAACTGATTAGAGCAGTGGGGCTCCAGTGGTGGGCTTAACCTCCCTTGCTACCTTCTTCCGTGGGCTCTGGGCTTCAGTGTGGCTGGCCTTACTGGGTGACATGGTCAAGAGGCAAAGAGTGGGATGAGCCTGGGGTGTGAGGCTGTGGAAGAGAGCTCAGGGCAGGGGAGTGGTGGGCAGCTGGGGGAGGCAAGAGGGATCTGGGGAGCTGCAACAGAGGCCAGAGAAGGTGAGTGAGGAGATGCAGCAGGGGTCAGAGGTGATGGCAGAACAGGAGGAGAGGGAGTGGGGGACAGAGACATCAAAATACAAGTATACATTATTATTGAGTCTGCAGAAAAACCCTACAGGAATGATGACAATAATTTAGAGTGTCTATCTGCAGAGTTATTTGCTTTACCTATAGTTAACTCAGTAAGTATTTTAGGAAAATGTGTCGGAGTGGCCACCAGCCAAGAGTTGGAGACTTCAGTTGGAGTCCATCAAAAGGTGTTGTAAGAAGTCCTGTTAAGCCTATGGATTCAGTGGAACTACTCTCCTGCTGACAGCTAATTATGTGGTGGATCAGGGTCCGAGTGCTGCTGGTTATCTGAAGCTTCTGCTGCTGGATCTCTCCTGAGCAGATATGCACAATATTGCTGCTTGTCCCTGTTTGAGTTGGGGCTGTGAACAACTGCGGTATGCATTATAGACACAATTTTGTGTCTCATTTGACTGTTTAACTCAGGTCTTCAGAATTGCAAGGCTGTGTGGCTGAGCCTGGCTGTCTCACGTTTCTAACAGTAAAGGAGGCTGAAGGAGAATGGGTAATATTAGTACTGAATGCCCTGGAAATACACCATCTGTGATGGCTTTGTGTAAAATGAATTTTTTGACCAGCCTGTTTGCTAATGAGTGTTAGTGACAGGCACTGGGAGATGAGAAGGCCACGGTCTGGAGAAGAAGCTGAAAGGAAGGAACAGGGATCTGAATGATCCAGACATTTGCAGATACTCACAACTCCGAAGCAGCAGGACCATTCAGCTGCACAGATAAGGGGTGGCAGAAGATACAGTATTCTGCACTTCCAGGTCACCTTTCTTCCAATGATCACAGAATCCTGTATGGCATAGTTAAGGTTTACAATCAATTTCTGTTAGGTGTGGGGTGGCATTATTAAGAGCACCTCTGCGGAAGTTTTGATGCTGCCATTTAGGAAGAGTGGGGAAATGTGCTGTGACTTCAGCTAACCAGATAGTGAGTGTTTCGTCTGTAATATTTAGTCCACATGCTAAGCTGAGAGTCTCACAATTGCACAGGTGCAAACTCATCTTTGATCAAACATGGTAACTGCAGAAACCACATACCAGCACTGTAAATAAAAAATGAAACATCCCAGTATGTTGGCTTCAGACCTTTAGTGGGGAGGAGAAGGATCAGGAAGAAAAGAGAGAATTGTCAGTTAAAACAGGGGGAATATCTGAGCCCCACACAGGATGGAATACTGGGCACTTCCTTCAGTTCCTTGAAATGATTGAGTGGGGGGTACCCAGGGTTTTGTTTTTATTTACAGCAAGAGAGTTAACACTTGTCCCCCAGTCTCTACTTATTAAGATGAAGAGGCAGGTTGTTTTACCAGGTGTTTCATTCATTTAGTGTGAGAGAGAAGGAAGCTGTGCAGGAATGGAGAGTTCTGGGGCTTGATGCCTGGTTACTTCCTAGGAGCAGATTGCATTTTTTGTCTGGTGTTTCCAAGCACATGCTAGTAGGTTTGTGTTGATGGAGTAATTGCTTCATTACTGAAATCATATTTCCGGAGCTGCCAGACAGCATGGTGTCCTTCAGTTGAATGGTTAACTTAGGAGATGGAGTGACTTGAAAATCCCATGGATGGTAAAGGAATGAGAACAGATGTGCGTTTCTTATGCTGAGATTTAAGACCACCGTTAAAGGAAACTTGCTCAATGTGTCACCATGTTTTCACATTTCCTTTTGGGGGGGTGCACAGTCTTCATCTGCTCTCCCACTACGTAGCAAACCATAGTCAATGTTGAGCGTGTTCAGTTAATTACATATCGGTAGTTAACAAAAACTTGGCAAATGTTCTCAGTAAAGCAGAGCAGGAATTGGTTTTCAGAACTTACATGGGGGCCTCTGTATGATGTATCTTCATTCTGACTGGCTAATTAGGTGCTAAAATGCTCCATAGGGTTAATACACTTAAAGTACAAATAAAAGGGGCACGGAAATTTAGAGATCTGAAGAGAGACAACTTGATGGCATGGAGTATTAAAGCTGTGTGCTACACTGATGCTATTCCATGTGGTGGGAACTGCAGAGAAAGCTCTTCTGCTGAAATTAGCAGGGTTGGGGGAAAGGTAGTTGGTGGGAGAGGAGGGAGCAAACAAGAAATAGTCATTGCATGTGAAGCAGACTCTTTTGATAGTAAGGGCAGCTTAAATAGAACCCTGCAGTTAATAAAAAGAATGGAAGTCCTGTGGTACCTTAAAGACTAACAAATTTATTTGGGCATAAGCTTTTGTGAGCTGCAGACCACTTTGTTAGATGCATCTGATGAAGTGGGTTGCAGACCATGAAAGCTTATGCCTGAAGAAATTTGTTAGTTTTTAAGGTGCCACAGGACTTTTGTTGTTTTTGCCATACACAGACTAACACAGGTAGCTCTCTCCAACTTATGGGTTTCAAAGATAGGCCCGATGTGGTCATTGTTCTTTGTACGGGTGGGGAGGGGGGCAGCAGCATTCTGCAGTTGGTGTGTGTGATCTGTAGGGTAGTCACATGTCCCAAAAGGAAAATGGGACAGTGTGTGTGGGGGCTGAGTTCTGCTCCTCCTCCCTACGTGGGGCTCCCTTGAACCCTGCCTGCTTCCCTGTCCCCTGTGTGGGCATGCATTGCTGGTCTCCCCCTCCTCTGTATATGTTCCTCCATACTTCAGTTTTTTAGAAAAGTGGTTGATTGGCAAGAGCAAACAGGACAAATACCCATTTTTGCAAAGAGATATCGGGTAGGCAGGACAGGACTTAAAAACGGGACTGGCCTGGTCATAATGGAGCATGCAGTCATTCTGGCGATTTATGACATGGGGGGAGAGTCAGTGAGAAGGGATTTGTATCAATCAGATCAGGAGGAAATGATGGCATGGATGAGCATGTCAGATGAGGCACAGATGGGTGATGCTGTGGAGGTGGTGCCATGCAGATTTGCATAAAGCCAGTGTGGAAGAAGCAAGAGAATAAAGGACTGAGAGTAACAAATTGTGGGCAGTTGAGATGGAAGAGAGGTTTGGGGAAAGGTAAGACAACAGGCAATAGAATTGCTCAAAGATGCACCGTGTGCCAGGCCTGGAGCCTTGTTTATGCTGTGGACTGCCTCTCACGAAGGAGATCATCTATCAGCAAGATGGTGGCCACCAGCAGGAGGTTTAGAAATGTCACATTCAATTAAAGTCTTTTTTCAAGCACAATTCAGTTTTCTGCAGGTCAGGAAGCAGGCGCTGCCTTGAGCGAAAAAGATGCAGTTTACTTAAAAAGGGTAACAAAGGGAGAAAAACCGAATTGTGTTGTCAGCTTCCTGAAAACATTGACACGAGAGTTATTACTTTTGCTGTAAAACCCTGTTAAAGCTTGAAAGAGACGTGACCACCGTGTTCTCAAGGGACATGGTGAGAGGGATCTCTGTTGTGTAGCAAGAATAAAGTGAATCTCTCAGGGTTATTAACTGAAGGTGCAGGCGCGCGCACACAGACATACAGCAAAGAGGGTGCACAGAAATTTCCATCACTAGAACTACAGACTTTTCTATTCTGAAGAAATTCACTGTGGCTTTCCTTGGCATGCGCAAAAGCACACTTTGCCTGTGCAGCACAAACAAGGGGAATGTAAGCAATATGAGACACAAAATGAGACAAATGCATCTTCGTGTGCACAGCTCCAAAGCTTGTCTATAGCTCTTTCAAGATACCTCTTTCATGACGCGTAAAATTCTCATATGCTCACTCGTCCTGTTGTTCCTAATGACCCCCTGAAAGCTCAGAACTAGTCTCTTCCTTGAATTGGTTTTTATTAAGTGGAGACATTTTACATGGCATTTGCCTTGCAGGGTTTGATCATTGGTCTCAGTGCTTCTGAAAGTGGTTAGAACCTGATGTTTCAGGAGACATAAAAACTGTACTATTCCTGGACACTTGTGAAGTACTGTTCCCTGGGGTGGTGGAGCAGCGAGGTGGTCTGGTTTAGTCTCTGTGTGGCTCTTACACAGGGAATGAATAAAAAACTGATGTTTGGAGTGAGCGTTGTATAGAGGGTCAAGTGGGTGTCTGAATTTTTCATAGGCTTTTTCACTGCCTCCCAGAATCCCTTATGGGGATGAAATAAAAAATCACTGAGAAACCAAAATGCCCAATTTGACTTTTTTTTTTTTAATTTCTCTGGTTATATGTTGGAAAAATACAAACCTGAAGCATGAAAACCTTTCTGAAAGGAGAGTGAGACTCACATCCAGTGTTGCTGTTCGATTGATAAAAGTGCCTGTGTCCCTAAGTGATGTGCGTAGGAGGTTGATTGTTACTCTAATGGTAGGTGCTGCCATTAAAAATAAACAAGGAGTTCTGTGGCAATTTAAAGGCTAACAAAATTTATTATGCAATAAATTAATTTGTTAGGCTTTAAAAGTGCCACAGGACTCCTTGTTTGTTTTACTGAACTAGATTATGACAGCTACTCCTTTGGAACTTGCCATTCAAAACGATACTGCAGTTCTGAGGCTCTTCTCTGTACAATGTGTGCATTTAGCTCACTGTGGTATAGTGGAAGAGGTGCACATTTGGGATGAGATGGATCAGGATGGCCCACAGGACTTTAGAAAATCCTGCTTACAAGAGACAACTGATGTATAATAATTGTCTATACAGTTATGTTAATATGGGGGTCCAGAGAACCTTGGCAACTACCCTTTTAAAGGAAGAGTTTAAAAAAGATTCTTCTCTTCCACAGAACAGCAGTAAAGGAACAAACCAACGGGTGCTCAGTGCAATGAGAAGATGCTACAATTAAGTTGTGCTTCAGAGTCGTCATTTTAAACGAAGATCACTCTTTATTTGGTGAACTGCAGATCTGCTTGTGTTTGAATCAGTGCTCAGCTAAAAGATACTTCAATAAACCCAGATGAGACTAAGATAAACTACTTGCCCTTCAGTAGAATAAATATTTCAAATAAAATCAACCCTAGACAGTCCAGTCAAACAGCTATTGATCTCTAAAAGCCTGAACTTAAACCCGATGAATATGCCAGAAGTAGCTCAGTGCAGCTTGCCTAAATGCTGATCAATATGCAATTACTCCCCTCCTGAGAACATTTCTTAGGTTGTTCAACCAAAAAAAGGACTTTATTATTTAGCTTTGTTACTTTGACCCAGAGTTTGAAGTGTGAATGAGCCCCCAGATCTTGATTTATACTCATTTTTTAAATTCCATGCATAAGACCAAGGTCTTGGTAGAATTCAAAACCCAAACCAAAAGCCTTTAATGGATATTGAAAACATCCACATTTGCACTAGGCAGGATAACTTTTTTTTATGGGTTATATACATTCGTCCTTCAGGCATAAGTCAGCCACTGATTCACAGTTGTTAGGAAGAGGCTTCTGCTAGACATGCTATTCTGTAATGATCCATTGTGCCTTCCTCTGAAGGCTCTGATACTAGCCATTGACAGGAGAATGTGCTAGCTGGAGTAGTGGGCTGCTCTGGCAGTTCGTATATCCCTGTTAGGCAGTGAGAATTTTGCCAGTTGAGGGCTTGCTCTTACATTTTTTGAGTTCATTGTGAGTTTTGGGTTGGGCAGGCCCTTGGTTATTCATTCTTCTCAGCCCCTCCATGTTCTGCACCATGGGAGGAATGGCTGCATGGATTCTTTTGGCTGTCAGTTTATGTTGTCCCTGCTAATGTTCATCTGGCCAGTGTGGTCTGCCAGCTAAACATTTCTGTGGCTCCTTTCTCGGTTCATATTTCACAGGGTTTTTACAATATGTACCAAATATATTATCTATTACGCTGCTGATCTGAGGTGCATAGAATTTCAGTCCTACTTCTGAGGTGCCTGCTCACAGTGTGAATTTCAAACATCAGAATGACAAACCACAATTAAAAGAAAATAGCTGAAAATCCATCTGGGTCCCTCCAAGAGATGATTTCAGGGGACTGAGCTTTCTCTGCTGCACTTGATATCACCACTCACAGGAAAAGATCCATTGTATTCATAGCTAATAATAATCTTAACTGTTGTCATAGAAAGGCCAAGCTGGGAATGTGGCTTTTTTTTGGTAAAGCCTCTTAATACAGCATTAGCCATAAAAGGTGCTTTCTGGAACGGCAACATCAGTGATTCCACTGCCAGTGTTAGGTGAGAAGCATCTTTAAGTTTATTCTTTCATTATTTAAATGCTGGAATGGTCTGTGCGTGGGATTCCAAGTTATACTTCCTGCTCTGAAGCATTTACAGTTTGATTAGAGGAAATAGAGGATGCTAGACAGGCACCCTACACATGCTTCTAAAGTTTCCTCATAATGAGCCAAATTCCTTCTTCAGGTGAAGTGAGACGTGTTTTAGTATTTTCAAGCCTTATTTGTTGCTAAGACAGAAGCATGTTTATAGCCTTTTTGTGTGGACAGTTTAAGGTACCTAGCTAAACACTTTGAGGACTGTGCTCTCTTATTAACTATTACTCTGCATAGAAAATATATTTAACAGCACTGTTATTTTTCAGTCATTTTGTGCAAGGCATTTTATTTCTTGATGTCCAGTAACTGTGGAGGTGATGCAGCTGTCTCTCTAGGTACTTTTATGGTCCTTAGCTCCAGAATATCCAAAGCCGCTCTACACTAAACCACGTTCTTTCTCTTCTCCTTTCCAGGTATAGGGTCTTTTCAAATGAGTGGGGTTGTGAAAATGAACATGTTGTTTTGGGGAAGACTGAACAAAGATGAACATTGCCCCCTGGACATTGCAATTTTAGTGTTTTGGTGCTTTTTGCACCACCAGGGCATTTGCTTTTGTGATGAGAAGTCTTGTCCATCAGGAACTGAGATTATGCTACTCAGGTTCTCTCAGCTGACCTCACATTTAATTTTGAATCCTGGCTGCTGCAGTGTAACAGTAGTTGTTCCACATGCTGCTCTTCTCAAACCAAGCTCCTTCATGCTCTGTGAGGTCTCTTGTAACAGTTTGGAGGATGACCACTCGTGTTGTAGCAGAAGAGAGTGTGAAGTCTGTTTTGTCCTTTTTGTTGATCAGAAAGGGAGAGATCCAGGGAGCTAGCACTTCTGCTTATTGCAAAACACAGCACTTACAGGAGCTAATGGATACACCTTTCTCTCTTGTTTTTGCCATATTAAAGTTGCCGTTTCATACAGTCCTCTTCAGACGAGTATAAATAGGCTTTACTCAATAGCTCTGCACATCACTCAGATCTGTAACACAGGTGCTTTCTTTTCACAGAGAAAAAAAGATCTCTCGCAGCAGTGCTCTGAAGGTCCTGGACCATGCCATGATTGGCCCTGAGGGGACAGACAACTGTCACAAGTTTGTTGATATCCTGGGACTGAGAACTATCTTCCCACTCTTCATGAAGTCTCCAAAGAAGATAAAGAAAGTTGGAACAACTGAAAAGGAACATGAAGGTAGGCCTGAGCCAAAGTCTGTCCTGTTACAGTGATGGGTGGAAGAGGAAAGTCAGTGTCTGAAAAGCCCACTCAGGGGTTTATGAATAAACCCCAGCCCTTGTGTTACTTCCCAGCAACATAAAATGTGTGACAGCCTGTGCAGCCACCTTGGTGCAGTGTTAGCTGTTCACGCAACTGTTTTGCTCATTTCAGACCTAGTAGCTCAGAGTGATTCCATTTCCTGTGTGGCTGTTAATAAGTTATTGTGTATGTGTACACGTGTCTGTGGTTTGAAGATCTGTCTCTTTGATGCAGAACTCTTTTGAAAAGAGTAATGAGGCAACTACAAATGTCACCTCAAAAGCAGTGTTTTCATGGCTCTGAGCATTGAAGTGTGACTCAATGAACATCAGGCATTGCAGAAATAAACTAGTAACAGCTAAAGTTCTTCTCTTTGTTTTCTTTTTCCTATGGGAGACACTGCTTTCCAGAATGCTTTAGTGGAGAACTCCAGGACCCTCTGACCTGAGCTGGGTCTTATCCAATCCTCTCCAGCTGCTGTCAGTTGTCATTTTTTCCTGTATACAGTAAATAGTTGAAATATGTCTTGAGGGAGAACTGTAAAATATGGACTGTGATGTCTGGGGTTTAAACTAGAGATTTCTTAGCTGAACTGTACTGCGTACAGTTCAGACTGTTGGGAAAAAACAGTGAGACATATGTGTGGATCTTAAACATAAAATCCAGCATTAATTAGTTATTGCAGTGGATTAAGGAGACCTGGCAGTTGAAGATGATATAAGCATGGCCATAACCTGTCTGGCTGATGGTCTATCTAGCTCAGTATCCTGTGTGTGATGGTAGCCAGTGCCAGATGCTTCAGAGAGAATGAACAGAACAGAGCAATTCTGAGTGAGCCGTCCTGTTTTCCAGTCCCAACTTCTGGCAGTTGGAGGTTTAGCAACCCTAGCTAATAGTCGTTGATGGACCTTTTCTCTATGAACTTACCTTGTTCTTTTTTGAACCTAGTTGTGCTTCTGGCCTTCACAACCTCCTGTACCAATGAGTTCCACAGGTTGACTATATGTTGGGTGCAGAAGTAGCTTTAATTTGTTGCCTGTTAATTTCCTTGGGTGACCTCTACTTCTAGTGCTACATAAAGGGGTAAATAAGACTTCCCTATTCATTTTCTGCACGTCATTCATGATTTTAGTCCTCTTAATCTTTGCTTGTATGCAAGATGCTCCTTACCCATGGTCATTTTTGTTGCCTTTCCCTGCACCTAATTCAATTCTAATATATATTTTTGACATGGAGCAACCAGAACTGCCTGCTGTGTTCAAAGTGTGGGCATACCATGGCTTTATCTCTGGGCATTACAACATTTTGTCTCATTATCTATCCCCTTTCTAACATTGTTAGCTTTTTTGACTGTTGGTGCCAATTGAACGGATGTTTTCAGAGAACTGTCTGTGATGGCTTCATGGTCGGTTTCTTGAGAAATAATGTTAATTTAGATCCCATTATTTTGTATGGAAATCTGAGATTATCTTTTCCAGTGTGCAGCACTCTGTATGCATCAACACTGAATTGCATCTGCTCTTTTGAGATCCCCTGTGACTTTATGTAGTCAGCTTTGGACATAACTAACTGAAATAATTTTGTGTCATCTACAGATTTTGCCATTTCAGTCTTTTCTCCCTTTTCCAAGTTACTGATCTGGAACAGTGCAGATCCTTGCATGACCCCCACCCTGTTCATCTCTCCCTATTGTGAAAACTGATCATTTTGTTACTGCTCCTTGTTTGCCATCTTTTAACCTGTTACTGATCAAGGAGAGACCTTTCCTCATTCCATGACTGCTCATTTGCTGAAGAGCCTTTGGCGAGGGTGGGACCTTGTCCAAGGCTTTCTGAATGTCCAAATACACCATATCCACTGGATCACCGTTGTCCAAATGTTTGTTCACATCCTCAAAGTATTTGACTAGATTGCAGAGGCATGATTTCCCTTTAGAAAAGCCAGGTTGACTATGCACCAGTACATTGTGTTTGTCTGTGTGTCTGGTGATTCTGTTCTTTACTGGTTTTTCAACCAGGAGCGCCCCTGGTCAGTAAAAAGATCCAGGGCTCAGGTGCTGGGACTCGCGGCTCAAGCCCTGCAAGCCCGGCACCAGCAACACCCCTGTTTTCAACTAGTTTGTCTGGTATTGATGTTAGGCTTACTGGTCTGTAATCGCCAGGATCACCTCTGAAGCCTCTTAAAAATCAGTGTCACCTTAGCCATCTTTTGGTCATCTAGTACTGAAGATGATTTAAGTGAGGGGTCACATACCACAGTTCTGCAGTTTCACATTGAGTTCCATCAGACTCTGGGGTGATGCCATCTGGTCGTGGTAACTTATTACTGTTTAATTGAACAACTGAAAAAAGCCACCTCAATCTGGGACAGTTCCTCAGATTTGTCACCTAAAAAGAATGACTTGGGCGTGGTGATCTCTCCCACAGCTTTTGCAATGAAGACCAAGAATCCATTTAGCTTCTCTGTAACAGCCTTGTCGTCTTCAAATACTCCTTTCATGCCTTGATTATTCAGTGGTCCCACTGACAGTTTGGCAGGTTTCTGGTTTCTGATGTATTTAAAATGTTTTATTAGTTTTGTGTTCTTATCTAATTGTTCTTTACATTCTTTCCATTTGCTCGGGAAAGTACCATGGCCTCACAAGAAAGTGTTACACCGCCTCCTGTGGGCCCGGGCCAAGCAATGGGCTGATGTCAGCCATATCTGGTCAGGGCAGATGTTCAGGGTAGCAATGCCAACAGCAGCAGAGTGGGGGAAGGGATTGGGGGTGGGTGAGCCTGCACTTGGCTGTGTTTGAGAGGTCGTCTGGGTGGCAGGGAGGAGAAAGCGACAGATTCAAGGAGCAGCTGGTTTCCTCTTGAAAAATGTGCCAGTGGTGAGCCAGTAACAGTACATTTGCTTTAGAGCACCAACATTAGAAATTTGATAACATTATATTAATGAAGGCAATGGCTTGGCAAGACAGCTCCTGGAAGGCATGTTTGGGCTGTAATAGCTGTTGAGATGAGCGCTGCATCTTGAATACAACAGGACTGAGAGAGGGAGGTCATAAAACAAGTAATACAGGCCTGGCTTGCTGCGGCAGCAGATGCTGCTTTCCTAGCTGCTTGTGTCCGATGTGGGCCAAAGTATCAATAGCAGGGATAGTAATGGTTTGTAAACAGGCTGGCCAGTGGAGGTCCTGTTATCTGTTTATAGTTTTCTTTTTTTTTTTTTTTTTTTCAGGGGTGATGGAGGAGAAGAGAAGCTCTTTTACAAAGTTTTTGGGTTTGCATGATAGAACTGTAGCGAGGATGATAGATTTGGGGCTGGTTTAGAATATTCCTCCCAGTAGGAAGAGATAATTGGCTTGTTCCCTTTACAGAGGTGGCTTGGCAGAGTGATCAAGGCTTGAAATTTGGAATAGGATGAGCTGGGTCTGCTGGCTGTGCCACTGACTTGATTTGGGGCTTAGGAAAGTCACTTCCTCTTCAGTCTGTGGGTAATGTCTGTCTAGTAAAAAAAAACAAAAACAAAAAAAAACAACAACCCACCAACAAGGAGTCGTGTGGCACTTTAAGACTAACAGATTTATTTTTTGCATGAGCTTTCGTGGGAGAAGATCCCACTTCCTCAGATGCTTCGAAGATGGGTGAACTTACAGAAAGGAATGAAACTAAATGCAAGGGGGTGTAAAACATAGGAGCAGGTCATAAAGCAACAGCAAATCAGAGCAGTTTACAGGCTCAAACCATGGGAAGCCTGAAGTCAAATTACCTTTTGTAATGGGAAAAGAACCCATAGTCTCGATTGAGTCCTGCTTTCACAGAATTTAGCTTGCATATTAATTCGAGTTCAGCTGTTTCTCTCTGAAGTCTTGATGTCCCAGGTACATCTCTAACGACAGTCCTCCCAGTACTGGATGACACACTGCTTGCCAGATGCGTGGGTATATAGCTGGTGTATTGGGAAGTTGGCTAGTGTGCGGTAAAACTCGACAAAAGGGCTAAGTTATGATGCGTTTTTTGTGTGGTAAAGTAAAGCAGATGCTGTCTTCTGGTGGGGAGGGGAATGGCACTTGCCTGGGTTCTTTGTTCACATCTTTCTAGATCATTGGTAGTCAGCAGAAATGAGGGATGGAGAGAAATTTTAAAAAAATCCTATCTCTGTAGGTCCAGTTTTCTTTGGTTTGAGTCACTGGGGAGATGAGTTATTGACTTTACAGCAATTTAAGTTAATTGTGTCATTTATTAGACTTCTTCTGGGGCCCATCAGGGGCATTGTCTTGGTGTGCACGTGTGCTTTGCCTTGCCAAACATTTCGTAAGTGGTTGATACAATCCAGCAGTGGTTCTGTGCTTGAGGATGGCCACTGTGAGCCACTGATTGAATGGGAACAATGAAATAGCCTTCTGGTTTCTACACATGCTGCTGTCAAGCCATACATTCAGGTTGATTCACAGTGCCTCTCTGTGCTCAGTTATTCCAGATCCATGCCACCTCCTTATGTGCCCCTTTCTTATCTGGAGATGAGTTGACAGATACCAGGTAAGCTCTGGGCACTGCTGTGCATGGTTTTGCTGCCAGTGTTCTGGTGATAGAGAAGAGAGTCATAGGGCTGGAAGGGACCTCACAAGATCATCTAGTCCAACCGCCTGGGCTTTGAACCTTGGACCTTCTGCATGTAAAGCAGCTGTGCTAGCCACTACACTATTTGCAGGGCTTTTTGTATCCGTTTGTGAGCAATGCGGAACCTTAAGGAAGTGCTGATTTCTGAGGGCTTTTACTTGCTGGCACCCGTCAGGAATGGAGTTGATATGAGAGATGAAAGTTTCTGCTGTGGGTCCTGCTCTACCCCGGGATGTAGAAGTAGGAGCTGCTCTTCCATTAGAAAGAGCCAAGAGCTTCTGGCAGTGTAATTGACATTGGAAAGAAAGATGGGTGTACAGCTTTGCGCTAATAGGCTATGTCCACACATACATCATTATTTCAAAATAACCCATTTCGAAATGAGTTATTTTGAAATAAAGTCCTTTTTTCGAAATAAGTTAATTCAAATTAACAGTTTGTTAATTCGAATTAAGGGAAAGTCTGCTTTCAAAATGGTTATTTCGAAACAAGGCCTTTCGGACATGGTGTTTCGCAACAGTTGTTTCGAAACAACATGTCCGAATGCTGTTGTTTCGAAACAACCATTTTGTAGCAATGGCTATTTCGATTAGATGCGAGGTTTAACGATTTCAAAACAACGGGTCCCGTTGTTTCGAAATAACGATGCGTCACGTCGACATGCTGCTTCTTATTTCGAAACAACCTCTGTTGTTTCGAAATAAGAAGCTTGTGTGGACATACCCATAGCGATCACTGAGCTGAAGATCAGGAGGTGAAAGATGCGTGTCACCAGATCTGGTCTGGACCTGCAAATGTTGCAGTTGGGCGCTGACTCAAGCTCTGTTGTGGTTGCAATGGAAAAAAAAGTGGAGTACAGGCAAACTCTTAATTTACATTTCTTTTGGATGTGGGTTTGTTTCGGAGGCTTTGCTGCAGACAGAGATCCTGGTGTTTGAAGGCAAGCCCTTTGGCAGATGCAAGATCTGTTTCAATGCTTCTTTGGTTCAGTGCATGTTTCTCTACAGCATTTCTGAGCTCTGATCTTACACTATTCCTTCTTTCCCGTCTTGATTATTACATAACCTCACTCTTCTACCCTCCGATCCTGCACCCAGGGCGCCACTCCAGTCTGTACAAAATGCAGCTCTAAGAGCTTCATGGTCACTTGCCCCGGTGCCATATCACTCTTTCCTCCTTCACCACCACATCTCGGTCAAGCCCACCTTCCTTTCTTTCAAGGCCCTATGTTACTTTGTTCTTCCCTAGGTAACAATCTTGATCCCTTATCTCATTCCTTTTAAAGAATGACTGCCTAGACACCTCGTTTGTCGGCGCTCCCACAGCTGTCTCAGTGCTTTGTTCCGAGCTCTCCTTGCTGATTAGATTTCTGTCCTGAGCTGGTCCAAAAGGCCTGGTTAACAGCCATCCCTAAAGCCCACTTCCTCGGTGACGTCTGCAAGAAATTAGTCAAAAGAGAAAAATTCCTAGCTCTGTCATGTTGCGTACTGACTTCTGCAGAGTTCTTTACCCTCCAGCCTTCCTTATGACACGTCTAATTCCTCATTGCCATTGCACCTTGTTTTATGCAGGTTTGAAAGCCTCTTGGGATTATGTTGTACCTGTATCACAAGGGATGTAGCACATCTGAAAGCTCTAAAATAAACCACCTCATGAAATGTTACACAAAGAATGTGTTTTCTCTCCATTTTGTTTTTCCTGAGCTTGGATATTGTAAAAGGGATTTTTCAACCTTGCTGTGGAAGTTTAAATAATGAGCAGTGGGAGGAGTAAATGGTATTTAATTTTCAGAATGGCATTAAACCCTTTGCTAATAGGCACTGTGTTAACCAAGGATTAAAATGTGTATTTGATGCTTTTTTTTTTTTTTTTGGTTCTGCTTAGAAACCTTGCTGCTGTGACTTTTCTTTTCTCTGATCTCTCTCATCTGTCCCCCTCCTCAACTCTACTAGGGACAGTAGAAACGGGGGGGCAGAATACCTGTCGCTGGATCTTTGGTCTGTGGCGTGAGATGAGTGAAATGTCCCAAGTGCTGAAGGTGTTTTTGTGGCAGTGAGTAGAAGCCCACATCACCTATCCCTTCACTGGGCTTAATTTTCTTGCCACTGGACCCTTTCACTTTGTTTCTTCTTGACCTGAGATCAGGGCCTGTCTAGGGGTGTGTTGCCTTCCAGCTTGGCGTATCTTGTCTGCTCTCTCCTTGCATTCCAATTAGGTCTGGTTCTTTCTCTGCTTCTTTTATTTTGGTGTCCTAATAATGCCCCAGGCTCCAGCCTCCCAGGGACTCTGAGGAAACTTCAGTTCTCTGACTCTTTTCTGTGAAGCCTGCAGTAGGTATTTTGCTGATCTCGCTGCCCCTCAGCCTGGTCAGTATTGTATTGTCATTTCTTTGTGCACCCTGTCTGTCCATAGCCACCCATTATCTCTTGCTTGTGCTTAGGTTGTCAGCTTGCTGGGGCAGGGCCTGTGTGAGTTCTGTATTTGTACAGTGCCAGGTGTGATGTCCATGGCCAGGGCTCCTAGATGCTGTGGTCATACAAGTCATAATGGTGGCACCAGCACTTCAGTGCTCTTGTTCTGTTGCTTTGACACCCTGGCTTGTTGCATTAAGGCCTCATGGTGCTGCAGAGTTCTCTGGGGTAGGTTTTGGACCCCAGAATTAATGAATATGGCAAACTTGAACATGTATGAAAGATGCATTGAACTGAGGACTCCTCAGGAATTGTACCTGTATATACTTTACAGTGCTATTTGAAGGTTCATACTGTGTAGCAGATAACCTTAAGATGGTCTCCCAAACACACATGTCAGTAACTATTGGTCCAAACTTTTAGAACAAATAGACCGATCATTCAGTGCTCCGTTAAATTTGCCCTGTTACAAGGTAGCTTTTGCAATGGTAAAACCAGTAAAAGCAAGATCACCTTGGCTCAGTGAGTGAGGAAAAAAGGATTCCTTTACTGTTTGAGCATGGTGTGCCAGAGTCTGGAGTGTCCTTGTCTGGGAAAAGCTCAGTCATCAAATTAGTGTAACACAAACATGTCAGGAGACACTTGTGGACAGGGGGGTGCCTTTTTTATATACCCCCAAAAGGGAAATCCAGTAGCAGCAAAATATAAAGCTTTGTGGTGTTCCTTTGACTACTGAGGACAAACTCCGAGGTCTTAAATGGCAAAGCAGAGAATGTATAGACATGCAGTTCATCTGAAAAACCTGACCAAGCTCTCATTTTTAAGTACGTAGATTTCCAAGATGCTTCCCTCTGTAGCCTTCAATAGCATTTTAATAAATGTCCAGTAGCTGTAATGTAGCTAGAGATTTATCAGTGTTTCCATTAGCCCAGTCTCATTCATGTTTCCCTCAGCCTGCCTGCGTATCATCACTTCCCTTTACAGTGATGCACAGAATGCAGGGGCTCTTTGCTTAAAAGAACATGGAAGTCGGTAGTTTAAAGAAAGCAATTTTATGCCCAAAGTTCTTGGTTATGGAGTAGTAAATGCACAGTTATAGTTGTTTAGTTCCTGAAAATGAAGCTTGTTTACATGTGGCATTGTTCCTGACGTTAACTCCACGTATGAGCTCTTAGGCCAGCACAGGAGTGGTTTGTTTCTGGTTAGTTTAACCTTGTTTGAAAGTGGGCCAATATAAACAGAAACTTTCAGGTGGAAAAGGACATTTTGCTATGTCTGGAAATTAGAAGAGGGCTCAAACTCAAATGTAATATTCCTCATACACTTTATTACTGTTGCTTCACAATCAAAATTTGTTTTCTTTAAAATGAAGTTGGTGGTCTTGGTGCTGTAAACAAACCCATTGGAGAGCAACTGAGACTCAGCTAGACAGTTCACACCTTGCAGTGCAGTTGTTTGCATCTTTCTTAACATCAGAGCCTAATTACTGTTTAAATAAGAACCCTATTAAAATACTTCATTGCTGGACAGTGTATAAGACACATTCAGCAGTAGCGCTTGTCCAGCGAGCCCCACCTGACCTAGTATGTCCCGTTCCATTCCTCCATAGGTAGGTGCTGCCATTGTACATGCACTTTTGCAGTGAGGGGTTATGCTCCTTTAGTGGGAACACTGAAAGGGTTACTTTCTGTGTCGTCGTTAAAATAACCGTTATCCTTGTATCTAAAAACTCTTGGTTTGGGTGTGGAATTTTTCACTAGAGTTTTTACAAGTTTGTCAGGGTAACTTGGCCAGTTTTCATTCATCTCAGAAAATTTTATAGTCCAAATTAAGTGTTATGGAAACAACTTCATATAATGTATTTGTCTCTAAAAACTAGCATGAAGGTGCAAGCTCTGATGACTGGGAAAACTACATTTTTGTCTTTAATTTTCAACAGTGTTGATACCACTAAAAGTTATATGGTGCCTATTGGGTGATTTGTATTGTAGGGTGTCCATTCCTAGTTTGGGTTAGGTGTGATTTATTGCATGATATAACAAAGGCTAAAAATAGACAATAGGTCCAAATTATGCCACACTCCTGGTACTTTGGTCCTGTTGGATCACTTCAAGTTCAAAAACTGCCCAATGGTGTAAAATTGACCATGCTGGGATTTGCTTTTGTTTTATGTTAATCTCTAGTATTCTGCCAGAGTAATCTCCCCTGTGGGATGTGCTTTCTTGATTTAGAGGGTGGACCATAGAAACTGAGGTTTCTGGGACACAATCATCTCTAACCCACCTGCAGTGTAATCCAGCTGATCTTTGAGGGATGTTGTCTCACCCAGCAACCTTACTGCTCATGCTGTATTTTGGTGAAGGCCTGTGGTTGCTTTAAAGCATGCTGCTATGAACTGCATTACCGGTTTTGGTACCAGAATAGTGTTGTTTAGGTTTTTCAGCTCTGCTGAGGCAAAACTGTAGTCTTCATATGACCATTTTTTAAAACATTTTATCTCCTCAATTATTCTGTTAACACTTCAAATTTGGTGACATTACAGTATCAGAAGTCTTTCTGTTGTTTGTATTAGCTTTGATGTTTTGCATACAAACATAAGTGCCTTTGATGAAAACAAATTTCTTCTGCTTTGTTGAAACTGGAGGTGGTGGTACATGGTAGTCTTTAGGCTGTGAAGGAGATGTTTACTATATTTGATCATGGTGAACACTTAGAAGTTTATTATTGCAAGAAAGCCAATGCAATCGTGTTTACTTTTATACTCAAGTGATCTGATTTTTGTATCCAGATCCTGATGCGTTTTTGAGATATGAGGGAGATGGAGCACATCTTCTCTCTCCCCGAAAAAGAAGAATTTATTTATTTGAGAAGCCCTCTCAACTCCTATAGTGCCACTAAACATATATTGGTGTGGTGCTTGTCAGCATCTTAAACACATTGCTTTTTAGATAAAGGATATGTTTTGATTGTTTTCCCTGTAACAGATAAGGTCTTGCTATTGTCGTGCTTAGTTAACCAAGTCTTTCTAGCTATTGCTTGAGATTACTGGGGACACAGAGGAGGGAACGAGTAAGGAAATGGGCTGCACAGGAGAAGATGTTTAATTCCACTAGACACTTCGTGTTTGTTTTTCAGGATTAGCTACTTGCCATAATCCTCTTGATTAAGGATTATGATTCCTGTAGAAGTATAATCCAGATGAGCCTCCCAGTAGATGATTGAATACCATGCCTGATTTACAATACAGTGTGAGTTGGTAATGGCCTTTCATGGGATGTTAATCCATACAAGTAAAGGCTAGTAATATGTGTATGACATTCCCTACAGCTAGCATTTGTAGATAGGGTTGAGGGGAATTGATTGATCAGTAGCAAATTGAATTTCAGATTAGAGTGTGAGTAGTTCACCCATCTTCGAAGCATCTGACGAAGTGGGATTTTCTCCCACGAAAGCTCATGCGAAAAATAAATCTGTTAGTCTTAAAGTGCCACACAACTGCTTGTTTTTTTAAGAATCATAAACCAAGGAGAGGAGGGTGCTCAAGTGAGCTTCAAGAGTGTGAAGGAGTCTGAGGAATTCTCATGACGAACCACCATCTGGAACAGAAGACTGACTGCCCCGCCACTGTGCACGGACTGGGAGGAAGATGCACTGATGTCTTGTACTTGGACCATAAGGCTTAGCTGGGAAGTTAATAGGAATATAGTTGACTTACATAATTCTGTGAAGGAGGTTGAAGATTTAAAGAGAAGTTTTTGTACTGACTTTGAAATGTGAGCTAGATGGGATGAAATTTTCTTTCTTCTCTGTGCAAGAGTGCTGAACATAACATTTGAAAAATAAGCAACACCCCTACGTTTCAGAAAGCTGAATAAAATAGTCAGTGTATTCAAATGGCAAAAAAGCTAAGAGTCTAATGGGACACCTTAACATCCCCTAGGGCTGAGAGGTTGGCTGCCTGTCTGCTCTTAGGTGCCTCTCTGCTTTTGGAGAATCTGTAGGTTTGAAATTCCTGAATTCACTCAGTGGATTAAAATAGCGAAAACACAAATTCAGATACGAGAGGCAAGGGCCTTCTCCTTATGGATTAAGTAGCCTGTAGTAAAATAAATCTTTTGACTCACATGTGGGCCAGTGGGCCCAGCTAGAGAGAACAAGTGCTCCCCTGTGCACCCAGAGATTGTAATGATCTGGGAGAATATTCATACCCAGTCATCGAAACTTAGCTGACTCCACTTTACCCAAATGTCAGATTTATTTAAGAATAATTTATTTTACAACCTTAGAAGAAGTTCAGCCACTTTCCGGAAGAATATCCCTATTTACCGAGTATAAGCAGTTCCCATATTTGGCTCATCTACTACACAATAAAAAGCCATTTATAGTGACATAGCTTTTCAGTTTTCCTTCAGAGGAATAGATCTGTTACTAAAAATGCTCTCTTGATCCACGATAACACGCGCTGCAGTGTGGCAACACCCTTTAAAATGAGCATCTGCTACATGACCAAATTCCCAAGGCATGAAAAGGGTGAAATACAATAGAACACTTACTTGATAGAGATTATTTCTGACTGAACATCATCTGTGAGCCAGCAGAAAATATTTTTCTCTGGTGGTCTTCCCAAACGAATACCTGCTGAAAAAACCCAATCTGTTTAAACCCATTTATAGCATCCATTTATTATTTTACCAACAACTTTTCAGAATACAGCAGGATCCTCTTATGTGAATGAGTCTTAGTTTACTGTTTCCTAAATTAGTGTTTGAAAACAGGACATAGTCTAATGTTCTTGTAGTAGGGATTGTTATGGGAAGTAAATTTGCTAAGGGTTTAAAGGGAACTTTGCCTAGTGTTTTGAATGACACTGTGCTGAGCTCTGATCCTGCCTTGCAGCAAACTCTCATGTGCCCTTGGACAACTTGCTCTCTGTGCATCAAGTTACCCATCAGTTAAAATGGGCGCAATATTCTTCTCCATCACAGTGTTCTGAGGTGTGCTGTCTTTGAGACTCATGGTGACTGGAGGGGGTCTATAAACATGCAAAGTATTAACATAAATGTTAAGACTAGAAGGGGCCCATATTCTGATTAGCCTGTCTCTTTGTGACTGCATGGCACAAGCCGACATGGTAATTCTTGCACTAACTTCAATGATGGTGGTTGAACTAGCGTGCATTGTACTGCTCTCATTCTAATTTTTATTTTAAGTTCTTTAAAATGCCCTTCAATTTATTTCACTGCTTCCTCAGAGTTAGTTCAAAGAGGGCTCTTGCCCCTTCTTTTATTCTTTCTCTGCCAACACGTTTGCTGTCACCTCTTTGATACCCCCAAAATATATAACGCTCTCTCTCTGTCTTTGGTAAGCATCAATATTCCAATGGTTTGTGTCTGTATGTGGCTCTGTCTGTGAGCGTACTCCCCTGCTAGGCAGTTGTCCATTATAATGAAATGTAAAAAGGGGAAAAAATAATAATAGAGGCAGAGGAGTGTAATGTTATGGCTTGGTTTGACAGGGCCTCCTGTTGCTACAGCCGCCTGTGCCAGCCATGGTCTAGATTAATCTGTATTCCAATACACCACTACTGAAGTCAGGATAGATCTAATTAGGGTATTTTAAGCACTGCTTGCATCCTAAATCTTCCACGTCTGTCTGTGTAGGGAGGAGTAGGGAAAGCTGTGAGGTGCTAAAGTGACATCGGACTGAGAAGGATCTCTGGTGCAGTAGAGAGCATGTGCCATATGTGACCTACCTAGAACAAAGAAAGACTAACGAGCATTGTGTGTTGCTCAGAAGCAAAGGCAAGTCATGGCATTGCTTAGGACTGCAGCAGTTCGTTACGGCGGCGAAGTCAGCATTATCTGCTAGGGTGGAGTACGGTTGACATAATCCAAAGGAGAAGTTTCTGGTGGCCATCTCTGCCTTTCATGCATGCATGTCTTTCCAGACCCAAAGCAGGTGTCACTCTAGGAAGAAAGGTGTTTTCTTACCACATATTAACTAACACATGTTAGTTTTATTCAGGACACGACTGTTGGTAGGTTTGATATGTTCGCAAATTGAACTAAACTGTAGAAGGATGCCTACTGTTTATCTGCTGTCAGGCTGTGTCTTCATTAAGATTTGTCCTGGTTTTTTTTTTATAATGGGATGGCTAATAAATGGTAAGGACACAGCTTTCTTCCTAGTGAAGGCAAGGCCTTTGTGGGGCTGGGTTTGACGCTTCTTCAAAAGAGAAGCATCTAGGCCTGTCTTGTGAGGTGACTGTTATGTGTGGGGCTTTGACCTCTAGCCTTTTCCATTTCCCTCTCTGAGTAACATTTTCCATGCCATTACAATGAACTTTGGTTGTGACTTTGCAAAGCTTCCAGATGACAGTGCCAGCATTCTTGGAGTTGATTGAGCTGCCTAAGGTGTAGCCCGAGGGCCGGATGTGATCCATGGAATGGTAGGGTATGGTTTGTAGGTGTAGGAGGCGAACAAGGCTAATCTGCTGCAGGTTTCTTGTTGGACTCAAAGCAGCAGCTGTTTCTAGTCATTCCTCAAGGAGGAGCCAAGTGTGGAAAAATACAATGATTATGCACATTTGCATGCATCTGTGAGTGATGTACAGTATTGCAGGCTGCAGGTTCCTGGGAAGCCGTGAATGTATCCAGAAATGTACATGTTTGGGCTAGTCTTTTTCATTAGTCTTGCGGGCATCTTGTTTTCATTAAGAAATTGATTCAGCCAAGTTTCATGGCAAGTTAGGATTAAGATAAACCAAGAGTTGTCTGCAGCAGTTCAATTAACCATGTTCCTGCCCTGCACTGCCCAAAGGTATTGGTACTGATTGGGCAGTAAGGTGCTTTTGAACTTGTTCATAGGAAATAGGCCAAGCAGGTGAAGACCTCTCCTTTGGCTTAGACTTGGAGAATAATTATATCATCATTTGGGAAGAGAAATTAAATATAGAGGGCTAGATCCTGCCTGTACTATTTGGCATAATGCTTAGTGCTAAAAATGGGCACATGGACAGCAATGAGACTGCACTCAGCAGTAAGTGTTTGTATGAGTGGGCTCATTGTTTTTGCCTATGTGTAGTATTATAAAATAGGACTTCACATCCATGTGTCTGTAGAACGTGCTAGTGAAAATGGACAGGATAGGTGGAGCATCCAAAGAATAATCACTGAAGTGTTCTTTAAGGTGACTCTGTGTCCTAGGAGCTCTCTGTAACTTCGGTGAGTGAAAAGGTCTGTGAAGGGTCCTAGTATGTAACCAGCTGAATCTGAGTCTGAAGTGAGGTCCTGTAGCTAAATGTAGATGTCTGTATTCTTGAAATAATCAGCTTGGTGTTCAGTTACTAACTACAGATTGTAAAAAGGGAGGGGAGGAAGGTGATGCGCCAGAGAGTCAAGCTGGTGCCTGGGAGCAGGACTGGGGGTGGGTCCTTATTTTTAAAAAAATCTAGTAGCTCTACAACAGGGTTGGAGCAACTTCTTACTCCACTGGGAGCCCCACTAGGAGCCTTCTTTCATTCTGACTTCAGCCGCTCAGCAGGTGAACTCAGGCATGCTGAAAATGCTGGCTTTCTTCCAAGCCAGCAGAACAAACTGCTAGGACATTTACAGTTTTTTGAACATCATTTCATTGTAAGAAAATGTGGGTTCGATAGTACTTGGGGTTTTCTGTAATCGAGTTTTTGCCCAGACACCTAATCTGATATAGCGTGCGGGCCATAGTTACTTCCTGCTATCCTGAAGGCCCCTCTGTGGTGAGCCTGTATTCACACAGGCTGCATTCACATATCCATAGCCATCTTTCACCTCCATTTTATCATGTCGAAATGACAGAGCAGCTGAATGGTGCTGGCCACCAGATAAACCTGTTATCTCCTCTGCTCTTCCTGCCAGCAGCTCTCCTCATCTCCTTGGTGCATGAAAAATTGACACCACCTCAGGCAGAAATCTGTTCCTGAGGAAGCTACATTTATTAGTAGCTAATGAAATCGTGTGTATATACTATTTGGTTATTGTTTTGCTGCCCTTATGTAGCACACAGATAACCTGTGGTGCAAAGGGGGCAGACCCACAATTGGGACGTGACACATTTGTTGCTTAGATGGCTTCAGCCTTTTAATGAAAAGATGAGCTGTCCATTTATTTGACAGTCCCATGCAAACAGGTAAATATCATTTGTTCTTTGTACACTGGTGCAAATGAGCAACGTTTCTCTTGGCTGCAGGCTAGACAGAATTGTGGAAATGCACCTTAATCTGGTTTGATGGCAATGAGAAGATGATCCCTTTTCTCTGTATATTGCATTTTCTTCTGTGAAAATAACAAACCTTGACACCCCTCCTCTACCTCCCATCAGTGAGGCAAAGGAGAGAGTTTTGCAGCCACTATTTCTCATCAATCTTAATCAGCAAGATTAAAGCAAAGACATTATTGAGAAGTTCCAGCTCAGAATACATTGAAATGTATGAAACCTGAGAGTCTCTACTTAATGCATACTTGAACACGGAATAGCAAATGACTCAGTGAGGGAAAGAAGGTGACGGCTGTCATTTGCTCTGTGACTTTGTGCTTGGTTTTGCCTGCCCTTGTTTAAATGTTGCCCCTTTGCTGCACTGCCCCATATCTGACCTTGGCATAAACTCTGCAGATGATTTGCACCTCCTGCAGTGACCACGCCTTTGGGCGAGGGATGCAGAGAGTGTGAGTCAATGCTGTGTGTAGCCCACTGCAATTGTTTTCACAGCCTTTGTGAGTCTCTGTGTTTCCTTCTCCACCCACCTTTGAGCCCCAAAATAAATGTGGATCCAGGCTCCAGCAGCACGACTGTCTGCCACTGTCAGTGTGTTAATGGGTGAAACAAAGGATGGCCAAGATATAGGAGCCAAGAAAAGCCTTAAAAATCCGAGAACATGGCCAGAAAGGAACAGAGATGTTTAATTCATATTTCATTTGGAACAGATTTAAAACCATCTAGAGGCATGGGCTGTCTTTCAGGCAGGTACATAGGAGGGTGACCAGTGTCATGGAGCCCAGAAGGCACTCTTGGATCCCCTCTGTTCACAGCTTCCAGGACTCTGCTACGGTGGAGCCTTCTCCCGTCCAGCACCCAGGTCTCCACGCTGCCTGTAGCCAGCTCCCAAATCCGACCCTTGATCTCTCTGGTCTCCCGGGGTGGGGTGGGGGGTGTCCTTCCTCCGGGTAGGGTCCCGGCTGTCCCAATCAGCAGTGGCACTTGGCCAGTGTAGAAGTCAGAGGGTTTATTAGCAATCCAGTTTACGTGACAGCTAGGACAGTTGGCTTTCAGATTAACCAGGAGGCATAGAAGTAGCTCCCCCCCCCCCCCCCCAGCAAGCCCCCGGAGATCCTGCCTCTCTGAGCCCTGTTTCCCTACTGCCCTCCTCTCAGCCCTTTGGTCTCTTCCCAGCCAGCAGCCCTGGCCCTGGTCTAAACCAGCCACAACCTGTGTCACCCACAGGGGTCCAGGTCAGGTCTGTCTAATGCCACTCCCTCCCCCCCGTGGTTCCTATAGTTATCACACCCCCATGCCCCATCACCAAATTATAGGAGCAGAAAAGAAGAACATTTGGGTTGTCGCCCCTGGCATCCCACAGAAGCCCAAGAGGTTTCTTACTTCATCACAACCGGATACCAAGTGTGAAAAATTCAGACAAAATGAGGGGTAATAGGCACCTAGATAGGAAAAAGCCCCAAATATTGGGACTGCCTGTATGCACTTGGGACAGCTGGTCACCCTAGTATATACTGAGTAGTTAGACACCCACATGAAGTAAACTGTGAACACAATAAGGAAAGCCCAGTGAAGGTCAGTCTGACAAAATAAAGCTCTGTGTGAGAACAGACGCTGCCTCGAAAGAGTCTAAGGAAAGGGGGGAGCCAGTGCAGAGTCTTTCTTTTCTACTTAATTTAGCTCCTGGGGGGCCTTGAAAACCAGCACTGGGGAGTCGCATCACACCCTATAAGCAAAGAGACGTAGAACAGAGTTTTCACCTTTCTGTGTGATGCTGAGGGATCTGGATTCCCGTGAAGAGGGCCCAGTGCTTTGCAAAGTCAGGCCCTTGGAGAGTGATTGCCGCCTGTTCCGTTAACACAGATCCTGCAAGGCGATTCTGCTCTGGAGTGTGACAGAGAAGAGCTTCTGAGGGAAATTTGTGAAGAAAAAATTATGTGGTGCACACCATGCTGTTGCTTCACTGAAAACCTCTTCTTCCTTTGGCTTGGGGGAATAGCATTTTATTGTCTAGTTGTTTGTAAAGACAATGCTTGAAGCTATGACCTGCCTCACGAAAGAAAAGAATCAGTACAGATTCGAGGCCCTTAGTTCAAGTGCCCTGAATTTCAGACTCTGAAGTTTGGGGGGGGCGGGCAAATATGAACCTGGGTTGGCTCTTGTGCTCTTGCCCAATTAAAATTTTACTGTTTCGGGGTTTGTTCAGTGTAAATGTTGACCCATAAGTGGAATCTAGATCTCTGTTGAGCAGGTTTATTTGTTCATTATTTCCTTGTTTGTTGTGCTGAATTTGTATGCAGTACACAGGATTTTCTGTAAATAAGAGGTTTGTTTGAAGATTTTGCTCTAGCTAACACCAATTAAATCTCTGCAGGAGCTGTGTTCTGGCTTGCTTATTCCTTTCTTGAGCTATCTTGTTCTAACTGCCTGCCTGCCTGCTTGGGAACATGATGGTCACACAAACAGTGCCAGCTTCTGAATCAGGGGTCTCAAACACACAGCCCGTGGGCCCGCAGCAACACTATTGTTACTGATATTTGTAATATCGTTGCATGAAGAAGTTTCACCGGTGCAGCCACAGGCTAACACACTAGTCCTCATGTGGCCCTTATGGTCATTTGAGTTTGAGACCCCTGTTCTGAATGGTCCCTGGTTTGGGTCCAGTATAGTAGTTCACCATGAAAAAAACCAACTATGTTGTAAGCTCAGTTAGCTTACCTCAGCCAAGGGAGTGAAACTGATCAGGAGTTTGGGCTGGCTTTTAAAATGTCCCATTTGTCAGGGCTGCAATTATCAGCAAGAAGATTCCAAAAGAGGTTGGAAATAACACAGAACACTTGATAAAAGCCTGCAGAGCTCTGACTTCCAACTTTCAGCTCAGAATACATAAGACACCTCCGTACCCATTCTTGCAAGAGCTTCTCCATTTGTTTATAGCCACATCCAGGTCACCCATGTGCTGGCCAGGGAATCCCTGCAACTGGAATTGAAGGTGTGCCTCTTTTATACCATGTCAAAGAGGAAATTGTCTGATATTCCTGACCTGTGTGCCACTTTCCTTCTTCACCAGAGCATGTCTGTTCAATCCTGGCTTCCCTTCTGCGGAATCTGAGAGGGCAGCAGAGAACACGGCTACTGAACAAATTCACAGAGAACGACAGCGAGAAGGTTAGTGTGCTGGACGTCCAACTGGGGTCGCTCTGTTGGAGTCCAGGGCAGGGGAGATGGTTAGAACTGGCCTGGTGCCAGAGCTTCATTGATCCAAAAAATGGATCTGTGTTACTAGGTCTGTGGGGATGGAAAATACCAAACCCTTCCAGTAGCGGTGCGTGTTGTGGGTGACCATCAGCATTACCCTGAGCATGTGAACAAGAACCACCAAGCCAGCGTCTGAGGATTCTCTGTAAGGCTTCAGCGCAAAGGTCGCCCTGCCCTTAAGGCTTAGATTGGTCCCCCATTCAGAACCCAGCCACAAACCTCCAAGTGCATTTAACATGCTGTCCTTCAGAACTGTGGGTCTTCTGTCTCCAGAAAGTCTCATACTGAAAGGCCGTGGCTAGTTACTTAATCCAGTACAAATGGAGAAGGCAGCCTTAGCCTCTAATCCCAAACTGTGGGGCACAGAGGAACATTTTGGGGAGCCGTGTGGCAGGACCCAGCCCAGCTCCAGTCCCTGTCCCATTTCTGTTCTGCTCTGCCATCACACCCTCTCTGCCCCCAGGCCAATTCCACCTCTGGCCCCAGCTCCTTAAGTTCTGTCACCAGCTGTGCCTTCGGCCCAAGCTGCTCTTCAGAGCCAGCTGTGCAGTTGAGGGTGAATGTAGGGGGTGCAGAGAGGTTTTGTTACAGGAAGGTTTTGGGCAGCATTGCCCTAATGTATAACAGTGGTTGGAGTGTTCGCAGCCTGGCTGGACAGACAGGCAGCTGAGGAAAGAGGAGGACCTCAGATCAGAGAAGTGGGCTGAGCTCATGACCTGGTTGCACACCTTCTAGTGGAAGCTGATCTGCTCATGTCATTCTCACTGGTATTTCAGTCTCCATCACTCACTTGTGCAGTGCTGGTCCCCACCTGTTCCCATGTCATTTGTTCCTGTGCCTGGCATTGCTGTGAGTGGCTTTGTGAGGAGGAACAGTGGAGTAGGAGGGTGGGACACTGTGTGGAGCGGGCCTCTCTTTGCTTAGGTACATGCCTCTTCTGCCTTTGCAGGTTGATAGGCTGATGGAACTGCATTTTAAATACCTGGATGCAATGCAGGTGGCTGACAAGAAGATTGAAGGAGAAAAACATGTATGTATGGCTTCCTGTGCGTTGTCAGCCCCTGTCTCTAATTCCTCTCCTTCCTCCCACTCTTAGCTCTCAGCAGTAGAGATGGTTTTTGAATGTCATGCACATAGTACGTTTTTTACTTGTCTTCCTCTGCTCACCCTCTTGCAAAGAGCTGAATTCCTGTCTGCCTGCAGGGGTGTTTCCTCTGACCAGGGTGGATATCCTTTGGGACAAGGTGGTGCACATGGGCACATTGCTGTTGGGCAAGGAAGACATGAATCTCTGTGTAAGCTGCAGATGTTTCTGTCTGATTCAGGCACAGCATCCAAATTGGTGAATACCAGCCAGATCACAGTGACTCCCTGAGGTCTGGCAACACAACAGGGCGGGAATCCTGCTGGTGCCTCCTTGGCTTCTTTTGTCACTGACACACACTGTGGCTCTGTAGGTCTGGGGGGCTCGTATTGTGTCAGCAATGAAAGGTAGTGACAGGTGTTCTGCTTGCTGGGAGAATGCATGTTGTTTCTGACAATTCAAACAGAGCAAGAGATTTCTGGCTTAGCCAACCCTGGCCACTATACTAAGCATTTGTTCCCGTGCTGAGATTGCACATTGAGTCCTCTCTTGCTGTGGTTTCCTCTGCCTCTTTGCCAGAGTGTGCTGTGTCTGAGAGACTTCATTTAGCAAAGTTTCTGCTCCTAGACTCTTTTCTTTCTACTGGGTTTTTAAAAGCTCCATGTCTGCTTTAGATTACTGTCTCTCTAAAGCAGGGATTCTCGGCCAATGTGTCAGGACCCATCACTGTGTTGGCACACAGTGGTAAGTGTGTTGCGGAGAACTGGGAAGATAGCTGGATTTGGCCTGCAGGGGATGGGCTGGTGCGTTCTGTAGGGTTGCAACACGGCACCAAGTTTGTTGCGACCCGCAAAAGGTTGAGAACCACAACTCTAAAGCAGGGGTCTCAAACTGAAATCACCACAAGGGCCACATGAGGACTAGTACGTTAGCCCAAGGGCCGCACCACTGAAACCTTTGCATACAACAATATTGCAAATATCAGTAACAGCCATGTTGTTGTGGGTGCAGGCAATAGCTTTAGGGGCCTCATGCAGCCCGCAGGCCACGCGTTTGAGACCCCTGCTCTAATGTGTGCCCAGCTTTCCCTTCCTTCCCATTACCCTGTAACTTCTACTGGTCTGTTTGTCGTGGTGCTGTGCAAATGACAGCCTTTTCTTCCAGCTCAACTACAGCTACACCATTGTTTCCAACTCTGTAAAGCGGCATTTTTCTGTTCTGCCTCATTAGCCACCTTAAGACTGGCTCCTTCCCAGTGTTCAGACAGCTACTGCTAGCCAGGCAGCAGCCTGACTTCTTCAGGCAGGGTGAGCAGGATGGTCAGGGTGTTCCATCTGAGGAGTGAGGCTAGAACCGGCTTGTAAAATCATGCTGTGGCCTACTAGGTTGGGTTGGCTGCTCTGCCGCAGCTGTGTAGCAGGCTTCTTTGGAGGAAGTTCTTGCCCTCCATGGCTGGGAAGCTGTGATAGCAAAAACCTGGAACAGCAGGGGCATTAAAGGCAACTACAAGTAGCTTGGCTGTGTTCCCACTTTGTGCAGGGTCTGGGTGGAAAGGGCTTTGGCTGGATTGATCTGATTGCGTGTGTATTTGCCTACTGCAGAAACAGTGATTGTGTGCATTGACTTTCACTAGTCTAGTTACTGGGACGCTGTGATGGAGAGCCCCAGAAAAGCACTCTTGGGTCCCCTCTGTTCAAAGCCAATCAGGACTCTGCTATGGTGGAGCTTTCTCCTGTCAAGCAGCCGGGTCTCCACACTACCTGTAGCCAGCTCCCAAATCCCGGCTCAGAGGGTCCGACCCTTGTTCTATCTGGTCTTCCTGGGGGGTTCCTTCCTTCAGGAAGATCCCGGCCATCCCAATCAGCAGTGACACTCAGCCAGTGCAGAAGTCAGGGGGTTCATTAGCAATCCAGTTTGCACAGCAGCTAGGATAGTTGGCTTTCAGATTAACCAGGAGGCATAACAGTAAACCCCTGGAGGAGCCCCCGGAGATCCTGCCTCTCTGAGCCCCATTTCCCTACTACCCTCTCCTCCTCTCTCAGCCCTTTGTTCTCCTCTCCAGCCAGCCACCCTGGCCCTGGTCTAAACCAGCCACAACCTGTGTCACCCCCAGGGGGTCCAGGTCAGGTCTGTCTAAAGCCCCTCCCCCCCAGTGGTTCCCATAGTTATCACACCCCCCTTGTCCCATCTCCAGAATACATGTGTCCCATCACCAAAGTACAGGAACAGAAAAGAACATTTGGGTTATTGCCCCTGGCATCCCACAGTAGCCCGAGAGTTTTTCTTGATCACAGACACAGATGGGGAAGAACGTGAAATGCAGTGTGACAGTTACATGGTAATATTCAAAGCCTCCTTCCCGCCCTTTAGTTCTGATCAGCTGTAAGGGAGCTTTTATCCACATTAGATGGGGCTGTAGCCAAAGGCTTGTCTTTGCTCTAAATATCAACAGTGAATTGTTTTGAATGACACGAGCTTTGGTACCATATAATATTTTCTTGGAACTGAAGCTGGAACAGACTTTTCTGAAAGAGAGAATGAGCAGTAGGAGTCAGGAAGCAGCTTGCAGAGCTGTTAGTGAGTTTGGCCAGCTTCCCACAAGATTATCTGTATCAACGCTGAAGAGGGTGTGAAACTGATTAGCACTGGCGGAGAGTAATCATGGCCTGGGCTCTCCCCAGCTCATGAGCTGACTCTGTGCAACTGGCTGCAAACCCCCCATTGGTCTCTGACAAACATCTGGCTCCTCAATGTTCCAGCCAGTGCACTGGGGACTGGCAAACATTTGGAGGGCACTCAATCTCAGCAGCTTTCAGGGCTGCTGAGAAAGCTGTGGGGTGAGTGACGAACTGAGTCACGCCCGCCGCCAGCATTCACACTCCATATGGACAGCTGCTGCTTCCGAAATGAACAGAGGCCTGGAGCAAAACAGCATTATCCCTTCCTTCCCTGCCCTTCCCATTTCTCCTGTTCATATCAGAGGGAGAAATGATTTATTCCATGCAGGTTAGTTTGTGGGTAGGTTTTAGAGCTCAGAGAGCAGGGCTAAGTGTGCAGTTTGGAGCATAGCTGGGTGTGGGCAGCTGATGTTTGAAGGTCTTTTCCTCCCCTCCTCCCATAGTGCAGTTTGCTATTTATATAGCATCTTTCATCCAAAAAGATCACAAAGCACTTCAGAAATTTTACATCTACAGAATCCCTTTAGCCCTCGATGTGAGGGCAGCCTCAGCTAGCATATGGTATGTAGAGAGAGGAGAATTTGGGACCCAAAACACTGGGGAGGGGGAGCATTTCTTCACTGAAGTGTTCTTCAGTATCTGCAGCTGAACTGCATAGCACTGCTTCACTTACATGTAAATGATCAGAGGCTGAGCTGACCCTTGCAGGGGATTTAACTATTTCACCCCTGAGTTTTGATCTGCTCCCTTTAATGCCTCATTTCTGACCAGTACTCCCTGCTGTTCCAGGCCTGTGCCTCCTGCATAGAGCTCAGTGGCTCTAGGTAGCCTTGAGAACTCAGAGCTCAGTGTGCTTCTGACAGATCTGTCCTACCTGTGTCATGCCTGGCTGTCTTTGCTGCCTCTCTTCCCTTGTTTGGGTGCACAGGTAACATGGACAACCTGGCAGCTCAGATTCTCTTTTAACCAAGTGGTGCTGGAAATGTTGCACCCTCCCTGCAGTTTCCTCTCAGTCCCACTTGTGAAGTTAGGAATGGTTGGAAGGAAGGGTTTTCTCTTACCATGCCTCCCCTAGCTCTAGCAGCTTTTGGGAGAGAGCAGAAATTCTCCATATACTTCAGCTCCCTGCAGCACTCTCAAAGCCCTTTACAGGTATTAAGTTACCCTGCATATCATCCCTTATGGGTTCTGCATCCAGAGGCAGAAGCTTACACCTGTTTGAGGCTGGCAGGCAGGAGAACCTGCAAAAACGATGTCCCGTGGTAAGAGCTGTGGTGGACTGGGTTCAGTTTCTGCTGTGCCACAAACATCTTGTGTGTCCCCACACAAGCTGTTCAGTCTCTCTGGGCCTCAGTTCTCCTCTGTATAATGGGAGTAATAGCCCTGAGCTGCCTCACAACCCAGCAAATTAAAGATTGTTAATTGTTTGGATCTGTGGTGATGGGTGCCTTAGAAGTACTAACAGAGGTTTTTAGCATCCTCCAGTTCTTCTTTGAGTGCTGCTTGGATGCATTCAGTAATAGGTGTCTCTGTGCCGGATTGGCTGGAAAAACTTTTGTTCTAGCCTGTCAGGAGAGGGCGGGTGGCCTCCACCCCTCGTGCCACCTCGTGGCTATATATATGGCTGCCTCCCGACCCCTCCTCAGTTTAATTTCTTCCGCCTTGAGCGTCGGATTTAGAACGTCCGCTCCTTGTGAATCGCAAGCAGCCTGTCATCCTTTCTACGAGCTTTTTGCCCGACTAGGAGCATCTCTTCATGGATTTAACTCCACCACAAGAGTCCTCCACCATTGGGCCAGAACATCTTGCAATCATGCCAGGGTTTAAACCCTGTGCTGAGTGCAGCAAGGCCTTCCCCCAGGACAGTCCCCATGGGAAGTGCCTCAGGTGCCTGGGCAAAAGACCACATGGTCTCATCCTGTTCCATATGTCTCTCCTTCAAACCCTGAACCATCAAGGAGAGGGAACAATGGCACTGTGCCCTAGCGTCTGAGGAGGTCCAGCACTCTTCACCCAAGGCTTCGGGTTCCCACCCGGCACCGAGACCCAACTCAGCACTGGAGCCTACGTGGCACCATACCACCAGTAGCTGCCACCGCCACTGCACAACCTTGGTGCCAACTCCGGCACCCCAGTGCCCCGGCACCTTGGTACTGCTCAAGGTCGCCCTTGGGTAGCCGGGTACCGCTGGTAGCCGGATTGCCCCGGCGCTGCTCCCCATCATCTCTGGCGCCAATGGCCCGGTCCAGTCCAGCCTCATTGGTGCCGAGCTCACCCCGGCACCGGCCATATTCACCCTCGGCACCGCAGGCTCACCATAGGCCGGTGCCGCAGGAGCAGGAGTTCTCCTGCCCAGGCAGTCCCCTTTCTCAGGGCGAGGACTTGTCATGGAGCTGCACGGAGTCGCTCCTCGTGCCGTCATCCCCAGAAGCGGTGGAGGCTCCTCGAGCCCTCCTCTTGCTCCCCACACCTCCTGCCCCAATCCCAACCAGAAGGGGTAAACCGGCCTTCATATCTAAGGCCTGGATCCACCGTGGGTGTTCACCCTCACCATTTAGTCCCCTGTCTTCCACTCCAGTGGAGGCTGGCACCCTAGAACCATCCCCGCAACAACACACCACCCTGCCATCGCCGGTACCACCCCAGAAGTCTTGGTCCCCTTCCCCTGCTTCCAGTCCAGAGGAAGGACCTTCAAGGGGCTCTAAGTGGCCTTGGCACCGCACATCGGCCCCGTCACTGTTTCGCTTCAGGCTGCAGGAATGGTCCGCTTGAGAGACTCCCTCCCCACCACGGCGAGGTCCCGGTACTGCCCTCTCTCTGGCACCGGGGTCTTATATGGGAAATCTATCGGCACATTTCAATCTGTTGCGCTGGGCCATGGCCCACCTGAGCATGGAGGTGCAGTTCTTGAGTCTCCCTCTGGATACCCTCTTCGGGCCAGCCTTCACCTCGACGGAACCCTTGACAGTCCTGCCCCACCCAAGCGTCTGGGACCTCCCCTGTTTCCAGTGGCAGAGCCCAAGTTCTATTGCCCCGGTTTTGGACATGGCGGGCATTAAATATTGGGTTTCCGAATCAGAATTTCTCTCTCTCGCCGGTCACCTGGTCCCCACAAAGGACATGGTGCAAATGGCACTAGGCCCGGGGGAGCCCCCCAGTGACCCCCTCCCATCCTCCAGGGAACTGGACCTTTTGGGCCGTAAGGTCTACTCCTCATTGGCTTTTCAAACTGCAAGTGGCAAACAGCCAAGCCATAACCAACAGATACTTGCTTGATGTGTGGGAGTCAATCGTGAAGTTTTGACGCATGCTCCCACCTGAGGCCAGAGAAGAGTATGATGCCTTTCTTGAGGAAGGCAACATAATATCTCAAGACCTCCTCCTTTCGGCACGCGACGCAGTGGACACAGCCGCTCGCACCATGGCCTCGGCGGTAACTATCCGCTGGCTGGCCTGGCTTAGGGAGGCTAGAGCGCCCCCTAATGCGCAGCAAGCGGTCCTCGATCTGCCCTTTGAAGGGGACGCCTTGTTTCTCTCAACACTATCTGTGGTGGGCACCGTGCGAGAACCCCGGGGAGAGGCCAAATACTTTGGCCTGCTTCCTCCCGGGCGCACCCCTCCCACTTAATCTTCTGGGACATTGCCCCATTCCCCAAATTCCCACTCATCTCTACTATAGTGGGAACAGAGGAAACTTCCTCCCACCGCCATCATCCGCTGCAAAGGCTGAGACCCCTTCTTCCTCTCTCCCGCAGGGAAGGGACCCACCCAACTCACTGCCACCCCACTGTTGAACCTCAGGGAGTAAAGGCTTCAGGGCATCACCGCAGTAGATGGTTGGCACCCTCTTCCTCCCCTCGAAGGGGAATGGGGTTTGGTGGGAACCATGGCCCCCCCCTTTTTTCTATTTGCTACTGTGTCCACAGGCATCCAGCCCCGACCGGGGTTTCTTTCCTTTGATCTTGGGTGGTATGGGCCTTGCCAAGACAAAGACGCCCCCCTGCCTGCACTGATGGTACCTTGGTACTGTGGTCCAACCCCACACTCCTCAGTAGTGGCTACCTCGAGCACTCATAGGGAATCCGCCCCTCCCTCTCTCCTTCCCCGGGTATCCTTCAGCCCTGCGTCATTTGCACCAACGCTCTTGCCGGGGATGAGAAGCGCATCTTGTAGTAGCCCCAGCCTTGGCTGTAGAGGCTCCGAGACGTGCATACTCGGCGCTCACTCGGCCGCAGGACCACTCCTGTGACCCTGATGCCCTCCATCAGGTAGGCCATCTCAATTCCCGGTCGGGGGGGGGGTGGGGTACCGTCGGCATGATGAGTAACCAGCCTTTTGTGGGCCCGACACTCCAACTCGATGAGAACCACCTCCTACTCATCAAGTGGGATGCGTTAGCATAGTCATGGCGGATCTTAGCCTTCGGGGGGGGCCAAGGTGAACGGCCCACGCTTTCCACTCCACACTCTCCCTTCCTCATGGAAACTAGGGCTCCACACACCCCTTGCCCTGCGTATAATCTCAGTGGTTGCCAGGGCACCTACCCTAGGAGCCCTCTTCCTAGGCTCACCTCACAAAACAGTGGTCAGTTCTTCTCATACTCTCTTTGCTTGCGAAGCAGGGACCTAGTATACCCTACTGGAACCCCCAGATCGGGGAACCTAAGGGATGGTGCCAACATCGCATCCCCATGGAAGGGAAACAGCAGTGAGATACCTTGTCGGGGTCTTTCCATATCAGCGTTGTCCTCTGTGGCACCAGCTCCCATCATATCCAGGCCGGAGGCCACATTCCAAGCAGAGGGGATCTTTGCCAAGGGACTTGTAGCTGCCTTCTCTGCCCCTCGGTCATGTACCCTGGCAGGGGGTGCCCCCTTCCCCCCTTGGGGTCTTCTCACTTCATCTGCTTGGGGACCTACAGCTCTACTGCAGGGTCAACCCCACGTGTAGTGGTGGCGCCTCAGTAGGACTGCTGTTTCTCCTCAATTCTTGAGGAACCATTGACATACGCTGCCTATCCATTTATTTGATGAACAGAGGAAAACAATCTAGAGCCCTGCTTCCCGCAATATTCAGGAATTTAGGGGTTGTACCTCCCTCAAAATCGCCTTTTGACTTCTTGGCTGGGAATAATACTTCGTTTTGGTTCTCTAACCCCAAAGTACCCTTGAGATAACACGGTTGTCACTCTGCAGGTAGATTCATTTCCTAGGTGGTAGGAAAATGAACCCTCCTTCCTTGGCGACCATATTTTTGTGGACAACCCTGTATCCAGGAGCTTCCCCTGGTGCTTACATTGGCGTGGCGTAGCAGTAGCACTATCCCGCCTGGGAATGCTATAGGCACTCGAGACCATGACCTTATACAGCACCTCTACGAGCCTGTTGGCCCCCTTCGATTGGGTGGCCAAGCGATAGCTGGTGTTATTCCATGTCTCTCTCCTCCCTCCCTCGTGTGGCCTTCGTGGTGGCCCTCATGATGCGAGAACCCACGAGATTATAGGCCAAAGTGGGCCTTCCCCATGAACTCTTATGCTACCGAGGTCCTTACAAGGACCAATCTGGTAGCGCTACCTCAGGCCACCATGCCACCATGTGGTGCTAGTGTCCTGGAGTTCCCCTCCTGTGAGAATCGGGTTCTTGGTACCTGACTTGGCTGGAAATGTGCACTTGCACACTAATTTGAATCTTATAGCCAGCATACCTTATGCCCCTCCGCACTGCTGAGCTTGGCCCTCAATATGCTGCCGTGAAGTGTCTCGCGAGACCCTTCTCGGTCATTCTCGGGGCTTCCACCCCCTTTACATTCCCATAACTTCACCCTCACTTGCATCAACCAGACCCGCTAGGACTGGTTGTGGCCAGGCCAAGGGATAAGGTTATTCCCCTGCGGCTACCTGCGTACCCCGCAGCCGACCAGATAAGTCCATGACTCTTTGGTTCCCAGCTTGGGCCTTGATGTGCTCAGTCCATGGAGTAAAACTTATCCCTCTCTTCGTTCTCGTGTGGGTCATGGTTATTATGGCTAACTCCGCACCTGTTGGCATCCAGCATTCTCCCACGAGGTCATGCTGCAAGGCCCTATGGCCAGACACTATCTTCTGGCTGTCATACCTCGTGCCATTCTACCTATATGGAGCATCTAAATGCAACCCTCTAGGTTCACGTTGCGTCATTTTATTCCTGTTATGGTGACCTTGGTCCGACCTGCTTATGCTCATATGTCTCGGCGGGTTCGGTCCTGCACCTGTCTTGGGTTGGCCCTCAGTTCTCAATTCTTCTGTGCCATGCCAAAGCCTGTTCGCCTCTCAACTCTGGCTAGGATCTTGTTGCTGGGCTTCTCCCATATGAGGCGTGTTGCTGTGCTGAAGGCAGAAGACCCAGCTCTACCCACCATCCATCAGCATGGCTAGTAGTCACCTATTACTGAATGCATCCGAGCAGCACTCGAAGAAGAACGGTGGGATTACTCACCAGTAACTGTCCTTCTTCGAGATGGGCTGCTCAGATCCATTCAGGTCCCTCCCCTCCATCCTTGCATCTGGAGTTGGCGACTCTAAGGAACTGAGGAGGGGTCGGGAGGTGTCCGTATATATAGCCACGGGGTGGCGCGAGGGGCGGAGGCCACCTGCCCTCTCCTGACAGGCTAGGACAAAAGTTTTTCCAGCCAGTCCGGAGCACCGGCACGGAGACACCTATTACTGAATGAATCCAAGCAGCCCATCTTGAAGAAGGACGGTTACTGGTGAGTAACCCACTGTTCCTGCGCCATGCTGTAAACAGCCCCAGTTTCCTCTCTGCCTTGTAGACGCAGGTTCTATGGAGCAATGTCCTTTCTCACTCCAGCATGGTGGGCACTGGGAAAGAGCCACAGGCAGTGTCCTAACTGCAGCTCTGATAACATTAAAGTAATTGGTCTTAAAGCTATACTGTAAGCTCATCTGGGCAGGACCACATCCTGAGATCTGAGGTCTTTCTAAAAGTTTCATACTTGCACCATAAAACTTCTCCTAGAAGATTTAATTCATGTGTGTGGGGGTTAGGCAAGGTCCTTTCAGCTCTGGATTCTTCGAATCTAGGAATCCTGGTTTATCCGTTTGCTTCATGGGCCATGGGTAGAACAGGACTGTCTGCATTGTCCTTAATCTGCTCAGGTGGCTTGCAGCTCTGTGTTAAGAAAGTGCTGTAATCAGATCTCAGACTGCAGGGTCTGGAAGGAATCCACCCTCGTTCACAATAGGCTGCTGCATTCTGGTTTTTTTCACTGCCTTCTCAGATATCAAAGGCTGGCCCCAGTTGGAGATGGGCACAGAACAGGATGGACAAGTGCTCTGAGGAAGCACAAAGAATGCTTACGGTTAGATGGGTCTCCAGCTTTGGGGTGAGAAAGGAATCTTCCCCCCCTCCTGTCCTGGTCACTGTGTGTGGTTTGCCTGTTAGGTTCCTATGGGCATCTCACCAAACAATTCCCCGCCATTGTGGGGACCTCAGGCATTTCTGGCTGTCTGGTCTCTCTTGTTCTCTGCCTGTGGACGGGACGGTTTAGGCTCTCGAGGACTGAAATGCTTGAGTCTAACTGAAGCCATAGGGCTGAGGCTTTGCTGTGATTCCATGTTTCGGGAAGCTTAGCCATCTTGGACTCTAGGTCAGTGGTTCCCAACCAGTGTGCTGGGGCACACTGGTGTGCCACGGCAACACCCAAAATGTGCCGTGAGCATCCCCGAGAGCTGGAGTTAAAGTTCCCTCCCTGCTCAGCCTAGCCACATGGGCTGTGCAGGGCTGAGAAAAGGCAGAGGTTAAAGTAAGAGGTAAGGCACTGGAACACAGTTCGGGGGCCTCCTATTTTTAGGCAGGCAGCATTCCAGCCCCCCTAAAAATAGATGATGGCATTGGAATGCAGAATTTCAGGGGTCCCCCTAAAAATAGGATGAGCAGCCGGAAAGCAGTGTTTCGGTGGCTCCACCTTAAACCCTGCTCCACCTTACGCCCAGCTAGCAGAGAGCTGGGGGAGGCTGGGAGTGTGTGACTCTCCCCCTGCAGGGCAGAGCAGCTTGTGTCCACCAGCCTGCAAACAGCCCAGGTAAGGGCTTTGAGGGGGAAGGCTGCTGAGAATTGTGTGGGGCTGGTGTGTGTGTGTGTGTGCGTGTAGCAGAGGTGGGTGGGAGTGGATGTATAGCAGAGGGTGTGTAGCTGGCGTTGTGGGGTGGCTGTTTGGTTTGGGCTAAGTGTAGCGGGGGGATGGGGTGGCTGGGGGGGGGATAGCTGGGGGCTGGAGGCCTAGTTCTGGTCCCTGCAGTTATGGGAGGGTCCATCACAGGCAACGGGGGCTGGGGGAGGGGAGGATGGTGTGAAGAAGTGGGAACCCTCTGCTAGGTTAATAAGGGAGGACACGGGTGTTGACCCTCTGCTAGGTTAATAAGGGAAGACACGGGTGTTGACCCTCTTTCTTTTCTATTCGGGTGATGGGACACAGGTGGGTGATGTGAAGTAGAGCCACTAGGGGGCACGGGGATAGTGTTTAGGGAGCCTGTACCTGGGGACCCCCTCCCACCGCTGGTCACACTGGATTCAGCTGGTTGGACCAGGGGGCGGAGAGGTGGGCAGAGCGAGGAGGGGAACAAAGGACCAAGGGGGAGGGAGGGTAGGAGGGAAATGGAGGGTCCAAGAGACAGGACCCTGCCCTGGGGTGTAGCCCTAATCCCCTGGGGGTTTCACTTCTGGTTGTTCTGAGGATGCTGATACCAACTGTCCTTGCTGCTGTATGAACTGGTTTGCTAATAAACCCTTTGATTGCCACACTGGCTGAGAGTCGCTGCTGACTGGGACGGCTGGGACCCTCCTGGAGGGAGGAAACCCCCTCCAAGGGAGACCAGCCAGAGCAAGGATTGGACCCTCTGAGCCTGGAGTTGGGAGCTGGCTACAGGTAGCGTGGAGACCCGGGTGCTGGACGGGAGGAGGCTCCACCGTAGCAGAGTCCTGACTGGCTGTGGACAGAGGGGATCCAAGAGGCTTGTCTGGGGTCTCCGTCACAGATGGGACCCACTGGGGTGGGAGGGAGTAGTAGTGGGGTGAGGATTTGCCCTGGGTGGCAGGGAGCCACTGTGGAGAAGGGGGAAGTGGGAGCTGTGCGATGCTCCCCTGTCCTACCTTCCCACTCCCCAGGTTCCCCCCCTGCCCCCCATACCACTCTTTTTCTCCCTTCCTCTCTCCTCTCTTGCCACCCTTTTGCTGTTCCTCACATGGTTCCCCTTGTCCTCTTTTGCCACCCCTGCCCTGCTCTGCTCTCCACACTCACTCCTGCCACTGCAAATTACTCCTGACCTCCCCTGTTTTGCCACCCCTGCTCTGCTACCCCTACTACTCCACATAGCAGTATTTCTGAAACACTGTGCCATGTTTCATGAATATTCATATTTAAAGTTAATTTGAATATGCATGAGCTTTTTAATGGTGGTGTGTGTCAAAAAATTTGAAGGTATCAAGGTGTGCCATGGCAGAGAAAAGGTTGGGAACCACTGCTCTAGATGGCTTCCTAGGCAGGCTTCACAGTAAGGGGTCCTGATCCCAGAAAACCTGGATTTACAGGTACCTATCCCCCAGCAGGTTCACTACTGCCTGGGCTGAGGTGAGTGAGCCTCCTGCCTGCTGAGGGAGGGAACATCATGGATAAAAGTCACATTGTGCAGGAAGCTTCTGAGGCTGACTTTGTGGAACAGAATTTGGCACACTTTGAGTCTTGCCTTCACAGTGTGCTTTCTACAGGGCTTTTCGTTACGTGATCAGGCGTGAGGAGTTAGCAGCATTTGCCTTGACAGCCATGTGTCCATGCGAGCTTCCCTTTCCAGCACTAGTGCTCAGCACTTTCTGGCCAAGTCTCTTGCGAACAAAGCCTGGACCGAGACAATGCCAGAGCCTTGGCTTGAGAGGAAAGCGTCTTATCTTTTCTTGAGTGTTTTAGTTCTTTCTGTAGGCAAGGGTGCAGAACCCCCTTGGCTCTCTGCTTCTCTAAAATGAGACGTAATTATATGCAGCAGCAACCACAGCAAGTTCTGAAAGGGGAGGAAAAGGGAAGAGATGGTTTAATATGTTATTTTAGTTCCATAGAAAATTATGCTCAGCAGGTTTACTCAATAAAACATTTCTTACCAGGTATTTGCACTATAATGACTTACAAATTACATGCTAATTGTGCTACAGTAAAGTCATTCCACCCTTGGAAGGAGAAGGTGGACTGAACTAGAATTGAAATACTATCCACAGATTTTGATAGCTTAAATGGGGATTTGTATTAGTTTGGCATTTGAGTTGAATTTGAATTGCATGGAACTGAATTGAGGGCAGAGGTAATGAGGGAGGTTACTATAAAGTATACGGACTGTGACTCTTCACTGGAGGGCATGTGGATTGCAGAATCTGGCTACGTTTGTATGGTCGCTTTTTGTTCTTGTGTGCTATTTCTTGTTTGTGTATTGTGTACTTCTTCAGATACAAGGCAAGAGGTTAAAGTGAGCTTTGTAAACTCCCTGGCTGGGTCACTGGGATGAGCCATGTTGAATGCCCCATCACCCTTCCCATTTCACAATCCAGAATTCACAGTAGCTGCAGCCTTATGTTTACTGAGTCAGTGGAGGTGTGAGGTATTGCAGCCATGACTGAGCTTCTCAGTGGTTGCAGACTGGCAGCTCAGTTTACAGATGCGCAAGTGTATCTCTGCATGGAGCCAGAAAGGAAGAAATGCAGTTGCTTTCTTGTGCACAGTTTTGAGTACTCAGCTGTCACCTTGACATGCCCTGGATGTAGCTTGCTGGCAAGAAAGCTGAAGGATCTGTGGCCCCAGGAAGAACTCAGTCCCATTTCTTCTGCATTCGTGGAACATGACGGCAAATCCAGTTATGAGGGAAGCTGCTGGGAGATTGTAGTGTCTGTTTTCACTGAGATGATATGATGCGTAGAACACAGTCTCAGAGCATCTTGGCATACTGTTCAAGAACCATGGCACAGACTTTGTGGAACAAGTCACTCTCCTTTGGGAACACTAAATGTGGCCTCCAGTACTGTTTGGACTCAGTATGAAGTTACCAGGGCCCTTCACTCTGTTCCTTTAAAATCCTTTGAAATTGCATCATTCTGTGAAGTGTCCAGTCTTGATCAGACTAAGATAAAAGATGTGATGTTTGCTTACATGTTTTAAAAAATCTATTGGGGAAAAAGGCACTGTAGGGGAAGCCTAGACTTTCATGGGACCAGCTTTGTACATATTAAAGAGAGTGCTCCTTTCACTTCACTCAACCTTAGAGTGTAGGTATTAGCTTCACAGCCCACTTTTAGATCAGAGTCTACACAAGGTACATGGGACTCCCCTTGGGTTTGTTGACTGCAGCAGCATGACTAGGGGCTATTGCAAGTGGAGGCATGGAATGCCAGGCCCTTACTTTTCCCTCTCTCCTTGGCTTTGTACACTGTTCCAAGTCACTGTATGATCGGGCTACTATGATTTGAGAACAAATTGCAAATCTTTTCCCTTGATCTTGGTTATTCCAGACTCTCTAGAGGCTGCTTGCTCCTCCAGCCAATCCCACATGCCTTTGTTCACTTCTCCAGCTAACGTGGACTCATCTGATTGTGCTGGGCTGGATCAAGTGTTTAATGAGGAGTGATTTGTTGGTAGATACCGAACTCGTACAACATGCTGAGAGCCTCGGTTGTTAAATCACCTCAAGAGTGTGGCAGGCATCCTTGTGCTTTGCCCTTCCCCCTCTCCCCACGGGAACCTATCCAGTACAGCAGAGTGAGGGGATGAGCAGCTGACGTTGGTGCAGGGTCCAAATAGCAGTTTTTGTGTCTGTGTCTGAAGTGATTTTAAATGTTCCAGCTCTCAGCGTTACATTTTTCTTAAACTGGTCAGTGCTGACACATATCTGGTCTACACTGGGAACTTACATCTGCATAGTTACATCTCAAGGGTGTGAAAGATCCATGAACCTTAAAATACATGGCGATGCTGACCTAACTCCTGGTGTAGACAGTGCTTGGTTGACGGAAGAATTCTTCAGTCAGCATAGCTCCCGCCTCTTGGGAAGGTAGATTCCTGTACTGATGGGAGAGCCCTCCTGTTGGCGTGGGTAGTGTCTACACTGCTGTGCTACAGCTGCCACAGTTTAAGTGTAGACATACCTGCAAGAGGGTGTAGTACGGTCTCAACTGGTGCTGTCAGCCTTTGCTTTCCTCGCCCGAGAGAGGGGAACTGATGTAGATGTGAGGAGAAGGGTGTAGAGCATTTCTTAAGCCCATTTCCCCTTGCTGTGCAGAGAAGGGTGATCTCTTTGTATTGCAGGCACAGGTCCGTCGTCATCTTTAGGTTTTGAGTCTCCACTTGACACCCCTAGACCTGTCACTTCTGCCTCATTAGTATGAGAAGAGCTCATTTTAGCTTCACAGAAGCCCATCTTCTTGCTGTCTTCTCCCATCAGCAAGGGGCATTTCCAGGCATATTGGTGGCAGATTAGAAATGGCATTTGAGTCTCTCTTGGAGGGTAGCAACTTGATGGCTCAGGGAGAGACAAAGGTGGCTCTTTGGTATTGCACTGTGAGATTAACATTTAGAGAGTGGTTGTAGTTCAAATAAACTGTAAAATAAATAAATAAAATAGCAGCTTAATGTTGTATGTATCTCCTTGCGAAGTGCCTCATGAGTTGTATCTGCTTAATTGACTGATAAACCACAATCATGCCTCACTATCATTGCAAGCCATTCTTCTTTGCTGCTGTCTGCCTGATCAGGAAAAGTCAGTGGAATGCCATTCCCCAGATCACTTGTTCTTGGTAGTGATGTGCTGTTTTTTTTTGTTTTGTTTTTTTTTAAAGAGAGAGATTTTTGAATATGGGACTTTTTTTTGAAATATCTCCATGAACAATGTGTGAAACTTGGTTTACTCACTCCCTTTGTATTCCTTCCCTCTGACTGTAAGGGGCTTGATTTCTTTCCAGGCTGGGGAAGGTAAACATAGCTGGGTATGACATATGCCTGTCTAGGTCAGTGTTTCTCAACCAGTGTGCCACGGCACATGGGCATGCCACAAAATTTTTTTGAAAATCTATTCAAAGAGCTCTGGATTGGCTCATGAACATTCATAAGTTCATTTGGAAACTACATGGTGGTGTGCCTCAAATTAATTAAAGGTAGCAAGGTGTGCCACAGCAGAGAAAATGTTGGGAACCACTAGTCTAGGTTATCAAGAAATGACTGGAACCAGCACTCTTGAATATTGTGTCCTGGAGCAACAACAGATGTCCCAAAGACTGAAGATTAGCTCTTAGTGACTGTAAACCAAGGAAGCTGACCGTGTGAACAGTGTGGCTGCATCTGGTGACAGAGGGGCCAAGTGTGAAGAAATGAGTTAGAGTGGCTGAGAGACTGATGAAACCCTGGAGGCTCAGTCGGAACGGGGGAGATGACCGTTCTGGTGGAATCTGACTTAAGCATGGCTTTACCCTTCTCAGCTGGATTCTCCCATGCTATAGTCTGCTGGCTAAAAGATGCTGGCCTCTTTGGTAAAGGCTGCTCTGTGTCATTGCAGACATTGGATGCATTGCTCCCTACAAGAACAAAATCTCTGTCAGGAATCTGAACATGCTTGGACTCCATGGAAAGCCTTGCTGAGAAATGGGGGCTGTAGTCCAAATGCCCAGCTTCGCAGTCATGTTGTCATTTGGCTTGCTGGAGTAAAAAGCTGTGCTTAGAGCTTCAGAGACTGATGGGGCCCTCACTGCCAAAGAGACTGTGTGCTGGGCCCCTGGAAAGCTGAACTGTTGCCTATTACTTTTTGCTTAGTGTAAGAATTAAGTGCTAGGCCATGGAGGGTGCCATGGGGGAGCTGCCATGAAAGGAACTTTGAGAGCATTAAAGGGGGCCAACACGTCCCTAACAAACACAGGGTTCAAGGAAATTTCATAGGAGTTGTGGGCAACCCAGGCATTTGAATGGTTGTGGTTGCACTCCAGCCATAGGGGAGCTGCAGCATCTCGTTGTATGGCCAGTATGTCTGGGCAAGCTGCAGAAAGGGGCATCCACAAGCTCTCCTCACCCCCAGAGACCCTGGGGCACAGTGAGTTCCTGAAGACATGTTCTTCAGGGTGTCCAGGCTCCTGCATGGTCTGTAATCCTGTACAACTGCCACTTCTCTCCCACCTTGGACAGGAGAACCGCCTTTGGTTCTGTTCCTGTCGTGTGGTGGGCAAGTGGAGAGGGGGAAACAGAAGAAGCATTTGCTCCAGGACACTTGGGTATTCTCCCTTGAAGTCAGCACAAAGGCTGCCTTAGGAGCATAGCTTTAAGTCAGGGAAGTTCTGCACCCCTGCTGGGACAGACACACAGCCCCTGGGGCTGCACAGCTCTAGTCGTTGCATGGTCAGGATTGCTGCCCATCTCCCAATACGGTTAGTTTTAATTAGCTCAAGGGTGGTGGTTTTCCCTGTGTGGGGTAGTCAGTGAGTGGATGATTTGCGTGCAGAAAGAGAGCTGCTTCACTCCTCCCCTCCCATCATGATCTCTCTGAGGCTTGGTGGCCTCCCCTGGGGTTTTCAGAAGGTGTTTGCAAGATGCCAGGCAGCCTGTCCTAGTGCCAACCTCTTGAACTTGAATGGAGGGAAGTCAATGCTTGTATAACATTCGGAAGCCTTTCTACTTTGCACAGCCATGCCTGTATCCGTTCTTTAGGGAGCTGGAAGTGTTAACCTGGGGCTGCAGGAGTCTCTGAGTCTTGCTGACACACTGAGTCCATAGCAGAGGATTGGATTATGTCATCCCATACATGGCCAGATCAGGAGATTTGTTTTCCTTCCCCGTTTCTGAGGAGTTAGTTGAGTTGTGGTTTTGTATCTAAGGCATGTAGAACAGTTACTGAGAAGAGCTCAGACAGTAGGATCCCACGTAGGAAAGCCGGGCTGTTTTGAGTCACACTCCAGGAAGGTGGTAAAACCCTGTGTTAAAATCTTGTCTATGCAAGCAGGGGCTTGCTGCTCTAGCTATGACTGGAAACCCCCTTAGTGGGGTGGACAAGCCACCTTTGACAACATTGTTTATACCTGTTTCTTGAACAAAATGAGCTACTCAACTCTCTACACAAGCACAGCTTGTCTGTTGGGTAATTGTTTTAACCACGCTCCTGTGATGAAGTAAGAAAACCTCTTGGGCTACTGTGGTTCTTCTTTTCTGTTCCTGTTCTTTGCTGATGGTATTCTGTTGATGGGACACAGGGGTGTGATAACTACAGGTACCGCTAGGGAGGAAGAAGCTTTAGAGCGACCTTACTTGGACCCCCTGGGGGTGACAGGTTGTGGCTGGTTTAGACCAGGGGCAGGGCAGCTGGACAGAGAGGAGAACAAAGGGGAGAGAGGGGAAGAAGGAAGATGGAGGTCGGAGGGGCAGGACCTCCGGGAGCTCGTCCTGGGGGTTTACTGTCAGCCCTCCTGGTTGATCCGAGGGCCAACTGTCCTAGCTGCTGTGCAAAGTGGATTGCTAATAAACCCTCTGACTTCTACACTGGCTGAGTGTCACAGCTGATTAGGATGGCTGGGACCCTCGTGGAGGAAGGACCCCCCCCCCCAAAGGGAGACGAAACAGAGCAAGAGTCGGACCCTCTGGGCCTGGATTTGGGAGCTGACTACAGGTAGCATGGAGACCCGGGTGCTGGACGGGAGAAGACTCCACTGTAGCAGAGTCCTGGTGGGCTGTGAACAGAGGGGATCCAAGAGGCTTTTCTGGGTTCTCCATGACAGCTCCTAACAGACGTAGCTATTTAGAAGTGCAGCCCAAGCCTCTGTCAGTCTGAAATGGGCACAGGTAGCGCCAGCCAGAACCTGAAGGTGACAGGAGCATCTCTTTAGGCCCAGAGACAGCACAGGAGCTAGGGCAGAGGCAGTCAGAGGAAGATAGACAGGGTAGGCTTGAAACTAAATGCAAAGGGGTGTAAAACATAGGATCAGGTCATAAAGTAACAGCAAATCAGAGCAGTTTACAGGCTCAAACCATGGGAAGCCTGAAGTCAAATTACCCTTTGTAATGGGAAAAGAACCCATAGTCTCGATTAAGTCCTGCTTTCACAGAATTTAGCTTGCATATTAATTCGAGTTCAGCTGTTTCTCTTTGAAGTCTTGATGTCCCAGGTACAGTTCTAACGACAGTCGTTAACAAATCCATCATCGAGTGATTAGGAAGATGGAAGTGCTCAGCAACTGGTTTCTTTGTTCTTTGATTTCTGATATCAGCTCTGTGCTCATTCAGTCTCTTACCGAGCGATCATCCTGTTTGTCCAATATATAAGGTGTTGGGGCATTTCTTGCACATGATGGCATAGACCACATTAGTCAATGATGGATTTGTTAATGACTGTCGTTAGAGCTGTACCTGGGACATGAAGACTTCAAAGAGAAACAGCTGAACTCGAATTAATATGCAAGCTAAATTCTGTGAAAGCAGGACTTAATCGAGACTATGGGTTCTTTTCCCATTACAAAGGGTAATTTGACTTCAGGCTTCCCATGGTTTGAGCCTGTAAACTGCTCTGATTTGCTGTTACTTTATGACCTGATCCTATGTTTTACACCCCCTTGCATTTAGTTTCATTCCTTTCTGTAAGTTCACCCATCTTTGAAGCATCTGAGGAAGTGGGATCTTCTCCCACGAAAGCTCATGCAAAAAATAAATCTGTTAGTCTTAAAGTGCCACACAACTGCTTGTTGTTTTTTTACTGGACTAGACTAACATGGCTATCCCTTTTGAAATAGACAGGATAGGAACTCTGTACACAGACACCTCAGGATCCTGCTCCTGTTTTGGGGTGTGGGGAGGACCGAAGAGGATAGTTTAGGCCCCTTGGTAGGTTGGTTGGTTGATTTGCTGGCCTGGTGTTGAATGCCTCACCAGGGTGCGCGCGCACAGGCCTGTGTGCGAGGCATCTGCTGTGGGATGTTTGCAGACTGTGTCTGCATCCTGGCTCAGCCCATCTAGTATATTCTCCCACGAAAGCTCATGCGATAAATAAATGTTAGTCTTTAAGTGTCACAAGACTCCTTGTTTTTTTCTGTAACAGAAGTGTCTGCTGCAGGACTCTGAAGGGTTAATTCTCTTTCTGACTGTAATTCATTGCAGGGGTAGGCTCAGAAAGCCAGAAAAAGTTGGTGTGTGCGAGCTGCCGTGCAGGCAGGGGCCGTCTCCTTGCTGAGCATTACGGATCGCACCCCTGCTGGCAGTGGCTCTAATGAGGAAATATTGCTCCCTTGGTTTGTGCCCACCTGCCAGAGCAGTGCATGATAAATCACACAGCTGCAGAGAGCTGGTGGGGCCTGACAAGCTGCTGCCTTTATTTTCTTTAAAAAAAACCCACACCAGACTGTGAAAGGTTGCACATGACGTGAGTTCCAGCTGGTCTCTGTGCCAGTGGGTGGCAGCCTGCGCCTGGGGATGGGCATGGGGCCCTTTTCCAGGAGGGGACCATTCGTATTTATTGGTGGCTGGAGAAAATGTTCTGTTAAGTGATGACGGTGGGATACTTTCCATGCTGCTGTTGGTCTAGGTGCTGGCAGCTGCTTCTTTTAGCATCAGTGAGAACATTCTCTAGGGTGTGACAACTTCTAATATCTGTGCAGTGCCCAGCTCTGGGCCTCCCGAGACTGGGAGAAGTCATGCTGTGTCTCAGCCCCTTAGGTGACCAAAGGGGGCACTGGCTGACTTTGGAAGGAAACTAACTGGTCCTCCTTACTGGATAGGAAATCACTGTGGCATAGAACCTTTCAGAGCAGCAGGAGTAAAAGGGGATGAGAGAGGTTCCTGGAAGATCCTCTTCCTGCTCCTTCAACAACCCACGCCCCAAATACTCCACTCTCTTTCGCCAGACGCTCTTCCTGTCCTGAATGGGAGCTAGCACTGGTGCTGAAATGACTGCTTTGGGTAGTATTCCTTAGTGGACTTAGTTGCTGTTCTGCATCAGCCCCTTGTGGGACACCGTACTGCCCCATGAATATGTGGTGGAACCTCGCCAGATGTGAGCTGTCTCAAAAGCCAGGGGAGAGATGATGGTTTGTACCAGCTGAGGATGTGCTCCATGAATGTTCCCAGTAAATGAAGCTAGAATAGCCAGTGGTTCAGGGGTGCTGACTCTAGGTTTGGGTTTGTCTGGCTGCTCTGGGTATAAGGAGCCAGGTGCACCAACAGCCAGGTTTGGATCCTTCTGAGGTGCTGTCTGCACTGCTTAGCAGCAGCCTTGACAAGAAGGTGACCTTGATAAGGGACCTGGGCATGTTTCTCACATTTCTCAGACCTGGAGCCAGTTAAAATTGATTTTTTCCCATTTTGTTATGGAATCAGAAATGACCCTGGCTTTGAAAGACCTTTTTCCTTTAGTTAGCGCTGATTTGCAGATGGGCACATTTTAGAGACAGGGGCTGAAAGTTTTGCTCAAAAGCAAATGCAGTGCAGAGTGAAATTAAATTAACTTTCAAGAGAGCTATAATTTTGTCCCGGAAGTAAGTGAAGGCTGGCAGATTTTGATACACAAAGTGCAGTCAGTGGAATTTCTGATATTGGCAAATTTCTGCTCATGGGAAATCCTACAAAATGAAGTTGGGACCATTTTGTTTAAAGAACCAGTCTCCCTCCTTTTCCTAGTTATGTACAACCTATTTTCTGAGGAAGTGTCAGAAGGATGGTGGACACAGTGGCTGACTTGGAGCGTGTGAAAGTAGAGGAGTTGAGTGCTAGGAACTCTGTCACGGACACAGTTTTAGTGGTGGGAAGCTTTGAGTACACGGCAAGAACAGATAAATCTCTCCTGGTGAGATTGCAAATATTAGACATTTAGGGTTTTTTGTTACAGATATCACAGTAATCTGGGAGTAGGGAACTCTCTTGCTCTCTGAGAACTCTTCCTTGTGCCATCCTCAGGATATGGTGCGCCGAGGGGAGATAATAGATGACGATATGGAGGATGAATTCTACCTCCGTCGCCTAGATGCTGGACTCTTCGTCCTACAGCTCATCTGTTACATCATGGCAGAGATCTGCAATGCCAACATCCCCCAGGTAAAGACACACCTATTTCAGCCAAGGATGGCATGCTTTCCTGGCTTCCAGCCATGACATGTGGGCTCTGGATTCCCTCCTCTGCGTCTCATCCCTGTAGAACTATCTCTGCTCCAGACTTGTATTTAGAGTCATTGCCTTCCATTGCATGCACTCAGCTTAGACAGCACCAGTGGTGGCAAGCATCGGCACCAAACACCTGCCTTTTTACCAGCATGCCACCGAGACCCACTGTGAGCAGGGTCAACAGCCCCAGATCTGGAAATGTTGATGTCCTGGCTTACCAGTGGCAGTGGTGCAGCGGGTGCTGATTTCTCAAAAGGCAGGTGTAGGTACTGCCTAGGTCTCATGTGAATTCCCACAGTAGCTGACTGCCTAGGGATCTCTTGAAAGTCGTGTGAAATGCCACAGTCCTTTATGCATGCAGAGGTGGAGTTTAGTGGGCTGAGGATAGGCACCATTTGCAAACCCATCAGGTGAGCCATCCCAGACTTGCCTGGGTGCCTGGAGATGAGCAGGCTTCTGGAGGTGGTGCTCTCCCTCCTAGAAAAGAGGCCATTCCTGGCAAAACGGCATGTGATTCTTTCTTCAGCTGTGTTGGGAGTGACGTCTGTCTGTCCTTTCTTCTCCCACCAGATTCGTCAGCGAGTCCATCAGATCCTGAACATGAGAGGCAGCTCCATCAAAATTGTGCGGCACATCATAAAAGGTGAGTTTCTCTTGCTCGCCAGTTCGTGGTGCTCCCAGTCATGTTCTATTGCCCAGGGCCATCCTCCCTGAGATCAAGTGGCTAGTCAGGGCTTGGTCAGGCTTAGCAAAGACCTAGCTGAGTTTGTGAGCCATTTGCATCCTTTGCTGGCAGCAGCTGAGAGCTACAGAGTGGTGGCCCTGTGAGCGCTATCCCTTGCTCTGGAGTGGCACTTTGCTAGTATCTGTGGAGTCCCAGCCAGGCCTGTTGGTGGTGACTGTAACCAGGAGGTAAGATGGAAGCATCCACATGTGGTTCTGGGCCATGGTGATGAAAGATGAGACAGTGCAGAGCTTTCCACTGGCACACTCTACCTCTGAGATCTAAGATGTGAGAGAGAACACGAAGCATCCCCAGAAGTGTTGTGGAGTCTTCTCTTTCATTCCCGTGGCCTAGCACCTCACCGTCTGTAGCATATCCATGGCCCTGGTGTTTGTCGTGCTGTTAGTGATTGTGGCATTAAAGTGTCTCTCTCCAGTTTTAAAACATAGCTGTTGTGATTTGCACTCCTAGCTCTGATGTATTGCTTGTGTGAAATTAAAGCACAGCTTATTCAGGCTCTGCCATCCCAGCATCAGTGCCCTTGTCCATCCCATCTCTGTTCCAGCATAAACAGGCAGTTGAATTGAGAAGCGAGAGGACCGAGGCGCATGGCAGGCTGCAGAGGATCACCTGCCATAAGGTTCCCTCTCTGACTTGCCTCTCCAGTTGGCTGGTCTGTTGAGTCAGCTAAAACAGCTGTTCATTCCCTGACAGCCCAGGATGCAATTTCTTATTTTACAGTGTTGCCATGAATGACTGAGTTGGTATCTGTGGGTTCTGGGGGATTTTGTTTCTTCTGAGGGGAGGGGATGAGGTGGTGTCTTGAATGTAGTGTGGGGTTGTGAGTTGGGCCATTGCGAGTGTGTTGATCAGGGCTCTGTCATGTTGAGAATGGTGTTTCTGTGGGCCGGTGCCAGTCCCTGAGCATTTTCTTTAGGAAGGCAGCAAGCCAGCCCCTGGAATCAAAAAAGCTGAGAAACACTGCTCGAGCAGAAAGGTGCTGCCCTGTCCCTTCCAGCTACAGGAAGAAACAGCAACTGTTTCTCCCCACCCACATGCAGAGGGCCGGGCAAGGGAGTGAGAAGCGCACTGGTATGATGGGTGTGGAGAAGTGGGAACCCTCTGCTAGGTTAATAAGGGAAGACACGGGTGTTGACCCTCTTTTTCTATTGGGGTGATGGAACACAGGTGGGTGATATGGGGTAGAGCCACTAGGGGGCAGGGGGGTAGTGTTTAGGGAGCCTGTACCTGGGACACCCCCCCCCCCCCCCCCCCC